>OU612094.1:148062622-148662622 GCA_914767995.1 Thecocarcelia acutangulata | reverse complement strand
TACAATACCAGGTCCATTACGGCAGACCCCTAAGGATTATAGTCCTCCTACAATCATTGCTGAGCCGTGTCAGCCACGATATTCAACTGGTAACCTCACTAGACCATCTGTTCTGTGCAGATCCTAAAAGATGGCTCTATGCCTGGTTCCTGCAGCTCTTTCACGAGATCCCTATTATCGCATCTATAAACTCTTGTTGTAACCAGATCCCGCCCTTTGCCAGTTTATCTGCTACAATTTTATAGAGCGCTTTACTATGTCCCTGTACCCAGAAAAGTTCCATGTTCATATGTATCGCTGTTTCGTTTAGAGATATCCGGTATTCACGAATCCATCTGAACTTATGGACCCTCTTTGTGCATTCAAAGCAACTTTATTATCATTGAAGATTTGGATATTCTTTTTGTATATCCCATAGTGCCTCAACCAGATAGCTGCGCTCATTATACCCGTGATTTCCGTCTGTGTTATGCTACAATGATTTCGGATTTCTAAAGCTAACCCTCCTGTCATATAGAGGGGTAAAAATACCATTACCTACTACCGAGTATGGCTTAGATCCATCGCTAAAGATCGAGCACTTTTCCTGACAAAATTACATCAAATCTGTTGTTTATTCACCATGCCCTTTAGGAAATAGTCCTTCTAGACAAACAGAAAATGACAACCGCCTTGTCCAGCCTTAACTGATTGATGATTTATCTTACATCATCTGACTATACGAGATCTGATCAAAAAATAACTGTAATTTTAAATTTTTTCAAAAAGTATTTATTTATTCATCATACATCTTGTCCCCTTTAAAGTAATCCCCTTAGATGTAATACACTTATGCTAGCATTTTTTCCAATCTTCGAAACACTTCTGAACCCCGCTTTTTGGTATCGCCAGCAGCTCCTGTTTAAATTTTTCTTTTATCTTCTCAATCGTAGCAAAACGCTTTTCTTTAATCGGCGTATTCAGTTTTGGGAAGAGGAAAAATTAAACGGGGGTCAAGTCCGGTGAATACGGTGGTTGTGGCATGATAACAGTTTTGTTTCTGGGCAAAAACTCACGCACAGTTATCGATATGTGAAGGTTTTGGTCTACTGATGATTAGAGTAGCTCCTGTGAAATATCGACATATAGATAGCTGGGAAACATAGAAAACAAGCTGTTTATAAATTTTTATTTTATTTTTTTTTAACTTTACACTACTTCTTGATGGAAAAAAATAACATCCAAGCGAAGCAATGGCTTGAAAAGTGTTATGGAGACCCAGCTCCATCAGAAACAACAATAAATCGTTGGTTTGCTGACTTCAAACGTGATCGTAGAGACACCGATGATGCAGAACGCAGTGGACGTCCAAATGAGGCGGTAACACCAGAAAACATAAAAAAGATCCGCAAAATCGTTTTGAATGATCGAAAAGTGAAGTTCTGTGAGCTGACTTCGTAAAGATATCAAAGAAACGTGTTGGCTTAATATTTCATGAGCATTTGACTATGAGAAAGGTCTGTTCTAAGTGGATGCCGCGTTTGCGCACTATTGTTGGAGCGTTTGAAAGCCGAAATTGCAAAGTAATGGCCGCATATGGCAAAGAAAAAAAAATTTTGTTTCATCAACCGTGTCACAAGTCAATCAAAACAATGGCAAAACTACATGAATTGAACTTCGAATTGCTCCCACATCCACCGCCAGCGAACTGAAAAAAATGCTCGCCGTTAGGAAATTTTGCACGAATGAAGAAGTTATCGCTGAAAATGTGTCCTATTTTGAGGCAAAAGATGAATCATTCTACAAAAGTGGTATTGAAATGTTAGATCGGCGGTGGAGTGATTGTGTTGCTCTTGCTGGAAATAACGTTGATGAATAAAGCTAATTTTAAACCAAAAAGCTGTGATTTCTTTGTTAGACCCGGTACTTTTCAGCCCATGTGGTACTATGGATTATCAAAACAAAGATTTGAAAGGAAAAAGGTTTCTATAAGAACTTATCTCGAGAAATGATTTTATATATGTATTGTCCTTGAATTTTATATGTGTGTTTTTAGAGATATATGGACCAGATCCAAAATAATCTATCATTCTAAAACATCAAGATTTTCAAAACTTCGATCATTTGTAAACTACTCTTAAAAATATTAGATGGAAAAAATATATTAAAAAAAAAAATTATAAAAAAATTTGTTTTATTTATAGAAGTTATATGTATGTGTGTTCATATGTATGTATGCATGTATTATTATGTAATCATATAATATTGTGACGTTCAATACTGGTACAATTGATTGTGACAATATAATTTATAAATTTTCAATAATATGGGTGAGAATGATAGTATTATATGGTTGGACATGACCGAAAAATTTAAATTTTTACAATAACAGTATTCGTCATGATACAAGTATTACGACTTTTACCAAATATATGGTTATGTGGTATAATTTTGGTTTATGACTGTACTTAGGATTGTAAATAAATTTCAGACTTAAACCATATTGTGTGTTGTGTATTTTGCCCTTAATATATTGTCATATCAAACATATTTTTTCTTCTACGTATACTATCTATTTACGTGAATATTGTGAAGGGTATTTTGGATTCAATCCAGCCGAATGTAGTACACTCTTACTTGTTCTCAATAATATTTTTAATCATATTTTCTTAAACTTTACCCAAATCGTTTAATTGAAACTTTTAAATATATTGCAGATAAAAAATCTGTGGTCAGTATTTTCGTGAAAAAAATTTACTTCTATTATTTAAATTCATTTCAACAAAAATCCGAAGAGACTTTAATTTTTGTTTATTTGTTTTCCAAATTATTTATTTTTGTACGCATGTTATGAAATATTCAAGTAAAATTTTACGTTTAAAGTACACAACATTAAAGATATGTAAAATAGTTAATTGTCAACATAAATGTTGTTTGTTCGCCGTTTTGTATTCCCATTTAAATATCATAAAAAAAGTCAGATAAATATTTGTAAAGAATCAACATCAAAAAGCATTTTGAACAAGAAAGAAAACAGAAATAAATGACTCCGATAAAAGAAAAGATGTTTATTAACAGGAGTGAAAAATTAAATAAATGAACACAATAAAATGTTGAGCACAACTTTTGCTACAGGGAAGAAATAGTTAACAAATCATGATTTTCAAAAAAAAAAAAAAAACAATCTTGCCAATTTGAACTAAAACATTCTAAAGGTAAACATGATAACACCTTATCACTTTGCCCGATTTTCTAATCAGAGAAAAGAAAAAATAGCTTCATTGTCACCATCACTTAATGTAGAAGTCTAGGTTTATTTTAAGTTTTAATATTTCTTCAGTACATACTTAACTATTATAAAATTTTTTTCATCCTCACCTGATGCACTTAACCCAATTATGTCCATTAAATTTAGCACGAAAGCACATTTTTATTGAAATGGAAAACTTGACATAATTCAATTGGAAAAAAATACTATAGAGATTTTTTTATGTCCTTCGTGGTCTTCGTTTTCTTCACTTTTTATTTATTTTATTTTCTTTTTTTCTATTTCTACAAGTTCAGATTTTCTTACATAAGAATACAAACACACCATCCAAGTTATTTTTAAAAGCATAAAAAATATTTTTTATTTTCTTATCGTTTTCGTTGTTTAATGTGCTCTACACAGAGCATATTGGGCTTGAAGAAAATTTGTCGTATAAATTATAATAATTTTTATTTGTTTATTCAATAAAATGGAAAGAAAACTGTGTTGGTGCTCTTAAAAAAAAATTTCTAGAGATTCTTGCTGTGGAAATTGTACGGGATCTGGAGCTTGCTGTGAAGTATGAACAGTGGGTTTTAACAAAACCATTTTTAATAGCTTTTAAATATTTTTATGATAAAAAAAATACCAAAAAAATTCTCATAAATAAATTTTTTCACACATAAAGAAATCAATAAACAAACTGTTACAATAAGCGAAAACTCAATTTATCATTCAAAATTTAAAAATTTACTTACGAAATTTTCCATTTCTTTCAGTACTAGAAACAATTTATTATTATATATTCACTTCTATTATATATTTATTTATATAAATAATATTCAATATACATATAGCAAATAACGTTATAACAATTTATTGAATGTAATCTGAAAAGAATAAAAATTTTTAGTAGTTTTTTACCTATGTTTTTTTTGGCCAACTGGTTTTGTACGATATTTTTATGAACCTTAGTTTTTTCTTAAGCTAATTGGACCTAAATTTTCCAACAAATTTATTTACATTTTTTCCAAACGTTTCGTAAATTTTTTGTTGACTTCTTCAGGGGGATCTAAGTTGTGTGGAAAATAACACTAATATCACATATACTTATATAACTACAGATAGATTAAAGCGAACTTTTTTTCATTCAACTGCTTTATGACAACATGTACTTAAAAGCAATCATAAAGCAGATTTTAATCATGTTAAAATGTTAGACAAAGAAAACATATACTCGTACAAGAAAAGATACACAACAGAGAGCTTATATATTCAAAAAATAGAGACAGAACGATGAATCAAAAAGAAGATACAGACAACATAAATCTTTCTTAGCAAAATTCAATAAAATATGTGAATACAAATTTAATGTGTGTTCTTTTTATTATCATATCGTCGAGATTAAAAAAGAATCATTTGTTTTTAGTTTTGTTTCAAAAAACTAGCATTCCATCTAGTTCAAACGTTCGATCTGTAAAACCGTAACGCGGGTATATATGTTACAAAAATTAGTGCGGATATAGGAAGGTTAAAGCATAAAAAGCAGTATTGCAAAAGCTAACTATAGGTAAACAGAAAAAATTTGAATAAAAATAAAAACAATAAAATTTTTGTCTAAAAAATTAATTTTTTTCGTATTAAGTCCTAGATATTTACAGCCGTATTCATAGTTTCTATAGGAAATTTGTCAAATAACAGTTTAATACACATGTAGTATTTTTTATGAATAAGGCCATTATAATATTACATTTTTCAGGTTCAAGTTCCAGTTCAAATTTGGCTTCAGCCAAGAACTTTTTTTTTTTTAATTTTAACAACAATTGCCGTGATCAATAACTCTTCATCAAAGAAGACAGAAAAAATAATTGAATACTAAAGCTGAAGGGTGAAAAGCTGTTTCGTAGTCGCTAGATTATTCATCAGCAGCCAGTAGGATTTGCACTTATGGCCATTCAACTAACCCAGTCACTGGCTTTTACAGTACACACAACTGGGATTTCTAACAAATTGCATATCTCATCAATATATATATTATTTAGAGAATTTAGAGAGATTTTCGCTTATATAGCATAATTTTTCTACTCCCTCTTTAACACGCTTATATTAGTTTCACTTGTATGTTTGTTTATTTGTATGATCGCACCACTCGAAATCCATGCTATATACATAAGTGATGATTACATCACTTTGTGCGAAAGTTGGTTTTGCGGATTCACGAAGCCGACTTTGGAAATTCCCAAAAAAAATCTGGAACCACTTTGGCAACTGGTTTGGACCGACTTTTCATATTCGGCGCTCGATTTTGTTGTGGAACATTCATCTGAAATGTGAACGGTCATAATCTTAAGTTCCAAAATTGAAGTTGCCATATTATTTCCGGGGGCGCGGAGGATTTTAGCGGTTCCTGAAGCCGATTTTGAGAAAAAAACTTTGAACGCGTTATACGGATAAATATCTAATTATATGGATAATAGTGAATGAAAAATTTTAAATTTGATATCGAAGCGTGTTTTTAGTTTTAAATTATATAAATTTTATTTTGACTAGTTTGTATTAGAGATTGATATTATAGATCAGTTTTACAACTACTCATAGCAACATGACAGTAATAAAGTCTTACTGGTTATTATTTCAGCTGCTGGATTTGTATAAGTGTAAAAAATTTAAATGTAGCCTTGACAGAGCCATAAACTACTATCAATTGCGACACAGTGATCAGTGTACTAAAAGGGCGATATTTGTTGGCGCGGTAAAAATATAATTTTTGAACTATTTTCATATTATTTAAAATTCTAGATTGTGACTGGGATAATTTTTTTTGCTAACGTCTCTAATGTACATATGTATAAAAAAAAATATCGTATTTTGTCCTTGTTAAAAGAAATAATTGCTTTCGATCAATATAAAGTGGTGAACATGAAATTAAAACATATATATGATTTTCGATTCTTTCGATATTTTATATGATCTGTTGTTATATCAACGGAACTTTTCCACTGCAAAGATAAGTTTGATATCTTTTGCACTTGGTTTTTTCTTTACATTAATTTTTGGTTCGGTTTTTTTAAAAAGATAAATCATTATTTAGTAAAAGGCATGTTTTTCAAGTGGACACATTATTAAAACATTTTCAGCTCTGCTATTTAAAAAAAGATATCTAATATATAATTTTATTTTGTTGGGACAATTTGATAGGTATGTTTTAAATAATATCCGTAAATTTGTACACAAATATTAGCCACGAGATATGGGAGAGGAAGAGAGGAAGGTAGTGATTAGATTAACGAGGCTCCGAGGAGACGGTGAATGAATATCTTCAGTTGCTTAATTACTCTAGAGGATAAATGTATAATGCCATGAACCATTTTGATAAATCTGGGAACTCAAATAATGTATCCAGAGCATCCAAATCACATAAAACCACAACCAGAGATGATAGAATAGTCGTAAGTGCCTCTAAAACTGACCGATTTAAAAGCTTTAAACAGCTAAAACTCGAATTAGAACCATTATATGATATCTATACGAGTATATCATCTAGAACTCTTCGACGTAGGCTTACGTGGATGCCTCGCACAGAAAAAACTTTCGTCTCCAAAAATAAATTTTAAATCCGGATTGGATTTTGTCAGAAAAAACATTAAGAAACCAAATAAAAATGAAAAAATATTTTATGGAGTGACGAATCCAAGTTTTTCCAGTGGGGATCAAGAAGATAGCGCTGTAAATGCCGTCTAGTTAACCAACAACAAAATCTGAGATATACCACCAAAACGATGAATTAATTTATTATCAAAAATGTTTTAACTATGTGGCCACCAGTGTATATTTTTACTGTACCTTTATTTCCATTCACGAATTATTTTACAGGCCCATATTCAAACAATTTATTAATTGATTCAACGAATTTGGTTATGGGATAAGAAAAAATACCTTTTTATGTGTTTGAGAAATACAATTAGAACATTTTTCCTTTTAAATTCTCATTGTTTTATATAAAATAATAGTATACTCGTATATAGTTAAATGTTTGAAAACAATTTTAAAAGGCTGCCATGTCTACTGATGATTTTGGTAGCTCTTATGAAATGTGTATATTTTTTATTGATATACATAATAATAGCTAATAAAGTAAATAATCATAGATTCAGCTGTTCTATTAAAGTAATAGGTGAGTATTATTAAATATATGTTTATTCATCCTATTTCGAGTACGGATTCGGTATTGAATCAACTCCAAAGCTTCTTGAATCAATAGCTTTTAAAATTGGTTCAATTACAGTTTATCCTAAATCAATCTCTTTAGGGCCTATTTAGAGCACAGATTCGGGATTGCATATACTCGTATATAAAATTGAGTATTTAATGCTTGAATAATTCGTACCTATTTGGTTTATGAAAATCCATACTTATCGCACTTTTGAAACCGCTCGAGCTTGATTTAAATACAGGGGGCTAATTATGTCATTCGTGATTGAACTTACTATCGAGTAGAAAATAATTTCGATATCGTGTAAATTTCTAATGATGTGACTCGTTACGTAACGAGTCGAGTAATCACTTCAGTGTTGCAAAATACTGACAAAATGTGTTTTATAACACTGCTGAAAATTGTATGTATTTGCATACTTTGTATACTTGTTGTACATTAAAAACTAAATAAACACACATACGGTCACAATAACAATTCATTTAAATCAGTCATGTATGCGTGTTTGTACATTAAAAAGTAAGTAAATAGAAATAACAATTCAATAAATATGTATGTAAAAAACAACTATTTAAATTTATATAAATTCTTGAATATAATAACATGTGACTTCAAATATAAGTTTTTGTGTTCTTAGCAATACTCATCTTTATATACATATACCTGTATATATATACGTCATATAAATCATCATATGAATTGAAAAAATTCTTAAGAACCAAAAATTCTCAATTTAATTTAAATACTATTGCTATTCAAAACAAATTTTTAATTTACATTTCTTTTGTGTTTTTCTGTTTGGCTGATTTCGATAGTATTTTTGCTTACGAGTAAAAAGTTGCACGGTTGCATTCGAATGTTTACTCGCTATCGAATGCCATCATTAGAAATTTCGAAACTTTTTACTCGATATCGAATGAGATAATCCCAAAAGTGTAAAAACTCGCACATTCGAGTAAAAACTCGCTCGTAAGCGACTGACAGAATTAGCCCCCAGGTGGATTGGGGTTTCTTTTCAGTGTAATAATACATTATTTAATATAAATTATCAACGACAATTTTATAATTCAATAGTAGTATGTTGTCATTAGAATATTGTTAAGTCAACTATATATTTTATCAATAACTAATGAAAATTGTATTTTAGTTATCAGATAAAACTACTTGGTTCAATTTGTAAAATTTTCCTAAAATTTTGCACAAACAAATTTCTCATGAAGTTCTTTTGCAGTTAAGACATTCTAGACATTTTTGCATTCGACCTGTTTAATTTTTTTTCCTATTTGCAGTTTTTTTTATAATATTCTTTTAATCTATTTTATTTTAAGTAGACGTATTTTACTTATATCCTGGTTGCTTGAGTTTTCGGGGCCGCAAAGGGTAGTAAAAATGCGTAGATGATGTTAAAAAGATGAGATGATGTTCTTGGTCTTGAATGTTTTCTTTCAATTTGATTTGTTTGTTATTGCACACATTCACTTAGAATACAGATAAGACTTTAAATGCTGGCTGAAGGTTTGCCTGAGTCTTTTGCGGATGAAGGAGGTGGCTGCAAGGATGATGATTAGTGTTTGAAAAGCGGCAGCAGTTAAAGCATATTGTGAAATTGTGCATAAAAAATGCAATTGCAGTTTAAGGGCCAAGTACTGGAGTGAGAATAAAAGTTTGCTTAAGCAAACAAATGCTTTTCTTTAATCTTAGGGGAAACTAAAAATAATAGAAAACATAATAGTCATAGGAAAAAACTTTTAGAAATAATATATTTTAAAGAAACGTTCCACGAAAAGCATAGAAATAAAATACGTTATGCTTCAAAGCAACGGCTTCATTTTGCTGCTTTTGTATCTGCTGACGTCGTTTCTTTTGTGACAATAGAAAAGCTTGGTCAAGTTGTTGCCAAAATTATGTTTAAAATGAAAAAAAAAAGACTAAAACAACGCGTTTCTCTTGCTTCCATAACATAATAAAACCATTAATTTAAAAATCCAAAGTTGGAAAATTCTTTCAGCTGGAAACATTCTGATATCTAATTCAATGGAAATTAAATAGGCTTATAAAAATGTCATTAATTTCATCTTTTTTCGCACAAAGATTATTAGATAGAAAATGTGGTAAAAATAAGCTGAACCTTGTATATAGCAGATATTTTTTTTTTCTTTTCACATTTAACTAATAATACATTTTTCAACAGATGTTGTGCTGTAAAAAAATTTCAAACTTATGATTAATCTATTATTAAAATTCTTATATTAACTTCAGCAGAGAATAATTCTTCAAATTATTTATCCTGGAAATAAAATAGCCGTGAATTTCAGAGTAACTTTATTATATAAATAATTAATTACCTTAAATACCGCTTTAAAAGTATATACAGGGTGTTCACCGAGAAGGTATACTACTTTATTTGTTTATAATGTTTGATTAAATGAAGGAGAATAGGCATTATATTGATAAATGTTTTATTTAATGTCCGCAATTATGTATGGAATACAATACCAGATAAATGTTTGACTCTCTTAGCCTCACAAATGCAAGCCCTCTTGAAAACATTTTTCATTACATTCTCACACATTTCACACGGTGTTCCATTAATTTCATCACGAATATTTTGTTTGAATTACTCAAGCGTTTCTGGCTTGTTTGCATAAACCTTGCTTTTCAGATATCCCCACAAAAATAAGTCTAGATCAGTCAAATCAGACGACCGTGGAGGCCACTCAGCAATACAATTTCTTGAAATAACTAGTTGTGGAAAGAGGTCTCGTTGTATTTCCATTATAATCTAGGCTGTGTGCGATGTACCACCGGCTTGTTGATACCACATGGTATTCGAGCATAAAGCAAGCAGTTGTGGCGTTAAAATTGCTTCCGATTCACATTTACAGTTGTACCGATTTCATTTTGAAAGAAGTAAGCTACAATAATTCCTCCTGACCAATTTACACACCAGACTGCTACTTTCGGTGGATGCAAATGTGACTGATGAATAATTTGAGGGCTGTCCATTACGCAGAACCGACAATTCTGTTTATTCACTCATCAATTCAAATGAAAATGTGGCTCGTCACTCTTTATGATTTTTTCATGAAAATCGAGGTCATCATGAGCGAGGTGTAACATCCTATTGTCATATGTACGGCGGCGTAAGTCTTCTTGTGGAAGAAGCTCTTGTGTTAAATGAATCTTAAATGGAAACAAATGTGCAAAATTGCGGCCAATGTTCTTCCAAGCACCTAAGCACGGCGTCGAATTGAGGCTGATGGATGATTTAAACACTTTCTTGAGCAGCAGTAACGTTTTCAGCTGGACTGAGTCTGCTCCGTCAGATTACATGGTAAAATATAAGATTGTTGAATTTGAATGCGACCGAACAAGCACTGCAACAATACCATCAACAGGAAGGTCAAAAGAGGTGGTTACTGAAAAAATATCAAGAAAATCCTCAATATCGTTATGAATGATTGCCGAGTCAAGTAACGTGAGATTGTTGAAATGATAAACATATCATATGAACGCGTGTTTAGCATTTTGCATGCACATTTGTATATGAAAAAGCTATCGGTAAAATGGGTGCGGCGTTTGATCAGTAACGAACAAAAACGAGTTTGGCAGCACAGTGGTGTTTGCACATGATAAAGCGTAATCCTGTTGATTTCGACGTCGATTAATAACCATTGATGAAACAATGGGTGAAAGCTGGGGGAAGTGCTCCGAAGAAGGCAAAGATTGCGAAACGGCTGGTAAGGTTATGGCCACTGTATTTTGGGATGTACAAGGGAAAATATTATCGTGCATTATTGGATCAATTACCTGATGCAATCAAGAAAAAACTACCACATATATAGAAGAAAAAAGTACGTTTTCCTCAAGACAACGCACCGGTTCACACAGCATTAGATACGATGCTAAAATCACGTAAAATACACTTCGTATTGGTTGATCATCCACCTCAACAAATTATTTAGATTGTTGGGATATAAAGTTGCATGTTTGAGAATATCTTTCAAAAATTTCCAAAGTCTACTGATGATTAGGGTAGCTCCTATAAAATGTCGACTTAGAGATAGCTGGGAAACATAAAAAACAAGCTGTTTAAAATTTTTATATACCAATTTCTTTATAATTTTGTTTGTTCGAAGCCACAATGTTTTTTCTGTCATAAAATATTAGGACATTATGCATTATATGATATCGTTTGAATTCCCCAAATAATATATTAAAACATTTTTCTAAAATAGATTATCTTAATATAAATGTATACGTCGGGTTTTAGTTCAAGTTTTTCCTTTCTTAGATTTCTTGTTAAGAAGGATTTATAACAATACAACATTGTTGTGATCAATAATTTTTGATTGAAGAAGACAAGAAAAATAATAATCAAATCTTTAGCTGGGGGAACACTAGCTGTTTCGTAGTCGCTACACTACTCATCAGCACCGATTGGGATTTGAAATCGGGATCATGAAGTATCATAATCTTGCTTCATTAACCACTCAGCCACCGAACCATTTAATTATTTTCTATTTATATTAATCTCATATTGAATCACATATGCATTTTGGTAATTGCCCACATCCTTTGTACAGGGTTTGCTGTGTCTGAACTAGCGGTATTTATTTTTTAGTTATTAACATACATATTTTTGCATTTTAATAATTCTTCGTACCCAGAGATTCAATTCAATATATTAAAATATTTTTCTCTTGGTAAACAAAGAGGAGAAAATTTGTTTTTGCTCCCTTAAACATATATGATTTTCTTCTAAACCTTAATTAATCGATTCTTATTTTGCAGCTAAAGATCTTTACAAGTGTATTCGCCTGGCCTGAATATAAAATACCCTTCACAATAGTCACGTATATATATATATATATATATATATATATATATATATATATATATATATATATATATATATATATATATATATATATATATATATATATATATATATATATATATATATATATATATATATATATATATATATATATATATATATATATATATATATATATATATATATATATATATATATATATATATATATATAGTACATTACAAATTTGATATATATGGACCGATATTGGGGAAAACAAATTTTTGGCTTGTAATCACCATGCCAAAAAGGTAATCTCTTTCATGGAAATATCGGAATGGGCTATATTCGGGCTGATTTCGGAATTTTTCATCTTCTGTATTTAAATAACGTCTTTTAATAAGCAAAATTGTTTTTAAGCAAAAAAAAAATTTTTTTTTTTCACGAAAAAATCTGTTTAGGCTATATCTAGGGTTACCCACCCAACGATATCGAAAATTTTCACGTTCTGTATTTGAGTAACCTAGTTTTATTGCCAGAACTGCTTTTGAACAAAAAATTTGTTTTTTTTTTTTTTTTTTTTTTTTTTTTTTTATAGGACCAGTACTCAGGGGATGACCCCTACATTGCAGTGCATTATACCAGAACTAGGAAAATAGGTTGTGAGGAGGGGGAAAGAGGGAGTAGTGCTTGTGCACATTTGTCTTGAACTTTCCAACGTTATAACAGGCAGGAAACACGTCTGCAGGCAACTTGTTCCACAGACGAAGCGTACGGCTGAAAAACGAATTCTCTCTGTAATGCGTAGTACGATTCCCCGGGCAATCAACCACAAATGGATGAGCTCTGGACGATGAATGCGTGGTACGTAAAAATGTGCGCGTTTCGGGAACAAGATCCCTAATCTCGTTAGAGCAAAAGCCATTGTAGTAACGATAGAACAGAGTAACGCACCCCACACTGCGTCGATGCTCCAGTGAGTCTATAGAGTTGGATACCCTACTGTCACCGATAAGCTTCTTCGCCCTCTCCTGCACACGGTCGAGTAACCCCAAAATAGACTTTGGGGCACCGGCCCAAACATGAGAGTTGTATTCCATTTTCGGTCGGATGTAGGTGGTATAAATAGTAAGGAGATCGGATGGCGAGAAGTACATCTTACACCGTTTCAAAAAACCTAGGCACTTGAATGCTTCTTTAGAGATATGAAAAATGTGTTCAGTCCGGCGAACATCACACTGTATCTTCATACCAAGAACATCAAGAGCATCCGATTCCTCAATATTTATACCATCCATGAGTACAGATGAAGCAGCATTTGCGATCATTTGTTTGTGTGTTAATAGGCAACATTGGGTCTTACGAGCGTTAAAGGTGACCCTGTTTTTACGACCCCATTCGGAGATTAATAGAAGATCACTATTCAGTGAATCGTCCATATTTTGTCTCTTGGCAGCGATCTCTGATAGGCTGGGCCTATAACTAAAAGAGTACGAGTGACAAATGCTGCTGTCATCCGCGAAAGAATGGATAGGGTTGGAAGTTTGATAGAGAAGGTCGTTGAGGAAAATAAGAAATAGAGTAGGAGAAAGAAGTTCGTTTACACGACATTTTTATTAAAAAAGCGGTTTAGGATATATCTCGGGTATATATAGACCGATATCGAAAATTTCCATTTTCCATATTTAGATAACTTTATTTTAGTTTAAGTTCGGTTATGCGACGTGTTCTCTAAAAAATCGGTTTATTCTATATGGCAGATATATGTTGACCGATATCAGGGAAATATTTTTGTTTACCTTTTACTTGCCATTTAGGGTCGCAATTAAAAATTGTAGAAATTACAAATGGAACCACAGACATATATATACCTTTAACATTTTTGTGAAGGGTATAAAGATCTTTAGCTACAAAATAAGAATCGATTTCATAATCAAGACCCTTTAACTAGTTTTATACAACTAAAGCAAGCATAATTAACACATAGTCTTATTTATGACTAAATCCCCTGCGAAGCAACACAACCGCTTGTTTTTCATATGACATCATAATTCAAAAGTTGCATTTTATAAATGTACTTGTATCATTATAAACTTACAACCACTTTTTATCAGTTGTTGCAGATTTCAGTTTAATTAAATATATTATTTTAAGGATTGTAATTGTGTATCTACTTTAAATAAATTATTTAATACAGTGTTTATATTAAATACTTCTATTTATTTATGCACCCCTTGTAAAATTAATTCAACAGGGATTTATGTGAAATACATTTTTCGCCAGTGTACTTGTACAAGTGTGTTAATCTCTTAATATCTCTTTATCGTAATTAAAACAGCAAAATATGAAACAATTATTCAATCTACATTAAAATTAAATACATTAACGAATACAAATAAAGCTCTTAAAAGGGAGAACGATATATATATTATTTTTAATAGTGTCATAATTCACGCAGTTTTGTTTAGGGAAAATTAAGTAAAATGTGTAAATTAAAAGTAAACAGAAAACAGTTAATGTTTCGAGACATAGTCATATTCAAAAATTATTTTCGATTTTAGGGTGCTTCTTTTAGAGTTTTATGTGGTGTTTATGGGACAAGAATGAGTGATACGTCTAGAAAATTTTTATGAAATGTACTCAAAATTCATACAAATTTTCTAGGCGTATCACTCATTCGTGTCCCATAAACAGCACATTAGAAGTTTATGTCATAGTAAAATAAATAGGTATATTGTAGTATCAATCAAACGGGCCTTGTTGGATAGAAAATCTTATGGAATTATTGATTAAATACGATTTTAGCCAAGTGGCCGTTATGACTGGTGCGTAAAAAGTGCAATCTGGAACAGCAATTTTTACCATTAACAGTCATATTGTTGTGACCATAATTGTTTTTGAAGACATATGAACTAGTGGCTGTACCAGCCTGTAATGCGCACCAAACGCTTATTTCTGTGTGATGTATTTCTATTCGGGTATTTCTGTGTGATGTACTCGTATTTGTGTTCATACAAAAGCCCGTGGATTATCCTGACTTCTAATTCGGCTCATTTATGTATCCATTCAAACAAAAATAAGCTTCATCGGAGATCAATATATTGAATGGCAACACAATATCAATTGACGTAGAGAACCAATGTTTTTGTAAGAAATTTCAACCGCTTGCAAAGGTTGCTCCGTACTGAAATTTCAAAACAAGTTAAAAAAGCAACTATCAGCTGTTAATGAGTTAGCCAATAAAGCAGTGTTGCCTACTCAAAGTTGTGAGCCTGTACAAACAATCAATCTTATATTTTAAATAAAACTGTATTTCACTTGAGACAACAGCTTGTTTTAGTTTATTTTCCCTGGGCGATCTTAAACAATATGAGGGCAGAGAAAATATCTTCAGTTTTGGTTAAGACAAGAAGCAAAAATTATAAATTTATTGTCTTTGTTAGAAGTTTTACCTCTTAAGCTGAGCTCGCAAAATGTTTAACATTTCAGAGAAAATAATTATAATATTAATAATAAGATGATTGAATTCAATTAAGTATGAATAACTATTAGACAAGGTAGCTTCACCAGCGAAGAGGTTTTGGTTTTCTTTGCGTGAATTTGTCACAGCTACGATAAATAAGGCCATTACACTGGGTTTTATAAAACGTTGGTCCAAAGAGTTCGCAGATCCGCAAATTTCGAAAACATTACATACTGCACTGAGTCGTCCTATATTAGAATATGGATCGATTATTTGGGACCGTATCTATCAGTTTCATTCAAAGGCAATTGAGTCAGTGCAAAAGCAGTTTCTGTTATTATGCCTTCGACGGTTACGCTTCAACCCTCAACATTTGCCTTCGTATACGGCTCGTCTGGCTCTCATCAAGCTGCCTACTTTGAAAAGCCGTAGAACTACGCTCAACGTTTCTTTTGCTCTGAAACTTATTAATGGTGATATCTGCTCTGGATTTTTGGTTAATGAAATTTCATATAACATTCCTCAGCGCTCATCCCGGTATTTCTTTCCGTTATTTGTGGAATTTTCCAGAGTTAATTATGTTGATGCTGACCCTCTCAGGAATGTGTGTATGCCGTTCAACCAACTGTTTGGACTAGTTGATTTTTCATTAAATCTAAATGTTGTAAAGAATTCAATTATCGTCTATTTAAATTCATAACTTTACTCTTTGCTTTTTATACCTCTTAATTATTTTGTTTTTTACATATTTTAATATTTATATACACATGTACATATTATAATGTCATATTATTAATGTCTGTAAAGGGCGTTTCAGACTATCATACAAGTCTTAAGATTTTTATTGGATTTTGTGGGACAAAAATCTAAAGATATTTGTTGCGACTGTCAAAAAATCTAACGTACCATTACATTTTGCTTTCACACTATCACACCTAAAGTAAAAGAAGGAATATGACTTGAAAATAAACAGCCAATTTACTTAACCTCTGGTTTTAATATTTTTATTATTTGCTTTTGCAAAAAATGCAACCCTGATCCAATGAAAAATCTTATTGTTTAAACAAATTTCTAAAACTGGTGAAGTGTTATGGTATGTCAAATCTTTTACCGTATTATTTCTCATTTTCATAACGCTTTACATCCACACTATTACACTTGCACGTATTATTTGATTTTTTGACAAGTCTTAATACAAAGTGTGATAGTCTGAAGTGCCCTTAAGAAATATTTCCATAGACAACTTCCTTGCTTTTTCAAACAAAAGTAAAACAAAATTTTGAATTTTCGTAATTTCTGCCAACAAAATACATGTGATGTTTTTTGGTTTAATATTTATTGTAACTCTGCTACTATCTAATAAAGCTGCCTTGCTATTAGAGGTACGAATATGTTTCTGACATTTTTTTGACAAACCAAAAGGTAAAAAAAACAAACAAAAAGATACAAATTTAAGTTTAAATTCAATGAAAGTGTTGTCCATTACTAGCAATATCTCTATCTCTCAGGTAGCATTTGCATTCCGCGCCTAAAAATCTCTTTTGAACCCATCTATGAATCAACCTAATTTTTGGTATATTCATATCATATTAACCGCCGTTACGACTAGTCGGGTGGGCTAATACTTCCCAATTAAGTGTTTTAAAATAGTTATGTGAGCGAGACTTATGTGCAGTATCGATGACATTTTCTTTCAGAGTTCAGCTCAGTCACATCATTTGTGTTCGGTAGAAAGTGCTAGTGACTGTTTTGCTTAGATTAAACATCTCGTAGTATACCCCATGTTACACTCATTATTTAAAATATAATATTGAGTGTATGGTTTTGATGTAGATTTTCGTGCGTGACCATGATTTCCTTTTTTGGATTATTACAATCTATCATATTTTACTTCTCAAAACCAGTGATGATTCGAAGAAGTAGAATTTCACTTCTGCTTCATCGTTGTTCAACATTTTCTGCTTTAATTTGAGTTGAACTCATGCACATCGTTTATAAATCATTCCTTACGATTTTAAACGATGTGAGACTGTTTGCTGAATCGTTCCCTCAAGTTGCTGGTTTTGCTTTGTTGTATTCTAAGTAGGGCATTCTGATTTCATGGGGTGGGCACTCACTTGTTGTAGGAAATCAAGACTTGAGTTGTTTTGAGACTTTTGAACACCCTCACCAAGGGCTAAATGCTCAAACGGGGATCAATATGCCCCAAAGTTCTGTGTTGTAGACCATCTTGTCGCTGATTGCGACAATATGCTTCTGGCTGAAAGGTTCTAATTATACCTAAAATCGCTGGGGTTATTAATATTCTATAATAATTGTGATGTAGGGCCGATTTTCTTCGAACGAATTATAGTCCCCGAGCTACTGTTGTCTTGTATAGTGACAAAAGAGGCAGGTGAGCTGGTTAAATAAAGCTTCATGTCTTTTATGAAATGCGTGTCACCAAATCATGAAAACTAGTTTACTAGTATTAGAAGGCCCGCCTTCTTCTGCAAATATTTTGTTCATAATGCTACACACATATGACAAGAAGTTGACACCTGTGTGCGTCTTGTAGCGGGTGAACTGTGAAATAGTTTACACCGTAAAATATGTACAGCGTCATAATAGGCGGTAGTGGCAGATGCTAACGTAAATCAATTACACATCTGCTTGCTGAGTGACTTCTAAAGTTTTTCTAAAGTTTTATTTATTTATTTTTTTGCATACATTTATTTATTGAATCTTCAAAAAATGAACTAACAATGAGTATTCAAATCTCACCAGGGAGTGACCTTAAAAAAGTATGTATATACCGTGTCGCACACTTAGAGAATTCATCTTTTACCACCAGAAGAAACACACAAGTACTTGCGAATTCGAGTTTCTTAGGTACCATGGACCATTATTGAATTCCGTAGCACCATATAGGTTTTACAATTGCGTTATATAACAAAAGTTTGCAACGCAGCTTCAAAGTCGAATGTCTGCCCACAAGCCAATTCATTTGCGCTGCTTTTAATTTTAACTAAGTGATTTTCGCATCAATGTGAGGCTTCCACGTTAGCCTACGGTTTTGCATTGTGCTGCAAAATAGGTGAATTGCTGAATTCTAAAGTAAGTGCAAGTTCCTTTTGCATTTATGACAAATCTTCTTCTCTCCCTCGTAAAGTTTGGTATTTCCATTAACCTCCTTAACATCTGCGACTCGTATGGAGTTTATGGATGAATTTGTATGAAGAGTATTCAAACAAATTTTTTGGTTTTCATAAAAATGTTTAGGCGAGTAGCTCGTCTGTATTCTGTGAACAGCACATCAAGTCTTTTGTAACAACAAATAACTAAAACCATAAACTAAAACGTAGACGCATTTTATTTTCACTGACAACTCTATTAGTTCCGAAACTTCCTTTACTGTATTTATAAAAACTTTTATATATTGAAAGTTAAATATTTACTTCTTTCATCTTTGAAAATAAAAAGCATTAAATAAGGCAGAAAATTTCATAATAATTTAATATCTCAAATACAAAATTAATGTTCAAAACATCTCTTTCATTATGATGATGCTATTTCAAATGATAAGAGGAAAAAAAGAAAATAGCTGTCCTTCGCTGGTATTTGTGATAGGCGCCTGAATTAGAAAAAAAGCAGAACATATTAAATAAGTTAATTTGTAGTTGACAGGCTCTCTACCATGTTGTGTTAAATCATTTTGTGTTATATAAAAAACTAAAAAAAAAAAAATATTTATGTTTCCATTATGGATATATTCGAAACTAGCTGCAGATGAAATTAAATGAAAAATTATGACAACTTTCCACACAAAAAACAAACCAAAAATAAAAATAAAAATTTTTTGGTATTAAAGATAATGATAATAATTTTTTTTTGTCACGCCTTTTAATATTTTGTTCACTATATGACCATTTTATGTGCAATTATAACATTTTGTATACCGATGTTCATGATTCTGTAAGGGCTGTATTCCTGTATACTAGTATAATAGTTGTTCACTACCACGTCAAAATCTAGTCGTGGCTTTTAAAAACTTGGGTCATATATATCCTAATACAAAATATTTTGAACTGAATTTCTAACAGTCATGATTACAATTTGATGCGATAGTGAACAAATATTAGAAAAACTATTGTTTTTACATTATCTTTAAACCTTTGCCATACACGAATTATAATATGTGCTGAATTTCCTATCCTATACTCTGGAGTATGTTGTTGTATAAGTTTATTAAGGTTTGGCGATCTAAGCAATTTCTGGAGGTGAACTCTCCAACAAAAAAAATTGTTTTGCTGCTTGAAGTTCTAAAACTCCTTTTTAATTTTCACAGGGTTAAGAGTTTATCATTTGTTTTTTTTTTTGTGGCAAGGAGGCAGAAATACATCACGCACGCATCTCAGAAGGACGCCCCTTCTGAGGTGTGTCAGACTCCGTATATAGCACATACCAAGTAGAAATCCACCCTGGAACTGCCTGAGCATTACTTCAGGGTGGTCCCTATCTGTGGCACTTTTCATGCCCTCAAGCTTTATTTAAATACGAGGTCTGATCAAAAAAATCACCATTATTTTCAATGTTTTCAAAAAGTATTTATTTATTCAAAATAACTATCTTGTCCCTTTCAAAGTAATCCCTCTCAGATATAATACACTTATGCCAGCATTTTTTCCAATCCTCGAAACGCGCTTTTTGATATCGCCAACAGCTCCCATTTCGATTTTTCTTTTATCTCCTCAATCGTAGCAAAACACTTTCCTTTCATCGGTATCTTCAGTTTTGGGAAGAGGTAAAAGTCAGTGGGGGCCAAATCCGGTGAATAACGTGGTTGAGGCGTGATAACGATTTTGTTTTGTTTATTTTTTTTATCTTGGACCAGTGCTCAGGGGATGACTCTTACATATGCAGTGCACTGTACTGGAATTAGGAAAATGGGTTAGGAAAGAGGGAGTAGTGTTTGTGGATGTTTAACCTAAACAATAACAACACGAAATACTAAAACAACTTCTATTACAGCATATAAAATGTTGGAATTAAATTAGTTTATTGTGACCAGTGCCCAGTGTATTTACCTTTGACACTACTCAGACTAACAAAATTTACTCCAACATTCGCCACACTACTAGGCCAAAAACTCACGCACAAGCATCGATGTGTGAGCTGGTGCGTTATCATGGTGCAAAATCTATGATTGCTTTTTCCACAATTCTGTGCGTTTCTCACGAATTGTTTCGTGCAAGCGGCACATTACTTGAAGGTAGTGAGCAAAACCTTCACATTTGACCGCACTCGACGAGCATTTCTCGGTCTTGGTTCTTCTGGATGCTTCCATTGGGATCTCTAATAGTGATTCCACGATTATCCAAAATCATTTCTTCATTGCTTCAATGTTTTCTTCGGTTGTTGATGTGCTCGGGCGACTAGGACGAGCATCGTCATTGACTTCCTTAATCCGGTTATACCACAATTGAAAGAACACACCAAAACACGACTAACCTTTTTATCTATCAAAAACAAACTGGCAATCCAAAATTGCTAATAGTGCCAATATATATAACAGAAATGTGTACAAGTATAACAGAAAAAAATGGTAAAATCGAACATATGTAACTTACGAAATTTGAAAATAATGGCTATTCTTTGATCAGACCTCTATATGTCTGCATGCAGTCCCGCTTATATTTCAACTTATAGATTCAGCTGAGATCAGTCGTAAAATTTTTCGGCAGTATTTCGCTACTGTCGGTTACGCAAAATTCCTCATATAAACAAAAAGGAATGCTACACTTCCCTATTCTATGAATATGAATGGATATGCGAATATCTTCGTGACCGGATAATATGACATAGTAATTAATATCTCCCCATCTCCCGCATATCCATTACACAATATTCTGTATGAGCCTTTCTGTCCGTCTTCCGCTTCTGCGTCAGTGTTTCATCTTTCCTGCCACATTGTAGCCTAACAATTTCTATTCCCACGCGATCAATTCCATTCGACTGCTTCAATACTCATATTTTTCTTGTCTCTAGTACGCTCAGATCAATTGGAATCATACCTGGCAATGCACCCGTCTTCTGGACCGCTAGCAAAGCGTTTGCTCTCTCTTTTATCCCTACTCTGTATCCACCGTTCTCTCACCCGTAAAATGATTTTGTTAACTAAGTTTTACTGTTTTTACATTTGTTCTCCAAAAACTTTAAAGTGTTATTTTCATTGCAAATACTATCAAGCTTTTGCATTAAGAAATGGCGAAAATGTGGATGTGGAAATTAGGAATATTTTCATCGTATACTACACATAAAATAATACATTGTCGATGTGATAATATCATAAGAGCAATATAAAATTTTCGAATAATATAATTTTATATGATTATTTATAGGTTTCAGAAAAATGTATTGGTAGTATTTCTTCTTCCATTCTGTGCACACGTTTTTTTTTACAGTGTTCCTTATATATGTTCATTAAATATTTTTGCTAGATTTTGAAACCTTATCACACTGAAATAAGTAGTGTTTTGTCTTCCACCCACGTGTTCACTAGTTGACTACGCCAGTAATGATTATATAGAATTGCTTAAATTTATATAATAACACATATATTTCAGTACAAAGAATATTTTTTCTCAATATATTGCTTAAAAAATTCTTCTAAATTGGACAATAACTATATATAATAACTAGCATTTACACGCGACTTTGTCTGCGGAAAACAAGTGTTTTCAGTATTAGTCTCTTTCGAAGCGAAATTAATCTTCAAGAAAAATATTTGATTATTAAATTATGACTTATGGATACGAAATACGTTTTATGTTATTAAGGTTTATGTTATTTCACATTTAGTGTAGAGCTATTGAAATTCAATAAATTTGAGTATACAATGTTTGTTTTCTTTTATATTGCAATTATTTTCAACGTCTTGTAACGTTCGTTAACGTCTTGTAGAAGCCTTTTGTACTATAGTTCTAATCAGATTGAATTATTCTTCTATTCTCCTATCCTTGATAATTGCTTGGTGTGGCTTTTTTCAGGGACTAACAATCGATATCCCTCCTCCCAAGGGTTGTCCTTTCTTTAGCTAATTCGTCAGCGATGTTGTATGCCGTTATTGTACCAGTGTCCACATACCCATTTTAGGATTAGGGAAGAATGTCTCGCCATCTTGTTTAGAAATGTCCGGCATTCTTGGACTAGACTGGAATTAGTGCATATTGCAATCAGAGAGTTGATGGCGGCCTTGTAGTCCGTTGCTATCATAATATCCCTACCGAATATCTTGTGCAACGTCAGCCATCTGGTTGCTTTATTTAAAGCCTATATCTCGGCTTGAAGAACACTACATTCGTCTGAAGGATATTTTAGTGTTGAATTTTTCTATTTAAATGCCTATCCCAACCCTTTCTCCCCTTCTGGACTCATCCATGTAAACATTGAATAGACTCCAGATTCTAAGAGAGATTCCCCGATTTGGTAGCTGAAGCTCCGTAACAGAAATGGTTTTGTGATGCAGAAGTCAATTAGATCGGGGACTATGTCCTTTCCAATCTCAAGTATATTGGCGTGTCCCCATAGTCTGTGGGTTCATGCTCCCGTCGCGTTCAATCTGATCGCGGCTTTTAATGCTATCTGTCTGGCTTCCAAGTCACGTGGCGTCCAGCTCATAAGTACGAGAAGTGCTTTAGTTGGTGTTGTCCTCATGGCCGCTGTTGTCAATATTGCCATGGTTCGGCTGATTTTCGGCCTTTCAATTTGCAGTCTGTTTGTTGCGGAGGCTAGTAAGATCCACCATACTGATACTCCATAGAAAATTATCGGTTTTATAACCATTTCATAAAGCCACACAACTCCTTTTGGTTTGGTTTTGCTGACTAGAATGCCGACTAGGTATTTTGCCTTATCCGATAGTACAAGTATGGTGCTATCCATTTCTGGAGCTGTGAAATGTGGAATTTTATACCTTTTACTAAAAAGTACGATTTCCGTTTCCACTGGATTTGTCTTTAGTCCGCGTTGTACACTCTATTGGCTTACCATCTTCAGAGCGTAATCTAACTGCTCTGTTATGGCGTTTAAATGGGTTCCAGAGATTGCAATCGCTACGATATCTGCTTAGGCTACAGTCTTTATCTTCTTTTTATCTAGATCTTTAAGCAGAGTATTCCACAAAAGGGGGGATAGTACCCCTCCCTCGTAATTCTGAAGTTCCGTATTGCCGATGTTATAATTCTGCGCTTTAGTATGCTCGTAATGAGCATGATTGTAGGTCGATCAACATTCAGACCGTCAAGTGCATCTATGACCGCCTGTTTCTCGACATTATTGAATGCACCTTCAATATCCATAAAGGCCACTAAGGTATAGTTTTTGTATTGATTGGAACATTCAATATGACTAAACAAACTATGTAGCGCCGTTTCAACTTATCTACCCTTTATGTAGGCGTGTTGAGATGACGACAACTGTTTTTTGCTATTTTTGGACCTTGTGTGTATATCTGTTATTATCTTTAGCGTTTTCAAAAGAAAGAGTGTCAGACTAATTGGCCTATTCTCTTTTGCTTTAGTATGTGACGTCCTCCCTCCTTTTAGGATAAATGGAATGTACGACAAGTTTAGGGCAGCTCTATATATTTTTAAGAGCCAAGGTGTGATAAGATCCATATTGTTCTGGAGATCTGCGGGAATGATTCCATCCGGTCTTGGTGATTTGAACGATTGGAAACTCTTGATTGCCCAATGCAGCATCTCTTTTGTTATAGACTTTGTTGCTCTAGCCTGTGTATAATCTTTCCATTATATTTTTCTGTCTGAAATGACACCTAAGTATTTTGCCTTATCCGATAGAATAAGGGCTGTGCCATTAAGTTTTGGTCGTTTGAAGTATGGAATTTAATACATTTTACTGAAAAGTACAATTTCCGTTTTCGCTGGATTTGTTCTCAATCCGCATTGTGCACTCCATTTACTCACCAACTTTAGAGCGTATTCTAACTGCTCGGTTATGGTGCCTAAATGGGTTCCAGAGAATCACTACGTCATCGGCATAGGCTGAAGTATCTATCCTCAAAATATACAAAAATGAATATTCACTTGTACCACGCCCTCTATTCCGCTTTCTTTTTGACCGGTGATTTAGTGAGATTATTAGATTGTTGGTTAGCATAAATTTAGCAACTAATTTTAAAATATATTCTATAGGCAATAGTTCCTATGTGTGTTTTGTTTACAACTACAAATGCAGTATTATTATTATTATTTATTAATAGATTTAGAAAGTATCTACATATTTTATAATTCATTTACAATGTGATTAGCAACTAAATCTATAAATGGCATAACTTATTAGTTGTAAGCCAGATTGGCGCAATTTTTAACAAAATTATTTTAAATACTTGGATAGAAAAAGAAAAGAAGACAAGATATTTTATTTTATCACAGAAAAGTTTAAGGTACAAATTCATTTAAAATAAGTTTTCTATACTTTAAGCAGACTTCAATGTATTTATAAAGAGAAACTAAATTTAAGCCATTTAGTATACATATAACTTCATTTTCATTTAGTACGGATTTACTAAAATATTGCACTCTGAATTCTTTGTATGCTGGACAAACACCCATGAAGTGAGCCGTATTTTCAGAAGCATCTAAATTCCATAAAGTACAAAAAATACCAACAGTATTGCTGCTGAAGGATATTGCTTTAAGGTTTAATAAGCCACTTCCAGCTTTTATTATTAAAGTGACTACACGAGGTGAAAAGTTTGAAAAGTAAAGTAAATTTCACGATCTAATTAGCATATAGATCGTGAAATTGCGAACTTTTGGCCAATATTTCGTTCTTGAGTTTTTAGAAGATTTAATAAAAGTTTCCACTTTCTGCATAGCATAGTGTTACAGTTAGAAAACAAATCTTTTCCCATTCTTTAGCCCAATATATGTTTTGTTCTATAATTTTTAATGCTAAAAATGTGGCTTCATATCTATTACTTTATTAATGTAACAGAGATGAAGCTTTAAGGTCGATACATAAAGCGAGTCAAGATTTGTTTCAATATACAGCATATAATTACGTGTTGCGCTAGGCAAAGACAGCATCTTTTTTATAAAAAATCTGAAAAGTTTTTCAACCTCATCGAACTTTTCAAAGCCCCATACTTGAGCCGCATAAAACATGATCGACCTGGAGGCAGCCTGGAATATTTTTAGTTTGTTGTTTTGCGATATCTGCGGATTGCTTATATAATTCAAACAAGTAGAGTTAATAGCTAATTTTGAGGTTGATAATTTATTAGTGAAATGTTTTTTAAAAGAGAGATTGTAAGTAATAACGACTCCAAGATACTTATAGCTATTAACTATTTCAATGTTAACGCCACCATAGTTCCAGTTTAAATGTGCAGAAATTCTTGTACCAGATCGAAATACAACTACTTTAGATTTATCTAGATTTGCTTTCAAGCCCCACATTGCACAGTAATTATATAAGCAGTTAATCATGTTTTGCAATTCTGTTGGTCTGTCTGATAAAATAACAATATCGTCGGCGTAAAGTAGTACTTTTACATTGCAATCAGCAACATTAACACCCCCAGGTAGCACGTCAACTAAATCATTAATGTATAAAGAAAATAATATAGGGCTTAATATACAACCCTGCTTTACACCTATATCGACAGCGAAGGAATCGGAATACAAATTTCCATCCCAGATACAACTTTCATTATTTTGATACATAAGTTGCAGCAATCTTATTATTTTAGTTGACAGACCAAGACAAGAAAGCTTGTAAAACAAGCTATTACGAGGAATTGTGTCAAAAGCGCACGAAAAATCAACAAAGAAAGCATACGTGTTCTTGTTGTTGACTTTATTGAGATACACAATGTTAACTAGGCTAAAAATGTTGTCAACAGTTGAGTAATTCTTTCTAAATCCGGCTTGAAACTCATTTAAAATCTTATTATGTTCAATCCAATCCTCTAAACGATTTAGTATGATGGTGTTAAATATTTTGCATAGAGTGTTAATCAGCGATAACCCACGATAATTAGATGGACAATTAGAATCACCTTTTTTGAAAAGTGGTAACCGTATTGATTTTCGGAAACTAGAAGGAATTTTTTCATGAAGAAATATTTTGTTAAACATAGATAAAATTTCAAAAATAAAGCATTTTTGTAAAATTCGTAAGGTATACAATCTTGACCAGGCGTTTTTCCATCTTTGAGTCCTTCAACAACGGATAATATTTCACACCTTTCAAAGGGAGAGTCAAGAATGGTATCAATAAAATATGGCATTGACCAGCTAATGGTAGGCAAATCAGGACTTATTTGGTATAACTTACAAAAGTGGGTACGGAAATCGTCAGCGTTTAAAGAGCCTTTAATTGTAGAGGAACTTGATTTTAAAGAGTTGGATAATCTCCACCATTCACTGCTGCATTTGACGATGTTCAACTGCTCAATATGTTTATTATATAAATCAATTTTTTTTCTCTGCATATTTTTAAAAATTGTGCACTGGAAGCAAAATACCGAGATTTGTTTATAGAATTTTTCTATAATTCCTAAGCATCTTAAGCATTCGTTTTCTAGCACGGGCACATGCCCAGTCAAACCACTTCTGTTTAGGTTCAAAAACGAATTTTTTTACTCTAGAGCCACTAGCTAATTTTATTTTATCACATATATTACCAACCAGTTCTTCAACTGAGTCAACCAGTTCTTCAACTACAAATGCAGTATACAAAATCATATAGTAAATTAGTTAAACTTAAAAAAACGAAATTAAATTTAGGGTATTGAGCATTTAAGATGAATTCAAATTGAATTTAAAAATAGATTTTTGTATTTAGAGGGAATTTAAAGCTGAATTAAATTTATATATAAACTCAAAAACTGGGCCTTGGGAAGAAAAAAAAAAAAAACGTTGTCATGGGAATTGTAACGATGTTGTCCATACCTCACCGCTATTTCAAAATGTTTTTTTCTTACTGTGTATTTTTAATATTAAAGTGAAAACATTTAATATTAAATTCTGTTTATAAAATGTTTGTTTATTTTAAAATAATTTTAATGAGCCTCTGCTCTGGTTTTACAAATTTATTTTCTTTTATGTATATACATACATACCTACTACGTACGTATGTATGTATTTAATGCTTCAAGTTATATTTTATATCTTAACTTACAAACCAAAATGCGTAGTGAATTTTCTTTTAAGAAACTTAATTTCTTTGCGGCAATAAATGAAGTTTACACAGCCATCTTGACCGCTTCGTTTGTTTCAGTTTCTTGTTGCTGCTGCTTAAATTATTTCAGTCGTTTCCTTTTCCTAAACATTTAAATTGCTAACGCCAAAATGTGGTTGCCATGGATCTGGGTATTGCTCTGAAATTGTTGGCTTCAGAAACTTCTGAGGAAACAAAATTAAGAAAGTTGATAAAATGGTTTTCATTGCCAGTTTTTGCTGAATTTAAGTATTCACACAACTTTAAGGATTGAATTGCAATTTATATTTTATAAATTGGAGTATTTTCAGGAAACATATTTGTGTACAATAAAAATGATTTTATTGTTTAAATACCGTTGCGATAGAAACAAAATATAACCAGACGTGTTTCTTCAATTCTCTTCAAAATTCTGTGAATTTTTTTCTTTTTAATAACTGAGCCTTAATTTATGAAATGTAGTAAAAAAATGTTGCAGTTTTGACATGCAGTGCGAGCATACTACATATCTATATACAGGGGCAAATTGATATTGAAGCTACCTAAGTAGCTTTTTTTTCAAAAACTATTTAGTTCTGAACATGGTTCCCTTTTGTCTCAATACACTTATTAAGTCAATATTTAAACTTTTTATACCATTTGAAAAACACGATTTTGGGAACTCCTCAAAATATGCGCTAGTTTTGGTAACAATTTGTTCGTCTGGAAACAGGAAAAAGTCACGAGGAGCCAAATCTTGACTATAAGGTGGTTGAACAACCAAAGCGAATTGTATTTCACACAATTTTAGCATAATATCTAATACTGTGTGAATCGATGCGTTGTCTAGAAGAAATAACACTTTTTTATTCTTTAAATGTGGTCGTTTTTTCTTGATTGCAGCAATCAACTAGTCCAATAATATTGGGTAATAATGTAAAAATCTTCTGATGTATTTTAAGTTATTCGTGAAAAAGTATGTTAATTTGTAGTTATGTATGTTTTTGGTTTTCATAGTTTTTGAATTTATGTATGTTGTTTGTATGTATGTTGATTGTATTTTTGTAGGTTTAAATTTTTTCATTCAATTAAAATTTTGTATTGAATTTACCACACAAAAACACAAATTTTCTTGAAGAAGTCTTCCAAAGGAAGACGAAATATTGGAAAATACATTAAAAATTTACAAAAAAAAAAAAAAAAAAACAAAAAGGATCTCATGAACGGAAGAAATTTATTGTAAATGATAATACTTTCCTGTGATTGTGGATCCTGTTTCAAGATCAAGAGATCAAGATCATCATCGATGAGCAATACTCCGCGTGCATCCCAAAATATAATGGACATCAACTTGGCAGCTGATTTCACTGTCTTCGGCTTCCTCGGAGCATTTCGGTGGAGATGTGGAAACTTTTGAAAGATATCGAGCAACACGTTAAAATTATCCAGGCTTATTATAAAAATGGGCGTTCAAATCAAAATGCATATCGTGTACATCGTGATTTTTTTCGGCCAATTTAATCATCCAAATATGCGTACAATTGGAAAAATCGTGCAAAAATTTGAGCCAACCGGGTCCGTAGGAGATGCGAAAAAGTACATTCTCGTACAGCGTGTTCTGTAGAAAATCTTGCTGCTCTTCGCGATAGTGTGGCTGCAGAACCGTACACCTCAACTCATCGTCGTGCCCAACAATTCCACCTGTCACATTTAAACATGATCAAACACTCTCTCACAGTCAAATGCTCATGCAATATAAAGGCAACACGTTCTTATGATAACTTTACGATGTCAGCTAACTAACGGAACTTCACTTTTCGATCATTCAAAACTATTCTGTAGATTTTTGTTAGGTTTTTTGGTCCTCATTTGGACGTCCACTGCGTTCTGCATCATCGGTGTCTCTACGACCAGGTTTGAGGTCAGCAAACCAACGTTTAATTGTTGTTTCTGATAGAGCAGAGTCCCCACATCACTTTTCAAGCCAATTGCTTCGCTTGAACGGTATTTTTTTCGCATCAAGAAGTCACTGTAAAAATAAAACACGAAATTTTTTTTTGTTCCATTGTTTTGAAAATAACAAAAGTAGCGTCACTATTAGCACAATCACTCACAAAGCAATGAATAGAATATCATGAAATTTTTAGCAGCTGTCTTTTGAAGTTTAGTATTAACTGCAAAAAAGGTGACTGCAATAAAACTAGCGCTATCTATGTGTTAGACCCAGGACTTTTCAGCCCATGTAGTATATTAAGAAATACTTTTTTTTTATCTTGGATCAGTACTCAGAAGATGACCCCTACATATGCAATGCATTGTACCGGAACTAAGAAAATAAATAGGTTATGAGGAGGGAGAAAGAGTAGTGTTTGTGAACATGAACAGGAAACACGTTTGCAGGCAGCTTATTCCACAAGCGAAGCGTACGGCTGAAAAACGAATTCTCTCTGTAATGCGCAGTACGATTCCCTTGACAATCAACCACAAATGGATGAGCTCTGGACGATAAACGCGTGCTACGTAAAAATGTGCGAGTTTCGGGAACAAGATTTCTAACCTCGTCAGAGCAAAACCCATTGTAGTAACGATAGAACAGAGTAACGCACCCCACACTGCGTCGATGCTCCAGTGAGTCAATAGAATTGGATACCCTACTGTCACCGATGAGCTTCTTAGCCCTCTCCTGCACACGGTCGAGTAACCCCAAAATAGACATTGTGGCACCGGCCCAAAAATGAGAGTTGTATTCCATTTTCACTGTTCAGTGAATCATTCATATTTAGCCTCTTGGCGTCGATCTCAGACGGGCTAGGCCTATAACTAAAAGAGTACGAGTGACAAATGCTGCTGTCATCCGCGAAAGAGTGGATAGGGTTTGAAGTTTGTAGGAGAAGGTCGTTGAGGAAAATAAGAAATAGGGTAAGAGAAAGAAGGGAGCCTTGCGGTACACCTGAATTAATCTTGAACTCGTTTGATGAGACCCCATCTATAACAACTCGTATAGTGCGGTCTCTGAGAAAGCTCGAAATAAACCGAGAGTAGTCATCACCGACACCAAAAGCTTTATGTTTTGCTAGTAGTGCACTATGCCACTTATAATGATGATGGAACAAATAAAAAAATATATTAGGAAGTGACCAAATCGTCCATTTAATGAGAAACATTTGCTTTGGAAACTTTATACAGTGAACAAAAAGTTAACTCCGATGTTAGTTAGTTTAAAAAAGTTAAATTCTTAAAGCAGTAGGAAATTTTGACAAACAATTAACGAAAGTTATTAAGGAACAAATAAATAACTTCTCTTATTATTTTTTTATTAATTTGGCTAAAACCAATTTTCGTTAAATGTCATATACATATGAGTCTTGAATAAAATATTATTTTCATGGGAAATTTATTCTAATCCGCATCTGAGGTGGTTTTTGGAAACATTTCTATTTTAATGTGTTTCTATACTCTATATCCCCCAAAAAACTAAAGTAATTTCTGAGAAAACAAAAGAAATGGACAATAGTAGAAAGCATATTGTTTTGTGTACTGCTGCCTGTCGTTGTCCTGCTCAGTCATGTACGCAATGATGTTTATGGTCAAGTGACAAAACACTTTGGAAATTTTTAATTAAAATGACTTAATTAAAATGAACGAACTAACTCAATTATATTTTCATCCTTAATGAAAAGAAGAAGTGTTTGATATTGTATATAAAATATTTAAAGTGGAACAAAAGCATTTTTGTTTATTTTATGAAGTTGTTTTTAAATAAGCTTAATACATCTTTGTTTTTGCATAAAAAAAGTTTATTAAATTCTTAAATGTTTGGAAAATGCCAGCAACAATTATTTTAATTCAAAAAGTGTTTTAATTATATTTTGTGTTTATAAAGAGAGATGGGAATTTTTAAGCACAGATGCCTTTTAGTTTAGTTGTCTTTTTAATACAAAATACTGATATAAAAGTCATTTATATATTATAATTTAATTAAATCTGAAACTGTTAATGCAAATTAAAACAAAACTCTTAGTATGTTATTAAGACGTGATTATGAATAAGTTTTTACTCGCAATTATTTCCGTTAAAAAAAGATAGTAACGTTAAAAAAATATATAACAACGTGTACGATTTTGCACAATTTAAATTCAATTTTATTATTTTTTTTTTATTAAAAAGGAAAAAGCGCATAAAAAATATAACATAATAAATCGTTATCTTAATAATTAAATAAGTTTTTTATATAAAAAGTGCACAAATTCATTAACATAAAATGTATGCCAAAATAGTTCTGGTAATTACAATTATATTTATTCTACACTAAATAAAATGTTTAAAGTCTGCATATTCTGCAGAGAACACACATATATTTGTTGGTGGTAAGTCATAACGTCCAGCGACATAAAGTCCATGGACGTTATGACACACTTAAAAGTGCCAAAAGATCCATACACGTTAAGATACTTTTGAAAGTGACATAATGTTCATCACGGAGGTGTCGTAAAGTCCGTGCACAATATGACACTTTACAGAGCGTCATAACGTCCATAACTTAAGTAATAATCAAATATTTTTAGTGGGGGAAAATTTTAATTGTAATACCTTTTTCATAACTATATATGAGTATATGAACGTACAAAGAGAAAAAAGACATTCATTAATTTTTGCCAGCGAACGATAATCTCGTTAAATTGTGGACATACTGTTGTCAAACTGTGAACACACCGCCGTCAAGTTGCAAATAAATGACACAAAAATACCGGTATTAAATTGAGAACGCCTTGTTATCAAGATAAGATCGTTTTGTATAAATAAGAACGAATGTTGTCAAAACGACGCAAGAGAGTGCGAAGAAACTTTGTGGTCACAGTAGGGTATCCCACTCTAGGCTATAGAGTTGAGTACTGTGATCAAATAGTTTTTTCGCTCTCTCTTGCGCATGGTCACTGCAACATCGCCGTAGTGTGTGTTACATTACTCTGTTTTATCACCTACTACAATTTAATTTGCTCCAACGAAGTTAAGGAGATTATTCCTGACATATTTTTACGAAATACACGTTTAACTCCTGGGGCTCAGCCATTCGTGGCCAATCATGTAGTGAAACGACCAAAGCATTACAGAGAACATTTTTTCTTCAGCGGTACAAGTTGCCTACACATGTGTCTCTTGTGAGCTACAATGTTCGAAAATTCAAGTCCAATGCCCTCAAATATTACTCCCCTTATCCTTTTGTGTATAACCTATTTTTTTAGTTCTAGTACAATTATACTCTGAGTACTGGTCTAAACACAAAATTTTTATATATTGATATATTTATTATTAACAATGATTAACTCCTAAAAATAATATTTTAATATTAACTGCAAGTTAGTTAATAATACGATTGGTAATGAGAGCAATTTGTTTCCATATGTACTTATACAATTCCAAATGTCGAATGTGATTGTAAAGATACATCCTTGTTGCGGACAGCTTTCTCATACACAAGTGAGCATTTGAAATTGCAACCTATGAGCCATGTAGGCTTTTACAATCTCTCTCACTTGCAATTTCCGGTAGGCTTAAACCATTTCGTAAATTTTTTCAATTGTTTCGGATGTAGAGACTGCAAGTGGATGCCCATAATATTCGGTATCGTTGATGATTGTACGGCCACGTCATAACTCACTTAACCTCTTCTTTACCATGGAAATATATGGTACAGAGTCTCTATAATATTAACCAAGCTTAGCCTTCATTAACTTCAGAAGATGAAAACAATCAATGGCAAATATTACACTAACATATTAAATCGATTCAATAGAACTGAAAAATCCCCACCGGATTTGTCCAAGAAGCAAGTTATTTTCCATCAGGACAATGCAATATTACACACATGTGCTGTTTTCATGACAAAACTCCATGAATTGCGGCAGTCTGCCACACAGAAACTAAATGACGCTCAAATTTAGACAGGAGTTAGAACGAGGATTGCCTTGATAGCCTTATCTGATAATAGATCACGAGATGAATTATCTATGACTTACCAGCACCCCCGTATTTCTTACAAGACTCACACAGCTCGCATTTTTTGCCACTAGTTTGTAGCCATATGGACAAACACCTTGCTTAAGAGATCAGTCATTCTAATCCCTGCTTTATGTAATTTCCTGAATAATCAATTGATGACAGAGCTTATGAAATGTTAGACCGAAGCCCATCAAGAGCATTATTCCTTAACCAACTCACTCGTCTAACTGTCGCTACTGGTGCCTTTTATAACCTCGCTTAGTAGCTCCCGCAAACCGTCATGCGCTATAGTTATCAGGGAAACTATTTCCCCTTCCTGCACTTACACATGCTTTGCTGGTAAATGTTGACGACAGCAGTTATCAGTGCAGATTTTGGTTTTGTTTAATGTATGATATCATTTTGCTTTTTACAACAAAAAATATTAAATAAAATTAATTTTTCCTTAAATGTATTGGCGTTTGCTCTTCCATATAGAACTTTTGGGCACCGCGGTTCTAAGCACATAAACGAATACCGTCTTATAATCGTTTAGAACAAACAGAACAAAACACAAATAGAACCAACGGAAGTGGAATAAAATTGAAGAAGAACTTCAAGCACTGAAGTAATGTTCTACTTCAGTTTTGTTTATAAAATTTGTTGTTGTTATTCATGATTTTTTTCTTTGTATTAAGCACAATTGCTTAAGACGCCGTATGCTTAAATGCCAATGTGTTAGTGTTTGTTCTGGTTCTAAACGTTCTACAATGCTTCAAACTACTGCACAATAGTAAGCTATGTTCGTTGAACATTTTCCACACCCTTTTTAGTTTAAACCACAGCCAAAACGTTTCAGAAAGAGTAGGCGCTTTAACCACTATTAACGTTGGAATGGTCTGCAAAGCAGAAATTTAGTTCTGCCAATTAACTCTTGGTGAGGTCTTCGGAACTCCAATACAAAATAATCATGAGTAATCTAAGGCAAATCCTGCTCTCCAGGGGAATTAGTCAGCAGTCTACTTAAAGTTGCCAGTGGATAGAAGCCTTATTGCCATTTCAATTAAGAGCCACGGTCTTATTGACCCGGCGTTGTATTCTAACGTACAGATAAGACCAAGTTGGACTTTTTTTAAGCGTAGAATTTTTCGCAGTATTTGGCTACTGTATTCCATAATAATGAACAATAAAAAATAAAATAAAAATAAAGACCATGATGACCCCGAATTCAAGACTAAATGGATGAGAAGAGTAGCAGCTACAAAATGGCTAGTTATCCCCTACTTAAAGTATATCATTATCATTAGTAGCGTTCTTTAAAGGCCCTGCTTCACTATCCTACACGATCGTACGATTCATTCACAGGAGACTGTTTCAAAAGTCTGGCCGACTGGAAAATATCGCTTCAAAATGGAGTTGTAGGCCACATTATTATACAAGTATAATTGCAATAATTTATATACACAATAAAATAATTAAAAACTTTTATTAACATATTAATTTTACATTACTTAAATTTTTTTCTCGAGGCACCAACAATATTCTCATATTTTTCCCAATATATACCACACTAATCGCACAGAAACCATCATGTTTTGAAAAGTTTCATAAAATTTTTCAAATCGCACGATTTGTCAAAAACTCTGCTGCACGGTTGCATTTTTAGTACTTTTTCAGCACACTTGCTTTATTTAGTAAATCGCACGATCGTGTATGATAGTGTAACATGGCCTTAACATATATTGATCATGGCAATTAGCGTTCTTGATTTAAGAAAGAAAAAACAAATTCAAGCCTGATTAGTACATACATATGTATGTCCCAAAAAAGTTTTAATTATTAGTATAACAAATTTGTTTTAAATGTTTATCTGAAATCCTTTCTACACGTCATACGCTTGTGTCTATTTGACACATATTTTTATTTATTTGCATTCAACTTTCTCTCAGTGTAAGGTTCATAATTTTTATAAGCTTAAGCCAATAAATTCACCAAAAGTGTTATGCTGATTGAATAATCTTTATTGAAATAAAAACTTAAGGAAGAACAATATTTTTGCTATAGATTGTCTTAGATATACCTGTGTAAAAACTTGTACCTTGCCCACATTAAAATATAAATTTATCAATTCTATTGTCCCGGATTAGGGCAAGAAATAATGCTGTAAACAAATACCAAAAACAATTTCATTAATTTCAATTTGCATCGTTTGCCATTGCGTAACTTACCACTGGATCGGTTTGTTTGAAACAAACATGCCAAGACCAGGCTCTTTCACATTGAGTACTCCCTTGGGGTACATGTGACTCGCAAGCGTCTATAATGTGTTGAACCATCTTTTTGAAATCATCTGGTAACATGCGTTTTAATTTCTCATAGTGCATTTCTCCATCATCGTCAACAACATTAACTTCATGAAAAAGACAATTCATATAACATTTTAAAGCCGGATCTTCATGTATTTCCCCATCACTGAATTCTTTGATGGCAGCTAAACAATAGTAAAGAAAAAAATTTTACAATTAAAAAAAAATACTAGTTTAAAAATCTTATTTTTTCAGACCTTCTGAAACTCCCGTCTTTTCCACACAAACATCATGTATAATTGACAATCCTTTTAAAAATTCTGGGGGTGGATACTGAAAAAGAAAGAACATTTCGTTTAAAAATAATACACATACGTAAACCATAAAATGAATGAAAATATTAGATGAAAAACTCATACAAAACATTTATAGAATTTCTTTTAGTAGAAATAACTAAATGTGGACAAGTTGTGGAAGGCAGAATTCTAAAAAAGTAAAGATTTTTTTAAACTAAACAAGTTCCATATGTTTTAAATTAATTAAAATTGTAATTAAATATGATCATTGGCGCGATATTACTTTGGCACTAACATGTTTAAATTATTAAATGATTAGAAAATGCTTAAGCTAAGATGAAAACTATATTGTTTTGTAACAATATATTATTGCGGCAGAAAAAATTAAAAATATATAAGGACTATCAACTATCTGTATGACAAGAAATGTGAATGGCACTTCGTACCGTGGTCACGATCCTAAAAATTTTCTAAGCGTATGTAATTCAACATTGTTTGGGGTTCTCTGAAATTTATGAGCAATGGATGCGTCATCGTATCCAAGTATTAGTGAAAGATTTCTTTACATGAGTACACTGATTTATTTAACTATTTTTGCATTCGAAGACAACTCATGACTAATTTTAAGGATTTTAAATTTCAGAGCTAACGTTGCTATGTTACCGCAGTAGTAGACTGTACTGGCTGTGGTTTAGACCTAAAATTATAGGGGCGGGATATTAGTATTTCCTGATAATTATGTTGCATGCTGATTTTCAAGGAATTAATTATAGTTTCCACGATGCTGTTGTCTTGCAACAGATATCTGTATTGTAAGGAACCAAAAGAGGTTGTGGAACAGCTGACGTTCTTTATAAACTTCACACAAAATCGCGAACCATAGCCTACCTCCTAGCTCAGTAAGGTATTTGTTTATATGGCTACAAACATATGACAATAAGTTGTGAACCGTGGGAGACACAAGCAGACGCTGGTGAGCCGTAAAATAATTTACCTTATAAAATTGCTCAGATTAAGTCTAATGGCAGATCAAGTACATAACTGTTCGGAAGAAGCAGGTGTCCAACCTTACTACTTTCCTTGTCTCGCTATTGCTGCCTTCAACGCAGTTTATGATTTTGTTTCTCGTGTGGATGGTTTTGCTTGTCATTGTTTTAAATTTTTGCTAGGGATGTCCATGGCTGGTGTCAGATTTTGGATATTGGGTCACCCATCAGGTATTTCCTTTGTTTTCTTGTGTGGTACTTACTGTACTTCTGTGTCACCAATTTCTAGTTCCAGTATTGGTGTGTCACTCAGTTGTTGTGTTGTGTTACAGTTTGGTGTTCTATGTAAGATGGCTAGAAGGCCCTCAAGCCTTTTGGTATAGTAGCCCTTCTTAGAGCTATGATAGTCTGACTAAGTGCTCTTATTTTCTGATAGCGCCGAGAACTTTACTATTCAAATGAGGAGAAAGATTGCGTCCGGATTGGTGTGATGTTGCACTGTAAAACGGAACCATGACAGAGAATGGCAAGAAAGTCAGAAACGCTCCAAACCAATGCCTTATGCCCAATATCTACCCAAGGTCAAACCTTAGCAAGACTATCGCCACGAGTACAATCCTATTGGGAAGGCGGACACGCGCTAAATATCTACCCAAGATCAAACCTTAGCAAGAGCATCACCACGAGTATAATCCCGGGCAAAATGCCATCCGCCCGTACCACCCATTCGGAATCTAGTTACGCCTACTGATTCCTCACTAACGGTTGGCTCTCGGCTTAGCACTTAGACAACAATACCGGGGAAGGAATTGGAAGTAGTGAGGTCTAGGTAGAAAATAAGTTAATTTGTAATCCAGGAGAGGTAGGATAGTGGAAATAAATATCAGAACAGTCTGATAACTTGCGTTATTTTATTGCTTTTTATTACGACCACACACTCCTGGACACCCGCTGAGCTTTACAACAATACAAAAGCAATATAGTGTTTTATTGTTGCTTAAGCGATTCATGTTTCAGAGCTTTGCATACACACACATAGACACTTTACTTACAAATAAGCATGTGTGAAAACAACTTTTGACTCTTGATGTTTTACAAGTCGAATTGGGTGACTCGATGGCTGATTTGGTAAGTCGCGAGGTCGCAGGTCCGATTCCTGCCACGGACCCTGGATATTTCTGCAGACAAGCAAAAAAGGTTCGCAGTTTTTGTGTTTGGTTTTCAAATAAAACTAAAAAATAGTATAACATCTGTTTTTTGCAGTTTCGCTTGGTAAAATGAATTCGCCTTGTGCCAACCCAAACAAAACACTTAACAGCTGATGAAATGGCTGTCAGTTTAAAAATGTGTTCTCAACGTGAAGTTGTAAGCTGTGAAGAAAATTAAAAGCAAAGAAGAAATAGTGCTATTTTTATGTTTAAAAATAATATTAGAACATTATTTATAATTCTTGTGATAAATGGGGGAATAAATAATAAATGCTAGAATATTGTTTCAAGGGTTTCCAACTATTCTAATTGGGGTTAAGACCAATGAAATGTGGACATATAGCCAGCTATGAGATACAATTAAATAAACATTTTTTTGGTTTGTAAAAACTGTTATGCAATATTTTTAAAATCAATGCTTGCAATATTTATTTCACTATTTGCTTAAACATTTTTACTCCTCTTCGTATATTCAAGTGATAGAAAATACTTTTTTGACTGCTTTTTTTTTTGTTTACATTTTCATCTCGGCGTGGCTTTTGGGCAAAAATTGAAATCGGCATCAATACCAAGACAGTTGCTGCCAACGCAGCCTCAATTAAAACTTCTTTTTTCATTTCTGTTTAAACTTTTGAGAGTTCTTGTTTCCGATCTTTCACTTTTTTCACAACGTTTTTATGTTTTTCCTTTTTCTGTTTACACTTTTACTTTAATGTTTTTGTACTTTGTTTGTTTCCAAATCAAATTTACAATTCTGATGATTGCGTTTTTTTGAAGTTTCAAGACTTTTATAGCTTTTTCCTCTTTTAGTGTTCTGTTTTTGTAATAATTCATGCTTCGAATTGTTAGTTTTTTTTTTTTATTGACTTTTACAGCAATTTATTACTCTCTAGTATTTCTTTCCAGTTATTGCACTTATACATATTTGCATTTTTCATTAGTATTGTAATAATTTCATATTTTGCTTTAATAAATATTTATAAAATTCTATTCGATTGATTATCATTTAAGTGTGGAAAAATTGCTGTAATCATGATGAATGATAATTTTTACAAGATTTTATTATTAAGGCGGAGTTTTGATCAGACTGTCAATCAATAGGTGTTTAGGCTAAAGGCTGCTTATTAATTAAATGCAATGAATCGTAATGTTATTTATCATTTTAATTGGCATAACAACAAATTGCGAAGCAAATACGAGTCCTATCCTATTTCAATTAATGTGCATAATAAATGAATAGATGATTATTTAAACCATGTGGTTGGAGTAACGATATAACTAAACTGAAAAATGTTTATTATTGTAGAAAATGCAATAATGAAAAAAAAAATGAAATAAAAAATTTAAACTAATTTGCAAATTCAGAGAATTTTTTTTTTAGTTTTTATTATACTATACAAGAAGTTTTTAGTTGGAATAGCAGATGTTTGTTTCGAAGTAGTGTGTGTTGTTGATATTATTATGCACAAAATTAATGAAAACATCAATTATATAAGTAAATTTGATTTACAATAGAAAAGAACAAACATCATAAAACCTCAAGTTATTATTTCAAAATGTTTGAGTAAGATTTAATGAAATTTTTTTATTTTATGTTTTTAATTTTTATTTGCTTATATCTGGAGAATAACTCCTTACAGGCACATGCATATTAATTTAAAAAAAAAATACAAACATTTATGAAAAATAGAAATAATGGCTAATTGCTGGAGTTACAAAAATTTATAAAATAATACATTCTAAAAAGAAGAACTGTTAATTACTGGAATATAATTCTAAGATGATACTATATATAACAATATTTAAATTTATCGAAAGGTCGATAACGTGGTACAGTCAGGGCTGGGTAAAATACACACCTTATGTATTTTAAATACAAGACACAAAATACTTTCCAGGTGTGTAGTTCAAATACAAGATACAAAATACTTTCATGCTGTATATTTCAAATACAAAATACTTTCAAATTGCGCATTTCAAATACAAAATACAACTAAAAAATTCAAATACATATTTGTATTTCGGTCTCAGAAAAATGTACCACTCTGGTTTTACATACATATTTTACGTATGTACTTAAATTTAATAACACTAAGTTGTATATTTTCATCTAAAACACAAACGTAGCTGGCATAAGATTGAAAGCCTATTAAAAATTTGTTGGCAGTTACGCTCTTTTGTCTTTTAGGACACAGTATATATATATATATATATATATATATATATATATATATATATATATATATATATATATATATATATATATATATATATATATATATATATATATATATATATATATATATATATATATATATATATATATATATCTTTATATATCTTTATATATATATTCATACTTACAACTGAATATATGCTTATCTATGTATTTAAATATTAGACATAAAGTTGTGTATTTGATGGCATATCATCAGTCGGTGCTGTTTGACACCGTGTTTTTCATAAAAAAATATTATATTTTTTGATAATACAAAATGGAGTTTTAAAAAAATGGAAAGAAAAATTCTAAACTTGGTGCGATTTTGTTGGAATAACACATTCTTTTTCATATTGTAGTGCGTTTTGTTGACAACACTGTAAATTTGTTGACAACAGTGTAAATTTGTATGTAATATAAGCTAAGTGAGATGGCAAAATTGCTATTGTGAATTTAGGACGGATGTTATCACTTCCTGTTGCACTCGGTTTTATTTGTGAGATAGTAGAAAAATATCAAGTTGGCTAACAAATAAAAGCTCAACTAAGTCCTGATCACAGTTCTCAATAATAATGAAGAAATACATTCATATTTCCTATCCTCCCTAGCTGCCAGTCCCATTTTAGCAAATATGTTGTAGAGCTCAATAGCACCAATGGAACAATTCAAGACAGTACCAATATTACCACTTCTACGAGTAATACCTGTAATACTATTCCAGGACTGCACCAAATCGTTGAGAGTAGTATCCAGATTGTACTGCTCCTTATTTATAGCCTTATTTCTCTCCATCCTTGTGCGAATGTCAGACAATAATTTTGGTGTATTAAACCGCTTCAATCATGAATACGCATCGTTTAGCATGTTAGACTTATACCTTGTTGTTTTAAATGCTTTTATTTTTATAGTTACACTACCATCATTTGTATACTCATTGCTAGTTCGTTTTGATTTTGAAAATACAATAATTAATTAAAATTAAAATATAACTTTATTTTCCGGAATAAAGTCTTAAATGTTTGTAATTCAAAATAACAATTTTAAGCTTTTGTTGTGCTCTAGTATTAGAAAATCAATAGTATTTTTTTACTCATACAATAAAGTATTTAGAAGTTTTACGAATTAATAATTTGTCACTGCAATTTAAATTTGAACTAGAACTTGTAAAGAAAAGAAGTAATAAATATTTTAATAGGGAAAAACTTCAATTCTGTCTGGAAATATCATTCAGCAATTTCTTATGTACGAATGTATTTGAAATATATATGTAAAGCTATTAACGAGTTGACTACAGGCGGGCCCATTTTACTTCTACATTCAAACGACGCACAGTGCTGTGTCTCACAACAAAAATTAAAAAAAAGAGTTCTTATACTATAGATAAAAATACATAGGTCGATAGATAACAATATAATTCAAATCAGTCGTAAAGCAGCTATGGGCTGGGGAACAGCTCTCGCGTCATCGTAATTATTTCTTAAATACGGTCAGGCTTGTCGTTGTTATTTGGCCTTCGAGAGTTTAGAGTCTCACTCTCATTGGTTAACTGTCTACCTCAACTAACTGTATTAGCTTACAGCTTTTTGAGGTATTTCGTTGTTAACCACGCGGCAACTTCCTATGCGAAGGCATTGGTCGGTACAGTTAGTCACAGTGCCGCAAAAATTACTGTTAATACCATTGTGGGCATAAGGTCTAAGGAAATATGAATGTATTTCTCCGCCCATGCTGTGCATCCTATACTTTGCAAACGTATTTGCAACTGCAATACAATACAATATAATTCAAATGAATTTCTAAGAATTTTAAGGTCAATTATATTTAAAACTAATTGTGAAAAAATTGTATGTGAATTATATTTTATTAGTTTGATATATGTGTTTTATTCGGTTAAAGCCAAAAAAATTTGATGGAATATTAAAAAACCAGTACTCAGGGGATGACCCGGACATATGCAGTGCATTGTACTGGAACTAGGAAAATAGGTTATGATGAAGAGAAAAGAGGTAGTAGTGTTCGTGGAGGTTTGATTCAAACAATAACAACACGAAAGACAAAAAAAAAAAAAATTCTATTACATGTTGGAATTAAATTAGTTAAAACTGATCTGTGTCCAGTGTATATGGTCGACACTGTTCAGACTAACAAGATTTAGTCCAACACCTTCCACACTACAAGGCAATCAAGCACATTCGAAAGATATTAGTCAAATTCACAATCTTGTGCATTTGAGATTGCATATTTCTGCAGTTGCAAATATAATATATTTGAGTGTATATTGTTATTGTGCAAGGCCATTTGCACCTGACTGTGAATCGGGCAATTATGAATGAACATATTAAGAAAACACGGACAACGGTAAAAGAGAGAGAGAGAGAGAGAGAGAGAGAAAGGGAGAGAGAAAGAAACATCGGTACATAGCTTGCTACCAATTTCGGTGCAATTTGGTTCCATATGAAATTAATAATGAACATATGTATATAGAAAATACGGACAAAGGTGAAAAAAAGAGACAGAAATTCCGGTGCAATATGTAAAAAATACGGACAGCAATAACAGTAGACGTCTGTACAGGAGGAAAGACAAAACATGGTCTGTGGGTTTTTTGCTGCTTTCAAAATTCTATATTGTTTTCTTTTATTTTTTTCTCTAATTATTTATTTAGTAATATCTATAAGACTTGGAATTTGCCTATTAATAATGTATACTATTCTATAGATTAATTAATAAAAATAAATTAATAAATTCATAATTTATAATTCAGTTCTGTGTAGTACTATATTTTATGTAATTGACATCATTTTTCCTGGGCACTTTTTGATAGGCATGTTATAGAAAAATTTTAGTTCTTTATAATACAATAATATCTGCACGGCACTGTTATTAACTATGCTGGATTCTAAAGTGTGTTGCATTTCTTAGGTTGTGGTTACACATCACCAATGTATGTGAGTTGTATATATTGTTTTTTTATCTCTTCATTTATTATTAAATGTGCGTTACTCTGTTTTATCGTTGCTATAATGGATTTTGATCGTTACTACAATGATTTTGCACATTTATACGTAGCACACGTTCATCGTCCAGAGCTCAACCATTTGTGGTCGATTGCTCGGGGAATTGTACTACGGGAGAATTCGTTTTTCAGCCGTACGCTTCGTCTGTGGAATAAGTTGCCTGCAGACGTGTTTCCTGTCTGTTATAAAGTTGGAAAGTTCAAGTCAAATGTTCATACAAACAAACACTGTTCCTTCTTTCCCCCTACTCCCAACCTATTTTCCTAGTACCGATACAATGCACTGCAGATGTAAGGGTCATCCCCTGAGTACTGGTCCAAAAAAAAAAAAAAAATTCAAATCAATAATTATTGGTCACAGCAAATTTGTATTGTAAAAAATCCTTCTTAAGAAAAAACTTAAGAAAGGAAAAAACTTGAACTAGAACCCGATGTACATATGTACAAACCAATAAATTTTTAATAAAAAAATTCAAAGTTTTCTAATTCTGAGTATATAAAAAATCCTGCGAAGGCTTCTGGCTTGTCTGCAGGATAATAAATATTTAAAATAAGTTTCGTTATATACAATCATAAGATATTATTGGGGGGATAGTAATATACTCGTAGGTACAGGGTGGCTGCTAAAAGCTGCTATCAAATGAAACGTTTTAACCTAATTCTTACTGTTACGGTGAATGGAGACCAGCTTAAAGATGCCTTTCAACTCTCTTTGGTTTCAAGAACATGGGGCAACTTGTTACATAGCCATGCCTGTTATGACATACATTTACCAATAAACTGATTTTACGACACTACGCATTCCGTTGGCCTCCCAGGTTTCCTGACTTCACTTTTTTGTGGGGTTATGGCAAAAAAGAAGTTTACAAAATAAACCCAACAAATTTGGTTAATTTAACGCAATCAATTCGAACGGTAATTGAGACAATTCCCGCTGCAACATTCCAGACAGTAATAAATAACTTTTTGTAAAATGTCGCATACGTGTCACCGAGGGTAGAGGCAATTTAAATTCAATTACTTTCAAAACTTCATGACTTACTTTAATAAAAATATATTATCTTTTAAGTGAGTTGCTAAAAAATAAATTACCTAATCTTTATAAAAAATTATTTGTAGCAAAATTGATCATGGAATTTGCTACTTTATATTAAATGTGGTTTGAAAAGACGGAATACAAGATAACGAATGTTTCCATTAAAAAAATACTTCAAAACCTATATTATAATGACAACTCGAATGAATCTTCAGTATTAATTTATAATTAGAATTTTTTGTTAAATTTAATATGTTGCATGAATTGTACTGAAATAATAATTAAGAGCCATTAATGGTTCAAGTCTTTTTTTTTTTTTGTTACTAACTTAAGTTTGCTTAGGAAATAATAAAGTGCTATTTTTAACAAGTTTGTTTTACACAATATAAAAATATTTGATAGTATTGTACCAAATTTCAAAACTCTGAGGGAGTGATCCCTCTGTTTTTGCCCTGTCACTATAAGGGATCAAAGCACTGTGACACGCCATTTATATGACATTTTCATTTGACTGACTGTGATTTGTGTTTAAATTTTTAAATAACACAGATTTACACTTAAATTCGTACGACCCCTATATTTTCCCACTACCATAAACTCCTGCCGTTTGAACAAAGAAAAATCCCTTTTTTTTATTATAAAATATGAAAAGACTATTGTAAAAGTTTATGTATTTTTCTTTATGTTTGTAACAAAATATTAAATAATATTTCAATAAGAGCAATATTTTAACAGCACAATGTGCTTCATTATTTTGTTATATATTTTCGTTATAATTTTTTCTTTCGTTTTCATTTTAATTTGTGGATAATTTCAAATATTGTATGTGCGCGTTAAGGAAAAATATTATTTTACAATTGTATTTCGTTTATGTTAAACTGTTAAGTTTTTCAATTTACTTTTTGTTGTTGCTTATTGGTAAAATATTGCCTAAGAATAAGTAAAAGTTCAGAGTGTGAAACAGCATCTGGTTTTATGTAACATTTTGCAGAAAAATATTCAAATGGTTGTCGAATGTATAATGGAAAAGAAATGAAAATGAAAAAGAGAAAGAAATCATTAAAACTTTATTGAGCCGTTTATTTGCCTGGCTGGAAACAAGTGAAGAAAACAATTATTTTTAAAGTTTATTAATAAACCATAAATTTAAGTTCAAACATTTTTAATTAAACATTTAACTTAAATTGTTTCTAGTGATTATTAAAAATACATGAAAGTTCAAAACTGATTTGCGATCTTATTTATGGCCCAAATTCTTAGAATGGTAAATGATAATGAGGAAATACGAGTAGCTGTTTGGATAAATTCTTACTTTATTATCATCATATTGTTTATTATTTATGTTTAATTAATTTAAATTACTGGAAATTTTAATTTTTATTGAAACTAAACTCTGCAGCATATAGAAAATGAATCAGATTCGACTGAAGTCTTCATAATATGTAAATTTAAAGCCACAAAGAAAAAAGAAAATTCAACTTGCGTTATCTTTTTTTCCACTGCTTATATTAACTCATTATGGTTTAAACAATAATTCTGGTTTTATGAGTTGGTAAATTTTATTGATTTTTGATAAATTGAAACAAAACTAAATTATGTAATTGAACATTTACATGCTATTAAGCAAACAAGCTAATTGTTGTACAAAATAAGCAGATGCGTCTTCTTCGTAAGTTTGCAGCTGAACAGCAGGGACAGTTATTCTCAGACGAGAAAATATAACATTTTTTTTTTAGCCGTGGTTACATAGAAATACACAATAAAAGCAAATAATAGGGGAAAAAGTAACATACATGGAATTGTTGTAGGTTTTAATATTAAAACTGCGTCATTGTTAGAAGAATGTATTTAAGTACTACTAGTAGAATAAATTTTTAATTCACAAGATGTAAAAATTATATACACAAGTGCTTGAAGGAGAAACTCACTTAAAAACGAAATCAGATATGTTAAAGGTACGAAAAACCTTCAGCTTTCTCGATTGACGTAATTTGGTGGGTTAATAACATCAATGAAAAATTCCATTGCAAAATTTATTTATTTTATTTCATCATAAGAACAACTGCCTAACCTGATGGTGGATCAATTCCACGGAGTGAATTTTTCACGATTCACCACCGCCCCCGTGTGGCTTGCTAGGCTCACACAGGTAGCAATTCTTGTCATATGATTGCGGTCATATGATCAACTTCTTGTTGAGGAGTTCGGGCTTTCTAGTCCCACATGTATGCAATTTCCCAGCAATCAATGGAGGACAAGACTTAATGAGTTGGTAGGCCGAAGCCCACTAAGAGCATCAGCCCTTAAACCAACTCACCCGTCAACTATCACCACTGGTTCCTTACAGTACACGTATCTGTTGTATTGGCAACAGCTGCTCGGGAGATTGTTAGTCCTCGAAAAAAGACATCACCAAACAATTATCAAGGATACTAACACTCTCTTCCTGCGATTTAGGTTTAAACCACAGCCAGAACGTTACAGCCAAGGGAGGCACCTCAACCATGATCAGCCCGGGTCGAACCGCAAGCAGAACTTCCCAGGGGCCATGCTGATGCCCGTTCTACCAATTTATACCCTTGGTAAGGGTTTCGGAAGCTAACACAACATAAGTCATGTGGCTTCCTAGAGTTTTTTTTGCCGCACCAAACGAGGGACCCCTTCCCCTCTTTTCGCCGAAAAACAGAGCGCCTAAGTTAGGAATACGCCAAGGCAAAACCTGTTCCCCGGGGGGACTCATCATAAGAAAATCAAGAATATTATTCTGTTGTAGTTCCATATATTATAATAAATATATTGGCGACAGCACAGCTTCACGACTACACGAGCACCGTTGTAGCCGCCGCCAAATTAGATTTATTTCTTTTTTTTTCAATCAGTTATTGATTGCGGCAATTATTGTTATAGTTATAAATAAAAATATTTCTTGGCTTTAGCTAGGATTGAACTTGAGCTAGACGAATGATACCAACCCATCATCATATAATATAAGAAATATTAAAATAAAGTTCGATTATTTGACATTAATAGATTTATTTCTATTTTTCTTGGCTACAAAAGCTTTGTTAGTGATGTCAATATATCAAGCAAAGTCCAATAAATGAGTGCTTTGAGAAGAAATTCACAAATTGTATTCATAAAAAAGCTAAACAGCTCTAGAAATCATTTTTAGGGAAAAATTATTTCTAGAGTAGTGTTTTGTCTCTCATCATGTGCACACGTCTTTTGTTACTCCTATCCGTATTTTCTATATATTGCACCGGAATAGGTAGCAAACTGTGTACACGTGTTTTTTCTTTTTTTTTGTATATTTCCACCGTTGTCCTTGTCTTATTTATATGTTCAATATTAATTACTTTTTAATGCATTCCATTACCTCGTAGTGTGGAAGGTGTTGGATTAAATTTTGCTAATCAGTGTCGTACACTGGGCACTGATCAGTTTTAATTCCAACATTTTATCTCCCTCTCTTTGGTCCTCATCATAACCTATTTTCCTAGTTCGAGTACAGTGCGCTGCATATGTAGGAGCCATCCCCTGAGTACTGGTTCCAGATAAAAAAAAAAAAAAAAAAAAAAAAAAAAAAACTGTATTCATACACTTTTTAATTCAAATGTTTTTAAAACTGATTGCATCAATTTTTAAGATAAATTTAAGGCGGATTCGGTGTTTTTTAATATTGTTTCTTAATACGAGTAATTATATGTACCGAAATCTAAATCTTAAAATTTTTTTTTCATCATATACTAATGCGCTGTTTTTGGTAAAAAGAATTGGCAAAAAGTATTGTTAATTTGTTAAATTTTTGTTGAACTCTTATAATTTTTTTAAATTAAAAATTGTTTGGTTTGTACATATGTACAACAGGTTATATAGATAGAAAATAATTAAATGCTCGGTGGCTTAGTGGTTAAAGCAGTAGATCATGATACGTCATGTCCCGAGTTCAAATCCCAGTGGGTGCTGATAAATAGTGTAGCGACTACGAAACAGCTAGTTGTCCCCCAGCTAAAGATTTGATTATTATTTTTCTTGTCTTCTTCAATCAAAATTATTGATCACAGCAAATTTGTATTGTAAAAAATCCTTCTTAAGAAAAAAATTAAGAAAGGAAAAACTTGAACTAAAAACCTGTTGTACATATGTACAAACCAAACAATTTTTAATTTAAAAAAATTATAAAAGTTCAACAAAAATTTAACAAATTAATATTTACATCTCTGGGTCCGAAGAATATTACAATACAAAAAATATGTATGTTAATAAATAAAATAAATACCGCTAGTTCTGAGACAGCAAACGCTGTACAAACAATGTGGGCAATTAACAAAATGCGATTCAATATGAGATGAATATAGATAGAAAATAATTAAATGCTCGGTGGCTTAGTGGTTAAAGCAGTAGATCATGATACGTCATGTCCCGAGTTCAAATCCCAGTGGGTGCTGATGAGTAGTGTAGCGACTACGAAACAGCTAGTTGTCCCCCAGCTAAAGATTTGATTATTATTTTTCTTGTCTTCTTCAATCAAAATTATTGATCACAGCAAATTTGTATTGTAAAAAATCCTTGTTAAGAAAAAAATTAAGAAAGGAAAAACTTGAACTAAAAACCTGTTGTACATATGTACAAACCAAACAATTTTTAATTTAAAAAAGTATTGTTATTTAACACGTCAGATAATTTAAAGGGAATATGACACAAGAGTATAAGTAATCAATTTTACATTTTCTGGTATGTATTACATGTTGTAATTGATCACGGCAATTATTATTATAATTGGAAAATAAAAATCCTTCTTGGTGAAAGCCAGATTTGAACTTTAACCAGAAAACAATGAACCTTTTAGGTATAAGAGCATAACTTTAAAGTTAATTTTGATATAACTAAAATACACAAAAAATTTTCATGCCTGTAAAAATCAGCAAGATAGTTTCCCGTGTATAAAAACCAATTTTTGTAACCTGAAATTTAGTATAGAGTAGCACACTGCGTTTTATTTGCATTTTCTGAAAACCGAAACAAAAATTTATGTTCTTACATGTATTGCGATTTATTACAGATGTTTGTTAGTGTTTTATATATTTTTTTTATTGTCATAATATCATTGATACAACAATCATTTTTGGATACACACGAACGTCTTCTATTATGTAAGAAAGTGTATATTTCTAAATTGAAAATGTTCAGTAATAATTCTTGCCAAAAAACTATTTCCGTATATTTGTTTATAAATTATGGAGTTATATTTAAATTACTTTACGTGCTGTTCGTAGAACACAGACGAGTGACTACTTTTGTAGTCGTGTAGCCTACTGTCTCGATTGTGTTTAATGCTTAAGGGTAAAGGGTTCCACAATTTACAAATCTTTTCAGATTAGCTGTTTTAGCTGTTCGTTACCAAACTGTCAAAATTTGTGAATTCACCTTGATTTTTCATGGTTAATTTCAAAAATTTTCATGGTAGTAGTAATAAATTCTGTGCGCATGCCGTTTGTTACTGCTATCCGTATTTTCTATATATGTTCATTATTAATTTCGTATGAAAAAAATTGCACCGGAATAGGTAGCACGCTGTGTACTCGGGTTTCTTTTTTGTCTCTTTTCACCGTTGTCCGTATTTTTTATATATGTTCATAATTAATTTCGTATGCATGTTGCACGTGTTTCTTTTTTCACCGTTTTCCGTATTTTCTTTACATGTTCATTTTAAACTTCTTTTGAATGTATTTCATTAACTTGCAGTGTAGAAGGTGTTGGACTAAATTTTGTTAGTCTGAGCAATGTCGAAGGTATATAAGCTTGGCACTGACCAGCTTTAATTAATTTAATTCCAACAATTTAAATGCTATAATACAGTTGTTATTTTTCAAGTTAAACTTCCCATCACACTACTCCCTACTATAACCTATTTTCCTAGTTCCAGTACAATGCATTTTTTTATTTTCATTGAAAATAATTAAACTCAATAGAAAGTTCATGGTTTATATTAACAAATTTTACCTTTTTTGTGTAATGTTCTTCTTTATAGCTAAAATATACTCATATTGAGAAGCAAAATGCCACTCGAGCTGCTACTCTGGACCACAAGGAGAAGGAACGTTGAAAAAAAGAAACCCGTGTGGATTTTATTTGCACAATATAATTTTTATTATCTCTAAAAAAGCTTAGAGATAATAAAAATTATATTGTGCAAATAAAATCCACACGGGTTTCTTTTTGCAACGTTCCTTCTCCTTGTTGTAGGTGCACTAACACTGGTTACCTTTTTTTGTATTGAAAATTAACAGTTTCTTTTTAAAAAATATAAGCATATGAAAAAAACAAAGTGTCGGTTTTTACTTTTATATTTTACAACAAATTTCTAATAGATATATAAAAAGCACTACGATTACAGCGCCACCTTGGAGTCAGGTTCGAAAAATAATGAATTATGCCCAGCTTTAAATTGATCAGACATAACAACCAATTTTGGCTTAAACAAATATAGAATTCATTCATTGAAACAATAAACTTTGACTATCAATTTTATAAATCTATATCCGCAGTTCTCAGATATAGCGCTGCTGTTTTATTGTGTCGGATGGTTAAGTTTGAAAGGCAGATGTTGAATGTAAACCACACTTAAACGTCAAATTGTTTCTGCATTTTATTTAGGTAGGCAGGCTGCTGGATTCTCTAAAGAGTACCTGAATACTCTAGCTCACTTGTGCCTGAAGGTCGTTGCATTTTATTTAACATATCGCAATTTCAGACTGATGGAAAGATACGTATATAACTGAGCAACGCGTTAAAGTTATTTAGGCTTATTATGAAAATGTGTATTTTGCCCAGCCCTGTCTTTAGTAATGAGGCGCGTTAAAGTTATTTAGGGTTATTATGAAAATGTGTAGTAACGAGTGATTTTTTTGCTATTATCTTTTTGGCAACACTAGTTTTGACAGCTCACGCACGTTTTGTATCTTGTGTCACTGTCAAACATCTTCAGTTTGGTACATAATTTAATCATGAATCGTCTTACAAACGAACAACGCTTGCAAATTATTGAATTTTATTACCAAAATGCGTGCTCTCTTAAGAAAGTTCATCGCGCGCTTCTTCCACTTTATGGTCAGTTTAATCGACCTACTGAGGCATCTATTCGGGCTATTGTAAAAAAATTTCGCACCAAATTTACATTGTTGGACATTAAACCACCAACACGCTTACGTAGAGTGCGAACTGAAGAAAATATCGCAGCCGTATCGGCCAGTGTTGGTGATGACCGTGAATTATCGATTCGGCGCCGTTCGCAGCAATTGGGCCTCTGTTACTCCACTACGTGGAAAATTTTGCGGAAGGATTTGGGTGCGAAGCCTTATAAGATGCAGCTGGTGCAAGAATTGAAGCCAAACGACCTACCACAATGCCAAATTTTTGGTGAATGGGCTCTTGAAAAGTTAGATGAAGATCCACTTTTTTATCGAAGAATTGTGTTCAGCGACAAGGCTCATTTCTGGTTGAATGGATACGTGAACAAGCAAAACTGCCGTATTTGGAGTGAAGAGCAGCCAGAAGCATTGCAAGAGCTACCAATGCATCCACAAAAAACAACCGTTTGGTGCGAATTATGGGCTGGCGGAATCATTGGGCCGTATTTTTTTCCAAAATGACGCCGGTCAGGCAGTTACTGTGATGATAACGAACTTTTTAGGGCCCGAATTAGAAGATATGGATCTGGTGCTACTTGTCATACATCTTTTATAACAAACATGCGAAGCTTTTTTGCTTGTCTACAGTAACACCCAGGGTCTGTGGCAGGAATCGAACCTGCGACCTCTATACTGTTGGTCGAGTACTCTACCAAATCTGCCATTGAGGCACCTTGACGATGTCAATTGGACGCCAAGAACATGTGTTCTTCGCGTTACTTCGGAGTTATTTGAAAGAAAAGGCGCACATCGATTGGACGGCAACAATTCAAGAAGTAAAGAATGAAATAATTCGGCACATTAACGGAATAGAACTTCAATTATGCCTCAGACGAGATTAGGTACCTTGTTCCCGAAATTCACACATTTTTACGTAGCACGCATGCATGGTTCAGAGCTCATCCGTGTGTGGTCGATTGCCCGGGGAATCGTACTACACATTACAGAGAGAATTCGTTTTTCAGCCGTACGCTTCGTTTCCAGTCTGTTATAACGTTGGAAGATTCAAGTCAAATGTTTACAAATACTACTCCCTCTTTCCTCCTCCTCAAAACTTATTTTCCTAGTTCTGGTACAATGCACTGCATATGTAAGGGTCATCCCCGAAGTACTGGTCCAAGATAAAAAAATAAAATAAAAAAAAGTTATCAAAAATTTAGATCATCGGATGGAGGTGTGCCGCCGAGGTGCCGGTGATCATATGGCCAATATTTTGTTCCATGCATAATTGAGCTATATCAATATAATCATTCTTAATCACCAACCTCAATTATGCCTCAGCGTCATCGCAAATTTGGACCATCAGATGGAGGTTGGCCGCCGGGGTTGCAGCGGCCATTTGACAAATGTTTTGTTCTGTGCTTAATTGAACCACACCAATATTATTATTAAAAAGGGACATTCACTTCTAAATAATTTGTGTTGTATTTAAAATCAACATCGGCTTTTAAAATTTAACCACTCTTTATAATATTATTGACTAACATGTAGGAAAACATGCGTGGAGATTAGATCTTCATGATTTCTGTATTTTTAAGGATGAAGAGGAGAATAAGAATATTGAACATTTCTTCCCTTGTTGCCCAGATTTGGCTCATATAAGTGTGTTGTATCTAGGCAGAACGATAAAGAAATATCGGAATGCCAAGTAGCCTGATTTTACTCTTTCATCCAGTCTTCAGATTGGTTTAGCCTGTTCAACTTATCTTAGTTTAAGTATGTTAATTAAAAAGGAAAAATGTAATAAAAAATGGGAAAATATACTATGAATAGCCACCGTATGTGCTTTAGAGCTAAATATCTTTCAATTGTGTTCAAGTCAAAATTGTTGCCCCTTATATTATAATCAATCTTTAAACATTGCTACCGCACAGTTTTACAAATAATAACAAAAGTAACTGATGCGTAAAATTAAATATTATTTACAAGCTATTAACTGCATATTTATGAAGGCATAATTAAAAAAAAAATACATTGTAAATGCAACAGTTTTTACGGGCATTAATTGAAATGGTCATTGTCATTGCGTGTACAAACAGCCCACAATACAAAAGACCAATAATTATTTTTTAACAAATAACAAATGAAAAGAACACAAACATGCACATGCAAAATTTTCATACTTGCATACTTAGTATAACTTTTATTAAAATGATAAATAGCCATAAACAATTTTTAATTGCTTATAAATTAATAAAATTTTGAGTAAATAAAATTGAACATATGTACTTATATCCTTAATAAATTAAATTAAAATCATGCCAATACTGAATTTATAAACTTTTATATAAGCTTAACTCAAATTAATGTTATAGTTTATTTCTTAATGGTAGAGCATATGTAGTTTCCATTTGTCCTTAAAGTTCTGCCGTCATTATCAGGTTTAGATAAACGAAATCAAAAACTATCCAACATCACTTTTAAACAAGAAAATAGTGCTGTAAATAAAACAGTGTTGTTTATGTATGCAGGTATCAATATTGTTTTTTTATTTTTCAATAATTGCCAATTTAACATTTTGCTTTGAAAACTTACAACAGGATCAGCTCTCTTCCAACAACTGTGCAACCAAAAAGCTCTTTCACAGTTCGTATCACCTTTTGGATATAAGCATTTCTTACCCATATTGAGTGCTATATCATGCATACTATCTGGCAACAAATCTAGCACTTTTTCCAGATGCACTTCACCATCATCGTGCAATACATCTGCTTCATCAAATATGCAATACATATAACATTTTAATAATTCGTCCTCATGTATTTCCTCATCACTGAATTTTTTAATTGCCTCTTTCATTGGGGTTGAACAAGGGGGAAAAACGACAAAACGAAAAAAAAAAACATGAACAAAATTCAGCAAAATAAAAAAAAAAAAAAAATAATAGAACAAAACACGAGAGAACAATTTTAATTGACAACTACAAATTGTGTTTAATTAAAAGAAAATGTTAAAAATGAAAAAGTGAAAGATATTTCTTTAAGAATATTTGTTTGAAAACAAATAACTGGAAATTTGTTTTATATCGCAAAACAACTTAAAAAAATTCACTCTTGAGAAGAATGTTCATTGAGAATTTTTTTTTCGTAATTGAAGTTATATTATTATTATTTGTGTACAATAAGTACAATTTTATCAGAATATATGTGGAATTAATATTATGACAGTTTTGCACATATACGAGTATGTAAATTTTTCGGGTTCAAGCTTCTCTTTTGCTTTTTGTTGGTGTTTTTTTTTTTTTTTTGTCTTGAACCAGTATTACGGATATCTCTATAAATATGCAGTATATTGTACTGCAACTAGCAAAATATTGGGTATACAAGTTAAAAATGTCGGTTTGTACAACTATCACACCAGTGTTGCCAGGAGATTTTTTGTGAAATCCCTACCATGGCGCGTAAACATCGTTATTTCCCCTACAATGAAAAACCTATTTCCCTACGCAATTTTTCATTTAGGTTTTGCGCAAATAGATTGTTTTAGTACGATTTTTATGTTTATTGGAAATTCAAACAGGCAGAACTTTTTACTAAAAAGTAAATTAATATAAAAAATATAACAAACGATTCATATTATTAAAACTGCATGTGTTCAGCTATATAAATAAATTCTCTTAAGTGACTTGAGCTTTGTGGGAGTTGGAAAAAACACAGCAGAATATAGTTTAAGCAATATGCGACTTTTATTGTATAATTACGTGTAGAAGCCCGTTGTTTATTCCATTTAATCTTTGCGACGAGGTGTATTTGTGTGAAGTTTGTTAAAATCACTAAAAAACTCAAGTTAAGGAAAAATGCGAGTTAGAGTTAGATAAATCAATCATTTAAACACACAGTTTTCCTCTTCCGACAATTAATTTCCCTTCAAAAAGTAAGGCAATAGTTTTGAACTTACCAAACAAATGTTTTCGCAGCGTTAAAAATGTTGTAGTTATAGTAATAAATTAGTCAAAACTGATCAGTGCCCAGTGTATATAACTTCAACACTACTAGGAGTAACCAAAATTAGTTTAACACCTTCTGCACTGCATGATAATGAGCTAATGATGAATATATTATATGTTATAAAGAAAATAACAGCGAAAATAAAAGAAAGCCCTTTGTTCCTTTTAGGTATCAGATATAATTTATGGACTTCAAGTTCAAAAAGTAGTAGCGAACTGTATGCGATGTAATTAATGTGAGATAAATACAAATTGTAGATAAAAACCTGAGCTCTATGATTGAATAGTTTAATGCGGTACTGCATGTTTATGCATATTTGATGATTTCGAGATGGAGACCAATTTTATTTTTTGTTGATAAGTATAGCAGTGAATGCGAAACAGCTAGTTGTTTCCCAGCTAAAACCCATCAGGCATGTCATAGAGTCTAACTTGGTTTTATTATTGTAGGCAAGACTGCCAGAAAAAATATCCCGTTAACTTTAAAAAATGTCGTCATTTTAGCTTTGAAATAATGTAAAAAAATCAGACTTATAAAACTACAACATTTTTTGTATATTTTAAACAGATCTTTAATGCAAGCTTATGGTCTAAAATTCGTAAATTCGCAAAAATATATATAAATTTATTTATTTCAAGAATTTAGTTCTTAATTAATTACACTTACATATTATACATATTTACTTATAGTGTGGTATTAAAACATCAAATACATTTTGATACATTGAATTTTCCGAAAATTTTAGGAGTAAATTTCTCAATTGAATAATTCTGATACGTTGGATTTTATTGCAACATCAAAAGTGAATTTTAATTAATCTATATAACTGGCGATCTTACGGCATATCTCTCAGAGAAATGGTGCCACTCAATCCATCATTTCGGTGAAAGTAGGGTGGTGGCTCTGGATATTTCAAAAGCGTTTGACAGACTGTGGCATGGTGCACTACTGGCAAAACTTACTGCTTTTGGTGTCGGTGATGACTTTTCTCGGTTTATATCGAACTTTCTCAGAGACCATACTATACGAGTTGTTATAGATGGGGTCTCATCAAACGAGTTTAAGATTAATTCAGGTATACCGCAAGGCTCCGTTCTTTCTCCTGCCCTAATTCTTATTTTCCTCAACGACCTTCTCTATCAAACTTCAAACCCTATGCACTCTTTCGAGGACGACAGCAGAATTTGGCACTCGTATAAATATGAATGATTCACTGAACAGTGATCTTCTATTAATCTCTGAGTGGGGTCTTAAAAACAGAGTCGCCTTTAACGCTCGTAAGACCCAATGTTGCTTATTAGCACACAAACACACTACCGCAAATGCTGCTTCATCTGCACTCATGGATGGTATAAATATTGAGGATACAGTGTGATGTTCCCTGGACTGAACACATTTTTATGTCTCTAAGGAAGCAATCAGGTGCCTTGGATTACTTCAAAGTCTATTTTAGGGTTACTTGGCCGTGTGCAGGAGAGGGCGAAGAAGCTCATCGATGCCAGTAGGGTATCCAAATCTATTGACTCACTGGAGCATCGACAAAGTATAGGGTGCGTTACTCTCTTCTATCGTTACTATAATGGATTTTGCGAGATTATGAAACTTGTTTCCGAAACGCGCACATTTTTACGTAGAATGCGCTCATCGTCCAGAGCTGATCCATATATGGTCGAATGCCCAGGGAATCATACTACGCATTACAGAGAAAATTCGTTTTTCAGCTGTACGCTTCGCCTGTGGAATAAGTTGCCTGCAGACGTGTTTCCTGTCTGTTATAACGTTGGAAGGTTCAAGTCAAATGTTCACAAACATTACTCAGTTTTTATTATTTTTTCCCCCTCCTTACTGCCTATTTTTCTAGTTCTAGTACAATGACTGCATATGTAGGAGTCATGCCCGAAGTACTGGTTCAATAAAAAAAAAAAAAAAAAAAAAATAATAATAATAATAATAAAGAGAGAGTTTTGCATTTTTGTCTTATTTTAATTAACTTGGCTGAATATTATCTTCTCGTTGCAGAAGGGCCTGTTCTTCTACAACGTGTCACTATATTTTGGAATAATTTTAAATATATTGAAAACGCTTTTAGATTTGGAAACGTACATACTAGCTATGCTTTAAAGTTATTCAGGATTATTATGAAAATGGGCGTTGAAATCATAAATTATATGGTGCATTTCGTGATTTTTTCGGTCAATTTAATCGTCCATACGTGTGCACAACCGGAAAACCTTGATGTGAAACCACCAATGCATGCTCGTACAGCTCATTCTGCAGAAAATATTGGCGCCATTCGCGATAGTGTGGCTGCAGAGCTGCCCAACAATTACACCTCTCACGCTCGTCGCTGCTGAACATTGACTCAAGAACTAAAGTTCCAAGCATCGTCAATGACCAGAATGGTGGCAAGGAATGGCAGCAGTGGAAGAGTATCATATTCAGTGACGAATCCAGTGAGGTAAATCCAGAGAGTGATTGTCGAAAAACGAATGCACCCACAAAGAGTGACTGTTGGGTGAGATTTATGAACTGGCGGTGTCATCGAGTCGTATTTTTTCCAAAATGAAGCCGATCACGTAGTTACTATTTTGTTAGAAGATATGGATGTAAACGATACATGGAGCAACAGGACGGTGCCACTTTGTACACAGCTAACGAAACAATAGCTCTTTTGCGCGACAAATTCAAGGTATGTGTTATTTCATGTGGTGTCGATGTCAATTGCCCGCGAAGATATTGTGCTTTGACACTGTTTTCTTTGGGGTTATTTGAAAGAAGAGGTGTACGTCGATAAGCCAGCAGCAATTCATTAGCTAAAGTATGAGATACTTCGGCACATTGACGGCATAGAACCTCAATTATGTCACAGCTTCGTCGAAAATTTAGAGATGGTCATTTGTTCCATGCATAATTGACCGATTCAAATTTAATCATAACAAATATAAATGACAATAATTTCATTAAATTCGTATCTTGATCCTAGTTTTTTGACGTTTTTTTAAATATAATTGTTGTTTATTTGAGCTTGAGGTCACTTGTTAAGGCCCGAATTGGGAAATAATTTTACAACAATAATTTCTAAGTAATTTGTGTTCCATTCGAAATCAACATCGGCCCTTAAGATTTAAAACTTTACCCTGCGATACCTATATCGAACAGATCCATTATTTTTAAAATATATACGCGTAAGCATACATTGGAGCTTTGTTTATACGCCAGTCTATTCATGTTGAAATTCCAACTTTAGATAAATTACTTAACAGCTGACAAAATAGTTTAAAATTTTATAAAAAGCACCCTTGACTTAGAGATTACCAAATTTATAAAAATTTAAATACATGTATTAAAAACCCATTGAATCAAAACCGTGAAACGCTCTTAGGCATTTTACTGTGCTTTTCTATAGATCGTAGTTCTAACCAAATAATTATTATTTTAAAAAGAAATAGTCCTTAACATATTGTTTGAATTAAAACTAAAAAAAATGTTTGTTCACAAGTTTCTTCCACTTTTTCCACTAGTTTCTATTCTATTATATCATTTTCTACAACTTACCATCTGTTACACCAGTTTTTGTAACACATGTATCATGTAGAGGTCTAAGTTGTGCCAAAAACTCAGGAGGCGGATACTTAGGAAAAAAATAAAAATAGAAAAACGGTTTCATTACTTCACTTTGATGTGGTTTCCTTCAAAATTAAATGGAAACATTTTAAATAAAATCATAACGATGAGAGCTCGGTCAATGTGTCATTTTCTACTGTACGATTACCACAAAAATGAAAAAAATAAAAACATGTGAATGACAAACAACAGAATAAAATGAAAGAACTGTAATGGCAATGTAGTCGATATTTATTTATAATGATGTGCCATGGAAATAGTTGTGGTCGGTTTATGTGGCATAAAGTAACATTTTTCAATACTACAGTTGAATTTCAAAGTATAAAAATTTTACAGAGTATTTGTATATTATAGTGACTGGATGATATGGCGTATTTGAAATTCAAGTACGTATTTTGTATTTGTATTTGAAATTGAAATTTTGTATTTGTATTTGAAATACACGACCTGAAAGTATTTAGTATGTTGTATTTAAAATACTTAACTTAAAAGTATTTTGTATTTCAAAATGTAGGCTGAAAAATACATTTTTACAAAATGCATTTATTTATTATAATAAATTTAAAATAAGTTTATCACACAAAAGCTAAAACCGCTAGAAACTACGACCATTAAAATGTCTATCATTTTGCGATACTGCAATTCAGCTTTCATTTGTTTTGTCCAGAGCAAATTCATTTTACACTAATCAGGTGATATCAATAAGAATTTCCACATATTTGCCACCAGCTTTTTCCCAACGCTTTGAATTATATACAGGGAAATAATCTTTTGTTAGGGAAAACTTTAGGCTGCGAGTATCAGATTAGATCCACTGCAATATAATACTTTGAGGCTTTTCAGTTGTATTTTAACAAAGTTAATGGAGAGCTTGGAAAGAAAATTTAATGAATTTCTCATGCTAACACTTGCAGCAAATAGAGAAATATTGATGCTATGTTTCGACCCTAGTTTAAAAATGGGCTGATTGCTAGAAAGCATCTCAGTAAAAGAGAGGCAAAAAATTCAAAATCTTGCAATAGATACCTTGGGGAAATATTACAAAAAACGCGAAACCATGCCTGGATGCAGAAGAAGAAGTAGTAGTTGAGGTAAAGATGATGAAGATATTATTGTTGTTTTGGACAATGCAGACAATACATTACTTCGGAAATCAAATTTGGAACTTGAGTTTATCAGTTTTCTAAATGCTAAAAGCAAGGAGCATGCTATATAGAATTTGACAGCAGTTTGTGCTCCTAGTGGATCTATAGAAAGATTATTGTTCGTCGGATTGCCTATTGAAATATCTAGTTTTTATTAAAGACAATACTTGTTTTGCCGAATGAATCTTTTAGTGCTAAATATTAGGTTTGTTCCTTTCTTAGCAAGTGTAGAACAATAATATGAATATACATAGATAATTATGCAGTTGTAAGTATGAACATATATACTGTTGCCTAAAACGCAAAAGAGCGTAGCTGGCAAAAATTTTCTAGTCCATAATTATTATTAAATGAGGTGTTATTATCAATAACACAACTATCCAGAAACTTTAATAGGCTTTCAATATCTTGCCAGTTACGTCCTTTTGGGTTTTAGGTGACAATATACAATTTAGTTTAAGTGCATATGTAAAATAAAATACTCGTATGTATCTAAAGCCAGAGAGGTAAGTTTTTTTGAGACAGAATTGCACATATGTATTTGTATTTTTTTTTTTTGTGTTTTGTATTTGAAATACATAACTTGAAAGTATTTTGTATCTTGTATTTCAAATACACTCCTGTACTGCGGTTCATTAACTTTTAATGATTTTAAAAGAGCATAACTTATCGCGAGCTATGGACGTTTGCACTATGTGATTCACTAACTTATTTTTAACACCTCTGGCTGTATATTAAAAAAAAAATTGGAATAATGTGGCAGCTTTCTTAAAAATAAAGAAAACCACAAAGAGGAACAAAAAAAGTTCTCTAATAAGTTCTCCTCACGCCGACCGACTGTTGGAGCGCTAAAACTAGGCTGATCTTCGCACAACTCGTATGCCAAATACCCTGAAGTTGTTCTAATAGAAATTTTAACATTGTTGTTAAAATAAACCCCACAAAAATAATTGGTGTTTCGTTAACGCCAGCCAGGCTATAAAAACAGCTGATTTAAAACGAAGGCAAACAGAATCGCGAAAACGTCAACGCTAGTCTTAATTTCTCTAAACGAATTTTATTAGCGTTAAAACAGGAATTGCACTACTGGAAAGTATTTTGTATCTTGTATTTGAATATAAGGTGTGTATTATGCCCAGCCCTGAGTGTACTACATACGTCATCAAAATTGGACTGAATTTTGACTTTGGACTGAATTTTGAGTCCTGAGCATGGTACAATAATATAACAGGTAAAGGCGGAACTACAACAAGCCAACAATAAAAAAAACAACATGGCTTTTTATTGTTGCTTTGTGTTGATAAGTGTCAAAGAAAACAAAAGGAAATAAAAAAACAAACGTATATTTTTATTCGTGTTTTTATTTTACAATAAGTTTTTGCATTTAAAACTCGTGCAATAAATTAAATATATAAATAAAGATCAGGAAAAAGTTGTCTGTTGTGTTTGAAGCTGTTTTTGTGTTTGAAAAATCTTATTGGAACATTTTTCAATTTGTAAACAATAATAAAAAATGTGTGTGTGTGTGCGCGCTTTTGATAGTTGTCATCACAGAAAAAAAAAAAATGTCGGCCACCGTTTCGACACTACCTATATATTATTGTACCATGCTCCTGAGTATAGCAAACTGAGAGATACTGACCATTACTGTTATAAATGAACTGATAGTTAGCCTCATGGCTTTTATTTTGTTTTGTTTCGAGTTATATCATATATTTCCCAGCTGTCTATATGTCGACATTTCATAGGAGCTACCCTAATCATCAGTAGACTTTGGAAATGTTTGAATCCCAAGATTCTAAATAAATAATTGAGAATTTAAAAAGAAAAATGTTCTAATAATACCTGTCAAAATACAAAAAACAAGCTTTTTTCGTACGTCTCTACCTTTCTTTACACCTTTCAAGCAAATGAACAACCGTTGGTTGCTATAGAGTAGGCGAAATTTTGTATGCATGAAAAGCAAAACAATATTGTTCAATAATCAAATATCGTCTCACATGTTTTAGCATGTTATTAGTGTTTGTTGGGTTAGTATTGGTGTATAGAATTAACAATGTAAAACACCAGTTCAACGGGGTTTTTTTAAATACGTTAAGACCTCTCTAACATTTGCCTGTGAATGAGTCATATGAGTGCATAGAATGGTGAATCAGGACCTTTAGTTTAGAACAAAGATAATTTATATGTATAATATATACAAAAATTTTTTAGTTTTGCAAATTAACACCTCATTATTAGTTACCCGCTATGATGAGAGTATACTCTAGTGCATAAAAGAGTTAAAAAATTATTAGTTTTCACTTACAGTATCATCACGACGTGGTTCTACTTTTTGACTTCTTGCTGTTTCAATCATAAAGATTGTGGCTGTTAGCAAAATGCCATAAACCAATGTTATTGTTCTCATTATACGGGTATGTCCTTGAACAGTGGCGAAGCAAAACAGGATAGAAAAAGAAAACGAAAATAAAAATAAAAATAATGAAATCGTTGATGAAATTCATTATTTGGTTCTATTTTTGCAACTGCATAAATATTAACCAGTCTCTTGGTTAAACGTTTATTATTGAAAATGACTTTGATTATGATTTGTTGGTTGATAATGCGGCTTTTACGACGGTAATTTTGCACTTTTTTTTTTATTAGAATGCAATGTTCATGCTGTTAGTTTTTAATTTGAAGAATATTCATGCTTCTGAGTTTTTAAGAACAGTATAAGGAATAATTTCTTTTTTCAAGTCAAAATATTTGGCAGAGAACTAAATAATTAAGTACTTTGAAAAGTTTAATTTGTATAAGATCATGGTTTTTGGACATCTTAAAAATAATAAGGAATCACGTTTAAGATTTAAGATTTTAAATACTCGTTTTCACAAAAAAAAAAAAAAAAAAAAATCACTCAAATATGAGTTAATTAATTTTTTTTTTAATTTTAATATCAAAATTACGCACTTCAACTTGACCTTACTGTACTTTGCAAAACTATTAAATTTCTTAACTTGATACTTTTCTGTATATTGTGTTTATTTGATTGTTTTCAGATAAAATAAACATCACACGTTTTACCTTCACTGCGGCTTCTGTTTTCCGATTTGGTTTCTTTTCTTTTAATTGCAAATAATATTTATTTTATTTTTAACTAATTGAAATTAATGTTGTTCAAAAAGTGAAATTTTTTATTAAATTTTACTTCTATTTATATTTGAAAAATAGAAATCGCAAGAAAAATAATTAAAAATAAAACTAATTAACAAATATATACACGTTTTAAGAAACTGACAATAATTAGGCGTTTAGCATCTAATTAAGTTGTCAAAATTGAGAAATTGTTTAACTGAAACAACAATGTTATAAGCAGATATAAAGGGCTTTTCAATAAGGCCAAACGGAGGATGAAGTGGAATAATATATATATATATATATATATATATATATATATATATATATATATATATATATATATATATATATATATATATATATATATATATATATATATATATATATATATATATATATATATATATATATATATATATATATATATATATATATATATATATATATATATATATATATATATATATATATATATATATATATATATATATATATATATATATTTTAAGATTTAAAAAACTATCTAGAGTCTGCCTGGTCCCAAGAAGACCCATTCTGTCCCGGTTTTTACCCATTTGTAATACTTTTATTTGTTCTCGAAAAAGGTTTAAACGATTTTAATGAAAATCAGTATCGTGGGAGTTTTAAGATCAAAAAAGCAATATGGAATATCCTGGTCCCGGGTAGACCCACTTTGTCCCAGTTTTTACCCATTTGCAAAACTTTTTATTGTTATCGTAAACGGTCCTGACGGTCTAAACGGGTTTAACGGAAATCAGTATCTAGGGTTTTTTAAGGTTATAAAAGCAATTTAGAATGCCCCCGGTCCAGAGAAGACCCATTTTGTCACGGTTTTTACCCTTTTGTGTAACTGTTATTGGTTTTCGAAAACAGCTCTAACGATTTTAATGAAAATCAGTATCTCGGGGTTTTTAAGGTAAAAGAAAGTCGGTGTATAGGAGTTTCTAAGTTCGAATAAGCGAATAGGCCTCGAAAACGAGTAAACTGAGTTTAATTATTTTAGCGTTTGAAAAACCGATCAAGATTATGTCACCATTTTTTTACTTTTATTGGGAACACAGAGGTTGAATTTTTTTGGTGAGAAGCGGAATAATAAATAAGCAAATTTTTATTTTGCCCCCACTCCACAAAATCTATAAGCAAAAATATGAAAGTAGTCAAAACACAATTTTATCGTGACTTTTTTAAACAGCGTAAAAATGGAAAAATCTTGTGAATTAAGTTTTATTAAAGTAAATATATTTCAGTATGTACGAGTATACAATTTGAGAGCTCCGAGTAACGCTCGGTGCCCCAGGTACTTTGTATGTATGCATGCATATATGTATGTACGTCTGATTTAAATTGAAAGAATTATGCCCGTCATTGTGTACGGAACATAAATAATATTGTTGTCCATTACGTCTTTTTACCGCGATACAGAAGTCCAATTTTTAATAATTTTGCCGTTCAGAGTTAGTTTGAGTAACTGCCTCAGTTATGTTGATCTTGACGGTATGAGTTGATTGCGGTATAGATTTTCGGGTTAGGAAACCTCTCAAGACAAGGTCTAGCACGATGTTGAAGTTTAATTCACTTTCAATTCGTTTAGTCTGCAACTACGAGGTCGGATAAAAAATAACCGTATTTAAAATTTTTTCAAAAAGTATTTATTTATTCATCAATTATCTACTATCTTGTTCGCTTCAAAGTAATCCCCCACAGATATAATACACTTATACCAGCGTTTTTTCCAATCCTCAAAACACTTCGCTTTTTGGTATCATTAACAGCTCCTGTTTCGATTTTCAACCAAAAGGCCTTCCTTTCGTCAGTGCCTTCAGTTTTGAGAAGAGGAAAAAGTCAGCGAGGGCCAAGTCCGGTGAATACGGTGGTTGACGCATGATAACGGTTTTATTTTTGGCCAAAATCTTACGCACAAGCATCGATGTGTGAGCTAGTGCGTTATCAAAATACATGATTGTTTTTTCCACAATTCTGTGCGTTTCTGATGAATTGCTTCGCGCAAACGGCGCATAACTTCAAGGTAGTATTCCTTATTGGCCGTACGGCCTTGTGGCAAGAATTAATGATGCACCACGCTATTGCAGTCGAAGAAAACAGTTTGACCGAACTTGACGTGCTTTTTTCGGTCTTGACTCTTCTGGACTCTTCCATTGGGATGCTTATGCTTTGGTTTCAATGTCATAGCTATAAATACATAATGTGTCACAAGTTATGTTGTTTTTGAGGAAATCTAGTTCATCGTTGACGATCTTCAACAGTTCCTGAGCGATGACCATGTGACGTTGTTTCTGCTGAAGACTTAGCAATTTTGGAACAATCTTCGCTACCGCACGTTTCATGCCTAAAACATCCTTAAAAATTGCTTGGCATGAGCCATACGATATGCCAACATCATAAGCAACCTTTCTGATAGTGATGCGACGATTATTCAAAATCATTTTTTTTACTGCTTCAATGTTTTCGTCGCTTGTTGACGTGCTCGTGTGACCAGGACGAACATCGTCATTACCATCTTCTCGGCCTTCCTTATACAATTGAACTTGTCTTCTGCTCATAGTAGACACGCCGAACGTCGCAGTCAACATTTCAAATGTCTTTACGCTTTTAATTTCATTATTTACACAAAACTTAATACAGTTTCTTTGATTCTTTTTTTCAAATAGTAAAAATCAAAGAGCACACCAAAACGTGACTACTCGTAACCTTTTTATTTGTTAAAAACAAACTGACAATCTGAAATGGCAGATATTGCCAAAATATCTAATAGGCATGCCTACCGATATAACAGAAAAAAAGTGAAAATCGCACATACGTAACGCACGAAATTTGAAAATAACGGTTATTTTTTTATCGTCTAATGTTGATCACATATCGCTCTTTTATTGCAACATAGGCATATCTCAAAAAATGAGCTTTTCGAGTTAACAATGCAGAAGTGTTAACAGTACTACCTTTTATATTGTGCCAAAATTTTATTTAAATTACCTTTAAACCGTTTCCTTAAGGAGATATTTTCTAAAAAAAATTATCTAAGACTTGTATGGAAACTAAAAATTTGAAATGTGTTTTTCTCGAAACAAGGTTTTTTGCGTTATGACTATGGTGCAATAAAGGAGCGAAACGCAATTTGTTATAGTTAAAGATATAAATAATTCTTGCCGAAAGCCGGATTTTAACTTGAGCCTGAAACGTACTATCATATAATATTAAAAGGTTCATCTTTGGTTTATTCCATTTTAAAATTCTGTGCCTATATAAAAACCTCTATATTTTATTCAGTTCTGTTGTAAATGGATTTTATAGCACTACTAAATTAATAAGTTTGAACAGTTTTCATGTTTTTACTGTAATTTAATCCTCGTACCCCGACATTTTATGCTGCAGTAATATTACTTACAAAACGATTTTACTCCGGCTTTAGTCTCCTCTTATGTAAATTATATAGCAGCAGCAAAATTAACATTAAATTATATACTTTGTTTTTACATACATACATACATACATACATTTAAAATACTTCTTAAAAGAAAATAAAATATTTAGCGAGTTTAACCTTAAGTTTCGAAACATTTAATATTCATTTCTGTCGGCCTTAAGTTGACACCCACAAATACCAAAAACAATTAGAACAGAAATAAACATTTATAGGGTAAGTGTAGCAGTAGTCGGCAGTTTAGGACCTTTGATTTTTTTTAAATAACGTTGTAGCAATTGTTATACAACTATTGAATTGAAGATTAATTATATCGTTTCGTTCATTTGCCTTCTTTCAGCTTAACTAAGTAATATATTAATATTATTTTATAAACATTGAACAATTTTACGATTATTAAAAAAAGAGTATATTTGCCAGTAGTCGGCACCAATTTTCCAGTTTTTGGCATGTTATGTACCTGTTGACGACATATCATTTTTCAGTGAAGAATATAGCAGACAATGAAGGAATTCAAATTTAGGAATTTTATTTCTAATAATGCAATTTAGGTACAAGCTTTTGATTATTACACTCGATTTTATCCTAATATTATTTGATCTTCTTTTATGTTAAATTATTAAAATTTTTGTAGCTTAAGATCTTCTGTTGTTTTTTTTTTATAAAAAAGTAACGTATTTTTTATTTCTGTTTCGATATTTCGCTAACAGTTTGTTAGCATCGTCAGGAAAATTAAAATGTTATAAAAATTTTTGTTTAAAAATATGTTGTCAAAAAATTCTTATATACAAATAATTCAAACACAAAGAAAAATTCTTAGCAATATTTACAAATTAAAAAATAACATAATACAAAATTAAACTTTTTCTGCAACCAACACAAGCCCTGTTAACGATTATATGTTGCTCCTCAACTTTAGACAAATTAACATGGAACATGTTGCTCACAGAATAACATGAACAAGTTTTACATAACTTAATAATATCTTAACAATAATACCCTATATATACATTCAACGTATTAATTTTTGCTAACTAAATGTCTATAACTATGTGCTAAATTATCAGTATCTAATTTAAAATTAATTCTTTGTTCTACAGGTGTACTAATAATCTCCAACATTTTTAACATATAACGTTTCATATACTTACATTCCTGGTTTAATATTGAACCAATTTCAAAATGAGGATAGTGATTTGAATTAATCAAAGCAATGAGAAGATAATGCTGTCTTTTGGGAATTAATATGCCAATATTTTTCGTCTGATTTATGTCCCGCAATCCTTGTCCTTAGTTTCTTTTTTGTTGTTCCTATGTATACTTTATTACAATTCTCCTGATCGTTTCCCTTACATGGAATTTTATAAACAATATTAGCAATATCTAATTTATTATTTCTATCCTTAGTCTTACTAAATAATGTATCTAAGGTATCATAACTCCTATGAGCCATTCTATATTTTACCTTGTTATATATATTAGATCTTGATAATCTCTCTGTTAAACCTGGTCAAAGGTTTATAAACTACATTATGCGTATTACTATTTTTAAACTGACTCACAAGTTTTGTAGTTAGTTCAGTTGGAAAATCGTTCTCTTCTAGCAAATTTCCGATTTTAATTATGTTCTTTCTATGGAACTCCTCATTACTTATTGTAAGTACTCTTTCAACAAAATTTCTAGCTGTATTAATGATTATATTCCTACTATGCTTTGCAAATAATTTATTATTCTACCTGAAGCTGTCAGCTTTTGATACCAATCCATAACTAGCTTATTATTCCTCCTAATTATCATTGTTTCTAAATATGGAAGCCGTGAATTATTTTCCCTTTCCATAGTAAATTTAATATTAGAATTAAAGTCATTCAAAGTTGAAAACATGTCATCAATTGCTAAGTCAGGAAGAATGCAAAACAAATCATCTACATACTTAGTCATTAATCACGGTTTTATATTTAACTTATCTATAGAGCCGTCCAGTAACTTTTTCATTATAATGTCCACAATAATTAGGGATGCTGGAGATCCCATTGAGATTAAGGTGTTAGGATTTTTGTTTTTTAACTTGGACCAGTACTCAGGGTATGACTCCTACATACGCAGTGCATTTTACCAGAACTAGGAAAGTAGGTTAATATTGAGTTTTTGGCGTTATCAGATTGAGTATTTCAACCGCTTTGTGAAAGCCTATTGAAAATAACCCATCATCAATTCCCAGTATCGCCTCTTTCCATTTCTCCTATGTAATTTAGACCAGCCCAAGAAATCCAATAAAGAAACATTTTCGGAAAGCATTCTTAGTCGTTTTCAGCGTGATATTATCAGAGAAAACCATGTGGAGTAGTGGGCAAAAGCTCGATTTGGATAGGCTTGCTGCAATTTTCTGACACAGTTTGTCATTTTCTGACAGTTTTTTCCATTCTGACATTTTATTTATGGTAATATATTTTTGCTTTGGTGATTATATTGTAGTTTTGAGTTCAAAAAGGGCATTGTTTCTAAAAATTTGCTATTTATATTTGTTTAAATTAAAAAAAAACAATTCACGAAATCGTTGTCTCCATGTTATTATCAGAGAGAAACATATGAAGTAATGGGCAAAGGGTCGAGTTCGTTCGTAGTTTGCCATTTTCTGATGCTTTTTTTTATTCTGATTTTCAAATGCTTACATCGGCCACTTGTATTAACGAATTAAGTTTGGAGTCAGTGCATAAAATATAATTCGATTATTGTCCAATGTCATATGAGACTTGTGACCCTCTATAAACAATATAATAGCGCCTCATTGTTCAACTATTCTGTACACAAGTATATTGTAGTTTTGAGTTCAAAAAAGGGATAGTTTCTAAAAATTTGCCATTTTTATTCATTAAGTCTAAGAAAAAACTAATAATGGAAACCACTGCTGACTTTAGGACTGCGCTTGTCCTAGTTCTCGACACGTGTAAAGCACTCATTTTAAACAGTGCCGACTACTGGGTAAACTGACTTTAAACTTATTTTTTGTGTATTCAGTAGCATGTACATTGAATATTAAACAATTTTCTCAAATTTCAAGTAAATGGAAGAAAAACATATATTTTTCTTCCATGCCGACTACTGAAAATGTTGAAAGTTTTATGTTTCTAATGTCAGCATCATTAAAAATCGGAGAAAATTTATATTTCTTCTTGATTTTTCATATTTCTAACATCATTTGAACAGTTTTCTATCAGTAAACACCGTTTTCGATTAAAATTTTTAAAAATGTAAATAGCTACTTGTCTTATAAAATTGAATTTGCCAATAGTTTTTTCCTAAGAAAGCAAGCACTACCGCATGAACAAAGGTTCTTAAAATACTCAGCTAAGCTGGAATTTGTTTTTGCATATGGAGAGTTGAGAGTATATATAACATTTTTGCATAATTATATTAATATATAACTACCGTTATCTTAGTTATTTAAGAATTCTTGATCCTATTGGCTTTGACCTTTATTTAAATCAATATTTGCAAATAATTCGTTCAGCTCAAGGTTCTTTTTGCTATTTTAAAAAAGTTTAATGAATTTTTTAATATTTCGTCTTCCTTTGAAAGACTTCTTCAGGAAAGTTTGTTTTGTTGTGTGTAAATTCAATACAAATTTTTTACTGAATTTACACAGAAAAAAACAAATTTTCCTGAAGAAGTCTTCCAAAGGAAGATGAAATATTGAGAAATACATTAAACATAAAAAAAAAACAAAAAGGACCTTGAGCTGAACGAAGTTTTTGCAAATATTTAATTATTTAAGGTTAAATAAAAAAACTGCCGACTACTGGTACATTCCGAGCATAGGTACACTTACCCTATGTAATGGCCAAAAAATCCAAAACATGTAATTAACTTCGAATACAAATTTATCTTTTTCAAGTGTCAAATTAATATCTGCATACAGTATATCTAATTAACACCAAAAATGTCAATTTGTCAATCTGAAACATACTTTCATGACAGAAAATGCAAATGCCAATACGAGTACTTTAAATATTTAACTTTGAGTTTAGATAGTTGCGTTTAGAAAGTGTGTGTACGCGTATAAATAAACTTTTAAGTAAAACACAAACAGAAACATTAAGATGGATATTAAAAATGTATTTACATATAATTGTAATATACAAATTTTTCAATACGTTTTTGAATAATACCACATTATTAGCGCTCTCTTGAACTAAAAGTTGGTTGCTCAAAATTTTTACAAGATCTCATAAAGTTTATTTATTTATTTCCTAATATATTCTCTCCTACCATGAATAACTTTTTCTCTAATGTTGTTTACATTTCACGAAACAGCAATCATGAATAGTTCCCATGAAATACTTTTTTATGGTAACTCAGTGGTGAATAATAGTTTACCCTGAAATATTTTCACTTTTCCTTCATATTTGTTCATTTCATTTATGCTGGAGGGGTTTGTGCAATATTATATGTATTGATTTATTTTGACTAAAATGTACTATTTCAATGATAAATTGTTTTAGGATAGGATGAGTTAATAGATATCAATGCGGTATAACACTTGATAATATGAAAAATAGGAGGTAAATTGCGTATGGTTTTGTGAAATTATCAAAAGATGTAGTAATGAAATTTTGGAAATGTCTTACAAATGATACATACAAGTGAGCGTTTTCTTTTGGGACTACACTGTTGTTGAATCCTCAATTGAGATAATTGAAAGATTGAAAAAAAGTTTATACAAATAAAAATAAAATTGAAATTTTCCGATAAAAGTTTACACAATGTATTAAATTCACAGAAGTGTTTCTATTTTATTTGACAGGTATCCTTTGCAGGACGAATTAAATATTAAAATTCTATTTATTAACTTTAAGTTAGCAGGTAAATGATTAAATTTCGTACTACCCGTAAAATCCACACGTTGCTTCATTTTTTCTAGTCTACATCTTAGAATTCGTAAATAATTTGCATTTCTGGTATCAAATTGCGATTGGTTATGCATAAAACGTATGGTTACATGATTTAAACACATGTTTCAAAACCTGATATTCGTGAATCCCATAGATTGGCAAAACTGTTTTACAAATATTTTTATTTAAACAAGTTGTAGGGTATAACATTGGTAAATTATAAACTATTTTTAGAGCTTTATTTTGAAAGCGCTGAAATGATTTCAACATTGCACTGTTTTTATTGTATGCATATATAGATGCCATATAACTAAGATGCGAATGTATCAACGGTTGATACATCGTCGATTTAGTTTTTACGCTAAGTATATTTTTGAACTTTTATAACATACCAATACCTGGAGCAGTCTTCCTTTTTTATGTCTGTTATGTGTAAATCCCATGAAAGGTTACTTTGCAGTGTAATTCCTAGGTACCTAACTGAATTTATTTCCTCTAAGATTGTGTTCCCAATTTGTACCGCGAAATTACACGAGCATGTAAAGTTAGGTCTAAAATCAATTAGCTTTGTTTTACCTGGGTTGAGTACGAGCCTATTTAAGAGCACAAATTCAAAAATTAGTGCCATGTCACATTCGATGTGCGTTCTTAAAACAAAGTCATCCATAAATGGATAAAACAGGCATACATCGTCCGCAAACATAAATATTTGACCCGTTACATTTAGATTTCTTAAATCATTAATATAAATAGAGAATAAAAGTGGGCCCAATCCGCTTCCCTGAGGCACTCCATAGTTCATAGCACCAATAAAACTGCTGATTTCATTAACCTGCACATATTGTTTTCTTTTTGAAAAATAATTTTTAAACAACAGCAATTCACGTCCTTGCACTCCATATAACGACAATTTGTCAAGAAGTATTTGATGATTCACAAGATCCAACGCTTTAGAAAAGTCTAAAAATACACCAGCTACACCTTTATAACCATTGTCTATTGCTTTACAAATATATTGAATTACATTGAAAACTGCATTCTTAGCCCCACAACCTTGCCTAAAACCAAACTGATAGCTACAAATGATATTGTTTTTATCCATGTAGTTTGAGAACTTATCATAAATAATCCTTTCAAAAATTTTTTCTATCGTCGAAAGTAATGCAATTGGACGATATTTTTCAACCATACAAGCATTAGCAACTTTCGGTATTGGAATAATTTTGTGAATTTTAAGGGCATCAGGGTACATAGCGGTTTGTAACATTTTGTTGAAAATATCACGTAATATTGGTGCAATTATTTCTGCACAATTCTTAACAAAGTTTGGCGATACATTATCATAAGCAGGGCTTTTATTACTTTTGATGTTTGCAATAACTTCTAAAATATTATTTAGGCTAATATTTTCAAGATGAAAACGAGAAAGTAATTGATGTATTGTTCCTAGCGAACTAAAAGTATCACCTCGATTAATCTTAATTTCTCTCTTCAGATTCTCAACAGAAGTTAAAAAATAGTCATTAAAGCAACTTGCTTTACATCGATCTGAGTTAATACTTTTCCCTTGATTCTCAATTAAACTTATCGTATTGATTTTACACCGACCGAGAGTAATATTAATAAACTTCCAACACTTTTTCGGGTCATTTCCAGCCTTGCTTATATTTTCAATATAGTAATTATCCCTACATTATCCGTTTGAAATTTTTTTAATTTTGCTTAAGCATTTAAGAGTATCTTCAAAATTTCTTCCACTTTTGCTTTTTTCGTCTTTTTTTCAATATTCTTTGTTTCAAAATTATTAATTCTTGTGAATTTTTATTTATCCAAGGCGTAATTTCAAAACGAAGTGATTTTTTAACCTTCGAAACTACAACTGATCAGTGCCCAGTGTATATACCTTCGACACTGCTCAGAATAATAAAAATTAGTTCAACACCGCGCTCATCGTAAGGCAATAAAGTACATAAGGGGAAAATAAAAAAGAAATTAATAATAATAAATAGAGAAAAAACAAAAAAAAAAAAAAAAAAATTAAAATAAAATAATAAAAAAAAGGACACACATGATGAAAAAAGAACTCTACCTATTACGGTATAATTTCATTTTTTACAAATTATTAATAAACATAAGTATAAGTATAGAAAACACGGACGACAATGAAAAACTCGTGTTTTTCATTGTCAAAGACAAAACACTACTTAGTTTCTTACTTTTGTTTTTATTTTTTAACTTTAATTTTTAAAAACTTATTTTCCCTTCAATGTATACAATGTGCACTGATGTTTTATTTTAAATAAATGTTCATGTGAATCTCACTTCGAAGGAAATTAAAATTTTACGTGAACAAAAATTTCATTTGTTATTCATGATAAAGGTGATTATTACAATTTATATTAATAAGCAATAATATACTAGCTTATTGCTTACTATCGGCTTGGAGTTTAACATATTTCATTTGATGTGCAAAATCATAATATAGGATGTCTGGTAAAAAATTTGTATTTTTTAATGAAAAACTATTTTCACTAGATGTTGTGTCACTATTTCCTAGTATTCCTGTAGAATTGGCAGTTAAAGTCATTGAGGATAAATGGGAGAGAATATTTGAGTTTACAAATACTAATAAATACCTATTTTTGCGTATTATGAAGTTTTGTATTATTGATAGTAAATATTTTCAATATGATACTAAAATATATTCACAGAAGGAAGGACTTACAATGGGTTCTCCAGCCTCTCCAAATTTGGCGGATATTGTTATCGAAAAGTTATTAGATACTTGTTTTCCAAAATTAGCTATAAAGCCAAAGATTCTCATAAAATTTGTTGAGGATTTATTTTTTTATAATGGTTGAGAAGGGGGTAGAACTATAAAATATTTTTCTAAACATCGGAAAAGGATTATTAGCTTATTAATATACAGCTGTATTAATATACAGCTAAGAATTTCATAGAAAGTATTGTGGCGGCCGTGGCGAAATTGCAAGACGTGTTAATTTGTGTAACAAACTCCAGTTCCTGACTTGATTTTGTTTTTCATAAAAATATGTATACTAAAAATTATTTCAATGTCTGTTTTATTCTAGCACTAATACACGCTACTATTTTAAGTCTACAAAAATCAGAGTGATCTTAGATTGTTGTTTATTCTGTTGTATTATATCGTATACTAAAGGATATATTTAACGGAAAATAATATTTCAAAATTACAATCTAGATTTGCTTACAGAATCACCACAGAATAAAAGAATAATTAGGAATATATTAATTGATAATAGTTTTTCCGATGAAAACATTTGCAAGTTGATAAGAAATACAAAATAAGGGGAAGAAGATCTGGTGAACCAATAATATATAAATCGTTAACTTATCTACCTGGGATATCAGAAAGATTGGAGAGTTCTAATATATACAATAATACCAAATATAGAATAGTACATAAGGTTCATAATATAGTAGGTAAAATTTTTTAGCAAAACTAAAACGGTTGAAAAACTATCAGCAAGAAATTTTTAAATATGATTATTTAGAAAATTAATATACGGTGCGGATTTGCCAGTAACGATGTCGCAGTGGTCGAGTGAGCATCGTGCTTTCGTTGCGGAGATATTTTTTAAGAGTAATGATCCCTACGTAATTGCTCGTCGACAATTTTGTTCAAAGTTACTTGATAGATCGATTTTAAATTTAACTCTTTTGTAGGGGCAGAGATTCTGCGCAACTGCTGTGGCTATAAATATCCCACAGCCAAGGTTCAGTTGATCTTCAAGGACTCCTGAAAACATTGAACTGGTTGAAAGCAGTTTATGTGAAAATCCGCTCAATACGGAAATGAGCAGCCTCACTGGCACTTCCAAAAGCAATTATTCATGAAGTTTTAAGAAAGGATTTGAAGTTTCATCCTTTTATAATTCAAGTCATTCAGAAACTGAAAGAAGCTGCCGTTGATTTACGTGAACATTTTTGTGAAACGAAGTTGGAGCGTTCCACTGCAAATCCCACAAGAGATTGGCTTACCTAACCATCAGTAGACTGGAAATTCTTGAAAGATATGAAATGTCGACATATAGACAGCTGGGAAACATAGCAAACAAGCTATTTATTTTTTATTTTTGTAACAATGTATATATTTGTAACTTTATGCACTCCTATACTAAAAATATAAGATGTAATCTTGTTGTACAGGAAATGGAAAATTAAGAAATAAATAAATAAAATATTTTGATTAAAAAAAAAACTAACTAAAACTTATTTACCCCTTAACTATTCAAATTTATTTCCATATTCATTTACTTTCTACGAAATCATCCGTACGTTGACATTTTGTTTCCAAAGAATTACGAAAATTGACGGCGACACAAAAGTATGTGTTATTAATTTTTTATAATTAAGGTGGTAAAAACTGACATTTACGACAACAAGGTTAATGTTGCAAAATAATGGAATTAAATGAGTACCCCAAGGGTAGAAATCTATAATTAAATAAGTGTTTATAACATGGGATACGTGCAATTTAATTTGTTTCACCCAACCAAACTAATACCTCAATATACACTTTTGTTTTAACACTGATTGTATTGGTATGCCACACACAAATAAATGGTGTTTTCTTTAACGCTGAGTATATAGAATTATTATTTTGTGTGGTTTTATAATTTATGAATAAATTTCAGCAAATTTTTAATTCATTTCACATATTAAATTGGGATGTGTCTACTTCAGAGAAGATTCAATCCAAATGTTCACGGTTTGATCCATTTTGTTAAGATGGCGTATTAATTCGATGATATATAATTTTTAAAGTTTTATTCGCCTATGGTTTGTTGCTGTGTATATATGTTACTGTGTATGTATAACAGACATCGAAAAAATCCGGGCAAAAGAATAAAATCGGTTATTAAAATTGGTTGCAGTTTTTCCACATTATATCACGGTCATAAAAAATCTATACAATTTGCTGGTGTTAGTCACGTAGCTTTTATTTTTAAAATCGTAACGTTAAAAGCATTAAAATATATTTATATATAAAATACAAACAATTAAGTTTTTTATTCGCTATTTAAGCTTCTAACATTTATATCTGTAAAAATTATAAATAGCTTGTTTTCTATGTTTCCCAGCTATCTACATGTCGACATTTCATAGGAACTACCCTAATCATCAGTAGACTTTGGAAATTTTTGAAAGATATTCTCAAACATTCAACTTTATACCCCAACAATATAAATAAATTGTTGAGAATTTAAAAGAAAAATGCTCTAATAATACCTGCCAAAACACAAAAAACCAGATTTTTCATTTATACACTTCTCTAACATTTCTTTACACCTTGAAATGCCTATGGCGAAGTAGGAAAAATCATTTTTGTTTTAAAAACCATTTAGTTCTCAACATAGTCTCCTTTTAGCTCAATACACTTCGTAAGACGATATTCCAACTTTTTTATACCATCTGAATAATACGATTTTAGGAATCACTAAATATACGCGTTAGTTTCGGTAATCACTTCTTTGTTTGAGATGAATCTTTTTTCTGGGAGCCATTTGTTCAAGTATGGGAGCAGAAAAACATCACTAGGAGCTAATTTGGGACTATAAAATGGATGTTTAAGCAATTCGAGGTGTATATCACGTATTTTTAGCATCGTGTCTAGTACTTTGTGAACCAGAGCATTGTTTTGAAGAAAGAGTACCTTTTTCTTCTGTAGATGTGGTCGCTTTCTGTTATTGTTATTCCTGTGATTGTAAATCCTTTCTCAAAATAATTGATGAGCAATATTCCTTGTGCCTGCCGAAATACAGTTGCCATAACCTTGCCAGCCGATTTCACTGTCTTCGCTTTCTTCGGATCACTTCCACCAACTTTCCACCCATTTTGTGGATTGATTTTTGGTTTTAGATGTTAGCGGTGGACCCATGTTTCTTCAACAGTTAATAATCAAAGCCAAAACTAAAGAGGATTACGCTTTATCATGTCCAAGCACCGCTATGAAATGGTCTGTCGTGCTCGATTTTTTTCGACACTGACCAAACGTCGCACCCATTTTGCCGATAGCTTTTTCATATACAAATGTTTATGCAAAATGTTAAACACGTGTTCATATGATATCAACAATCTCACGTAACTTGACTCGGTGATCATTCATAACGATATCAAGGATTTTCTTGAAATAATTTTATAAATATATTATTTTCCTGGAGATGCTAACAAATTGTTAACGAAATATTGAAAATAAAAGTTGTGAAACTTTTTATATTAAACCAGTAAAGACCTTTAGCTGTAAAAATAAGAATCGTTTAAATAAATATAATATTTAAATTTATTATTGGGAATTTTTAAGATAGTTTTTCATTAAATTATATTTCACTTGGCATCTTATTAAAAATGGTTGATAAAGTTACCGGAAGCGAGTTTCTTCCATACACATTTGCAAATCGTTCCACCCTGGGGCTTGTTTCCGCGTATTCTGTGTGTGCAGCCAATGGGTCTCAAACATTTACCGTAATTATAAAATTCTACGGCTAGCGTTGCGTAATAAAGGGTGTCCACAGTAATTATATTGTAATCTTGGATGTATGCGTTGTGGCACCGCCTTGTTGATATCACATGTTAATCATCTCAAATCATGCAATTGTGGCATTAAAAAGTTCACAATCATATCACGATATAGCTTGCCATTCACAGCTACCGTTGTGTCGTTTTCATTTTCAAAGAAGTGAGGTCCAATGATTCCTCCTGACCAAATTGCACACCAAACTGTCACTTTCAATGAACGCAGAGGAGACAGATGAATAATTTGACGGTTTTCCAGTGCCCAGAACCAACTGACTACTCTGTTTATTCACAGATTCACTCAATTGAAAATGTGCCTCGTCACTCATTATAATTTTTTTTCCGTGAAATTGGGGGTTGTAAATGGTCTTGTGAAGGAAGATCTTGTGTCAAATGAATCTGAAATGGAAACAAATGCAAATATTTGTGCAAAATTGTTTCCAAAGTAGTTCTTTGAATACCACGGTTCTGACCACGGCGTCGAAGTGTGGTTGATTGATTGTTTTAAATACTTTCTTGGGCAGCAGTAATGTTTTCAGCCGATTTTGCAGTACGGTATGGCTCATGCTTATATTTATATCTTCTTTCTTTGAAATCATTCAGTACACGATAAAGAGGGCGTTTTGTTGGCACATTATTTCTCCCAAAAATTTCACGTAACTTTCTCATCGTCACAGTAATTGATGATTGATTTTGATAAAATGTTTTAACGATTAAAACACATTGGTTTATTAAATATTTCTCAGTAATAAATTTGCCATGTGGCTATTTTACGACCGCCAAATACTAACTGTCTAGACCAAGTGTGCCCAGGCCTAAGCGCTTGATGCTCAATTGTTTTTGTAAATGCGCTTAGCTATAGGGCTGTGCTCTTTCATACACAAATACTGCGCTCAGCACTAGCGGTGAAAAATACACAAACAACTTCGTCTTATATATTTTTTTTGTCGTTCTTCACTGCACACCCGCAAGAGCAAAGCGTTTTTGTAAATGTTTTGCATTTTACAACAAAAAATATTAAATAAAAATTGTTTTTCTTTAAATGTATTGGTGTTTACTCTTCCATATAGAACTTGTGGGCGCCACTGGTCTAGACTAATGTCTAGTGCAAAACAAAGTAGTATATCTAATCGTTGGATACTTAGTATATATTTTTGACGTTAAGAATGTGCCAATTTTTTAAGATGCTGGTTGATGCTACGTTAATTGAAATTGTTGACGTAGAATTGTATTGTTAGGTTTAATCGTTCAAAAGGCAACATGACTAGTCAAATTTATACTCTGTTGTATATAATTTTCTATGGCATTGGTTTGAGATTGAAATCGGCGATGTTATGCATTCGGCTTTCTTTTATATTTTGCATATTTGCTGTTGTTTCTTCGCGATTTACTGCTATATAAAATATAATTAACCAAAAATTACAAAAAACAATTATCTAAAATTTTAAATAAAATAAATATCAAACTAACTATGCCTCTTAAAAATACACCCGTTATCTAGAGCTGTGTTGTTTAAAGGTGTATTTGTGTGTAAATTTGTGTATGTACACACGCACAAAAGTAAACAATTTAAACGACACTCTGAAACATGATGTCTACTGGCACTGATTGCACGACAAACTGTTTAAATTTATACAATTCAAACTGTTCCAGGCACAATTTCATAATTGAAAACCATTTTCGTATACTCGAGGTCAGCAGAAACATTCTTTTTAAGTTTACCACTACAGAAAAATTTTTTGGCAGTGTGATTGACAAATTTAAGTCTTCCAGTCAGTCAAAAATAAACCAAAGAAAGTGATCAGCTTAAAATATAGCAACTATCAAGACAAGATAATTGCGTTGCTTTCAAGAACTTTTTGCGTCGTACAAACTTTACTTAATTGTGGAGTTAAAAATTTACCTTTGTCTACCATATACCGCTTTTCAAATCAGCTGCATACGCAAAAGGCAGCTGTGAGATGTGGATTCAGACCCAGGAGCATCGATATTGATCAGTAGTGTAATTCTGTTACTTTTAACGGTCCGTTAAACGTAAACTTGTTCAACATATTACATGGCTTGCAGTAACGATTGTGTGTTTTATAATGTAATTTTAATAACAGCAAACAGTTATATTTTTCTTTATATGAAAATAGAACAGTTTTTTTTTTCGGTCGACAGACAATATCGTAAAAAAACGTTAATAAATAAGAAATTTGATAATATATCATTATAATTATTTTAACTATACATTCAGAAAATGTCTACAGTAACTGAGTGTAGCGTATTGAAGAAGTTGCCCGTGAAGTTATTTTAAGAATTCGCAACAAATATTAATATTAACTGATTCACCCATTTACTAAAAAAAACCTCACAGAGATGCTGGCATTCAGTTATATTTAAAATTTTCGGTTGTTTAGTAATATAAAGCGTGGTTAAATTTGATTTTGAATAAAACATAAATTATTTAGGAACTGTTGTCGTTTCTTTTGATTATGATAATATTGGTATAGTTCAATTATGTATGGAAAAAATATCAGCCAATTGTCCGCCGAGATTTCGGCGGCACACCTCCATCCGATGGTCTACATTTTTGATAAGACTGAGGAATAATTGAAGTTCAAATTATATCATTCTTTACTTTTTTTTTCAAATAACCCCAAAGAAAGAAGTTCAACCGTGCCAAACCACATGATATTGGCGGCCAATGGCCTTGACACCACGTGCGATAGGAGTAACGCCATTGTTTCGTTAGTTGCGTAACAAGTGGCACCATCCTGTCGAAACTAAATTTGGTCCACATCCATGTCTTATAATTTGGGTCACAAAAAGTTCTTTATCATCGCACGATAGCGAACACCATTTCCGTAACTGCCTGACGGGTCTGATTTTGGAAAAAAGCACGGCCCGAATCCATAAACCACACCAAGCAGTCACTCTTTGTGAGAACATTGGCTTTCGACAATCACTCTTGGATTATCATTCGCCCAAATGCAGCAATAGTTGTATAATTTAAACTTTTTTTTATAGAATAATTCTTCCAATTTGTTTCTTTGTAATCAATTGGCCAAATTAAGGGCCAAAGATTAAATAAATGGATTAAATAAATGGATTAAATAAATAAATAAATTCTCCTTATTCACTGAGGAAAATGTGAAGGTAAAATGCTGAAGAAAACTTGACGTTTAGGTGTGGTTTAATCACCTGATAGTATGGACATGAATTTCAGCTTTTATACTTATGAATGTTTTGCTAAGTTCAAACTAAGGCAGATTGCAGTTATATTAGCTTTTCTGTTCTCTGTTAAACTTTTACCATTAAAAATTGAATGAAAACGAAGTTAAGTTTAAATGAAATGTTAGTAGACAAGTTTGTACTTGAACCGATTCTCATTTCTCATTATAAGTTAATATTATGTACATAGTTTTTTCATCTATATACAGATCAACAGCAAAAGCTTTAGGTCGGTGTTTGCTACATTGTTGGTGTGAACCTGATATATTGCAACGACATATCATTATTCGAATATGTGTGTAACATTTTCAGAAAATTAACCCCAGGAGATCGTTCTATCTTGGAGAAGGTTAGGGGTCTTATTATATTATATTATTATTATATTATAAAATTAATTAAATGGAATTCAGTGATGTTATAACAAGCTTATTACCAGCAGGTTTATCATATAGTAAAATTTATCTTATTTTAATTTATAAATTTATTATAAAACAATAAAAAACAATGAGAAAGCTTGTTTTTTTGTGTTTTGACAGGTATTATTAGAGCATTTTTCTTTTTAAATTCTCAATAATTTATTTAGATTGTTGGGATATAAAGTTGAATGTTTGAGAATATCTTTCAAAAATTTCCTAAGTCTACTGATGATTAGGGTAGTTCCTATGAAATGTCGACATATAGATAGCTGGGAAACATAGAAACCAAGCTAGTTATAATTTTTTATAAAAAATAATTAATAAATAATATAACATTGACTGTAAACACTCATTCATTTAAAAATAGAAAAGTTCAACTTGCTACCTGAAGTCTTAATAATTCTAATTATATATTGCTAACAGCAATAAATTTTAATGCAAAATAAACATAAATAAATAATTCAAATAAATAAAAGATTAAAAAAAAAAAAATATATATATATATGACAATACTCCAAAAAAAGCAGAAGTTACATATGTATACCCCTTCCAGAGATGTTGTTCGTAAGCCAAGCTCTGGTGCCACTGCTGAATTTATAGTTTCCTTATAGCTAAAAACAAATCTTATTTATATTCCAACAAACTCTGCTTTACTTAATAATGGATGTATAAATTTGCTTCCCCGTTTTTTTTTCTAAATTCTAAGCTTTATTGTAAAAAACTGTTTATAGACTTATGATTAGCTATGCATTTTATATTCAATGTATTTTTGTTACGTTTGACATGAGTCTTGATCAAGTAATACCTCCAATCCTGCTTCTTCGAAAATCTTCTTTCTTCCACCGCCATGTTGGTCTTCGAAGAAACCCACCGTTCCTGAAGCGTTAAAAGCACTCTCGGCACGTTCTTTCTAATAATAGTGATCTCACCGTAGATATTTGAGACCTCAGCCGCAGGGTTTTTCATATTAAAGCAGATAATTGAAACCCCTGCAAAAGTCTATAATTTGGTTCGTAAGCTGTTAATACATGTAGAATTGGGGTTAGGTTTTTAAAAATTACGATTAGAATTTGACGTAGACAAAAATGCAGCTTTTACAGAGCCGTAAAAACCGATATAAAAATGTTGTTATCGGACTTAAAATGGTGACACAGTAAACAAAATACTAAAAGGGTGGTATTTGTAGGCGTGGCAAAAAAAATAAAAAAAAACTAACTTAAGAATTATTTTTACATTATCTTTAATCCTAGGTGGTGATTGACATAATTTTTTTTCTATGGAAGGCGAACAACTCTATTATTAATGACAAGAAAGCATTTTTATGAGTATTGTTGTGTTTCTAAACATTTTTAGAATTTCATTTGTCTCAAGCATATACCCGTTTTGCTAGTTTTTGATCAAACAAACACACATAAGTAAATAATAAAACAATTTTATTGTGAGGCTCTTTTCAATCCACCTCAAATTGTTTACTCTCTAATAAGGACACATGTGGGACTCTTGCGTCAATTATAGAACAAGTGCCACAAAATTATATTTTAATTGTACAATAACTATACAAACTAAGAAGCTTCGAAATACTCAAATAATAGAAAATATGAGAGTTGTACTAAATAAATAAATCATTAATCAGGCATATATTGGAATAAAGAATTATTGAAAATTAAGTTGAAACACTTCTTTGTTAGGAGAATTTCACACTACAGAGTTCTTGACGTATTATTTTATTCACCGATTGAATTTAAATGCGTTTTATTTGACTGTGCACCTTCTTCATGGCTATAAATACATGTAAAGAGTGTCTCAAATTAGCATATAATTTGTATTTGTCGCCATTTGTGTTGTAAAGTGCTAGTAGTTAAAAAAAGTTGTTTATGGTTAATAGAAATAGAGTATTACAAAATATAACAACGTGCCTTCATTGTTGAACAGTATTTCATAAATAATAGGAACATACACAGAAAAAACTATAGTAAAAATAACAAAATTTTTTACTGAAAAAATAATTCTTAAAACCGGGAAGGTGTAATTCATTCCACTGTATGCGATGTGGCGCAGTCTTGTGGATACCACATGTTTGTTAATCAAGCACAAAACATGCAGTTGTGGCGTTAACAAATTTTCAATCATATCGTGGTATTGTCGTATCACGGTATCGTTATATGAACATAAACTTGAACTAAAGCCCGATGTACATATGTACAAACCAAAAAATTTTTCATTTTAAAATTATAAAGTTCAACAAAAAAATTTAACAAATTAATATTTACATCTTTGGGTACGGAGATTATTAAAATACAAAAATATGTATGTTAATAAATAAAAAATAAATACCGCTAGTTCTGAGACAGCATACTGTACTGCTGTACAAATAATGCGGGCAATTAACAAAATGCGTATGTGATTCAATATGGGATGAATATAGATAGAGAATAATTAAATGGCTCGGTGGCTGGGTGATCATGATACGTCATGACCAGAGCTAGTTGTCCCCCAGCTAAAGATTTGATTATTATTTTTCTTGTCTTCTTCAACTAATAATTATTGATCACAGCAAATTTGTGTTGTGAAAAATCCGTCTTAAGAAAAAACTTAAGAAAGGAAAAACTTGAACTAAAACCCGATATACATATGTACATACCAAAAAATTTTTGGTTTAAATTCGATTTTTAACATTTTTTACTGAACTTTTGTTCGAAACCATGAATTCCTTTACAGGTCCACATTCAGACAATTTAATAATGGGTTCAGCGGATTTTGTCATATATTTAATATTTGGGTGAGGTACGCCTAGAGTAACATGCCTCATGTTACGATAATGCTCCAGTCAAGAGAGTGGATCCAACACTGCGATGATACTCCAGTGAGTCAACAGATTTGGTTATCGAATTATCACCGATGAGTTTTTTCAACCTCTCCTGGACACCGTCGAGTAACTGCAAAATAGGCTTTGATGCAGAGGCCCTGAGATGAGATCTCCCATTTTTGGTTGGATATAGGAGTAGGTGCTATAAATAGTAAAGAGTTCGCAAGGAGTGATTGCTTCTTTTGAGATATCAGAAAAGTGCTCATTCCAGTGAACATCACACTGAATTTTAATTATCAGAACATTAAGAGATTCCGATTCCTGAATAACTTTACTGGCCATATATATAGTTGCGGTTGTGCTATTATGAGGAAGCAGACAACGCTGGAGTCAAGCTCAATTTTTAAGAAAATGATCCTATTTAAATAACGCCATTCAGATAATATCAGAAGATTGGTATTCAAAGAAACGTTCATATTTGATTTCATAGAAAAATTCTCAGACTATTTAGGTATGAGTATGTATGGTAAATACTGCTAGCAGTTGCAAAAAAGTGAATAGGGTTAGCAGTTCAACATGGAAGATCATTAAGAATAATAAGAAATAGAATGGGATATAGAACGGAACCTTGCGATAAGCTTGAATCTCTCTTCAATTCTTCGAATCAGGCGGTCTCTAAGAAAACTCAATATAAACAAAAGAAACAACACCAAAAGCAATGGATCTTAGAGAGAACAAGAGCCCCAACTTTACCTTCTCTAGAATGATGAATTGAATGGCACCATTTAATGGATAGAAACGTAGAAAGATCCCCTGTAAACCGATTTCTACGAAATTCATCGCTCTGTGACTTATAGGATATAAAATCGGTATCTGTTCATGCCTGCTATTACTTTGGAAGGTAATAGTAAATTTGGGCCAAAGCAAAAAAAAGTTGTAAAGCTGCTTTGGCTGATGCTTTGCGTTAACTCTTAACTAGCTTACCTAAACAAAAGTGCCAATGTTTGGCTTAAGCAACATTGCTAATTTGAGTGTTTAACAAATCCCTCTAAATAACAATACAAAATCCCTAGATATGAAATGAAAACTGTCAAAATGGTAATACTTTTCAATAACAACAAAGCCTGTACAGCCATTTTTAAAAATTTAACAAAACATCACTAGTTTCTGCAGCCAACTTAACTTTCTAAAATACTGTCAAAACAGGATTTTTCAACTGCATGGCAGTTGAATATCATAATTTATTTCATAAAACTTATATGTACTCGTACATGACAAATTTTGACAGCCAGACAATGCTTTATGCGATAGTTAAATAAACCAGATTTAAAATTATATTTTTGCTGCTTATTAAGAGTAAACAAATGGCAAACACTTTTAAAACAAGTATTTCTACATAAATTTACTGCAAAATTACAAGCTGTTAACCTGTTATTGCCAGATTGTTTTTGCCTTCTCGCATTCATAACACTTTTTTAACAATTACTAAAACATTTTGTTTTACAAATTCATTACTATTCAATTGTTGGAAAAAGTTTTCATTATTTGTAAAAAGAGTTTTAAATTATGTATAACAAACAATAATAACATACAACAATTACGATATGAGGACAATGATACAACACAAACACTGCGACACGTACAGAGCAAACAGCTCTTCAAATAGACAGCCAGAAAAAAAAATTGCATTTTAAAAATCCTCCTCTCTATCATTAGAAGTGTATGAACGAACACTTGTAGCCATGCTTGACACACTTGTGGAATAATCAAATGTCCATATTAGAGCACATGGGCTTTTTTTATTTTGTAACGTATTGTAATTTTCTAACAATCTGAGCAAATGATACTACAACTTGTCATTCTATCGTTCTTTGATTTAGCAAAACAAAGAGTAAAAACTTAAAATGTTAAACATAAAAATCTGCATAATTGTTGTTTGTCTGAAGTTGTGTTTTTATGGGCCATGTTGTTTGTTTGTTTGGTTTTGTAAATGTATATTCTATTTTCTTGCTGCTTTTTTATCTTTTATATGAGGGTTTGTTTTGAGTTCTTGCAACAAGCACTGCTCTGTCAGTAAAAGACATTTTTATTTCAAAATGCCGATATGTTTTGCTGGATGCAACAAACCAGTAGCAATTTGATATACAAATACTTTAGTTGTATGGGATAAACGTATTTTTGAAGAAAAATAAATTTTGATCTGCTCGAATTTTTACAACTATTTGTGTACGAGTACGTTCTAAATGCTTTATGAATGAACATATATATATATATATATAAATTTTACGTTGCATATTTTACGTTTACAAAAGAACATGATATTAGATGTGTTTTTTCATTCTACTTTGGAATCCCACGGGATCCCAATTTGAACGAAAAGCTTTCGCGTACTTTAAAATTGGGCAAATGAGTACTTTTTTGCTCGCAGTACACTTCCTCTTCTTGCATGAAACAGCCCGTACTTTTTCTTAGGACTATTTTCGGCAGTTAGACAATCAGTCAGCTGTTTGAAAAACAAACAATAACAAAGAGAGAAAATTCATTTGAACTAAGTCATATACATATAAATCATTTTAATATTATTAAAACGATTTATATAACACATTATAAAAACACAAAAGCGTAAAAAATCATATATGTTTTTTTTGCTAGAAACTCGGATTTCTGCGATCCTGCAGTTTTGGTAAATTTGATCTCCTTTTGATAGAAAGTTACATACCTATTGCGTAAAGCCATAAAGTACAATTAAATTTTGAAATGCTTATATAACGCAACTTACTCTGTAGAAGTTTTTTATGTGTAACATGAAAACTACAGAAATCGAATTTTATTTTTTGCTTTATGACTACATAAGAAATTGGATCTGTGTAACGCGCTTCTAATTGTTCGTGTGCAATTACGTTATACATGTACTTAGTAAACATTTTCTCCAACCTCAGTATTGCCACTGTATACATTATATGTATCTTGTTTGATTTTTTTCATGTATAATATATTTTTGCATCGTTAATCACGGTAACCCTATTGCGATTCAAAAAAAGAAACAGGTGATAAATATTTATGTAAACAAAACATATTTAAGCTGGTAAAAAAATTATAGAATTTTTGCTGGTCACACAAATACTGTTGATGTTCATACAAATGTCTCTATGGATTGATTCTAGTTTATGGACTTTTTTAATTTATTTCGTTTTTTTAAATAATTAGCAAAAAAAGGAAATTGTTGGCGTATATATAGGTGTATATGTATGTACGTGTTAACATGGATATGAACGTTTATACTTTTTTTGCTGTTATTTCCATTTTTATTTATTTGATTTTATATTTTCGTTCAAGTTTTCTTTCTTAACGAATAAAAATTTCCATTTGCGCACCATTCACCTGCTTGGCATTTAAAAACGCGATACACAGACAGAAAGCAGATGTCAGTTACGTTTTTCGTTTAAAGAATTTTTGCGGTAAAAGATTTTGGTTGAAGTTCTAGTTTACTGATATACCTTGCCGCGTACTTGAAAATTCATCTTTTACAAGAGGAACACGGAGATCCTTATGAATTCGGGAGTTTTTTACGTACCATGGAGCTGCAGTAATCTTTCGCAGAACTTGATTTTGTCGCCATTGAATTTTTTCATTGTTAGAAGTTGAGGTGGTGCCCCATAATGTGATTCCGTAGCACCATATAGGCTTTAGGATTGCGTTGTGTAACAAAAGTTTGCAATTCAGTTTCAAGGTCGAATTTCTGCCCATAAGTTAATGGAGTCGTAAAAGCAGGGTCACCTTTAACGCTCGTAAGACCCAATGTTGCTTATTAACGCACAAACAAACGACCGCAAATGCTGCTTCATCTGTACTCATGGATGGTATAAGTATTGAGGAATCGGATGCTCTTGATGTTCTTGGAATGAAGATACAGTGTGATGTTCGCTGGAATGAACACAGTTTTCATGTCTCTAAAGAAGCATTTAAGTGTCTCGGTTTTCTGAAACGGTGTAAGATGTACTTCACTCCATCCGATCTCCTTACTATTTATACCATCTACATCCGACCAAAAACGGAATACAACTCTCATGTTTGGGCCAGTTCCTCAAAGTCTATTTTGGGGTTACTCGACCGTGTGCTGGAGAGGGCGAAGAAGCTCATCAGTGACAGTAGGGTATCCAAATCTATTGATTCACTGGAGCATCAACGCAGTGTGGGGTGCGTTACTCTGTTCTATCGTTACCACAATGGAATTTGCTCTGACAAGATTAGGGATCTTGTTCCCGAAACTCGCACATTTTTACGTAGCACGCGTTCATCGTCTAGAGCTCATCCATTTGTGGTCGATTATCCGGGGAATTGTACTACGCATTACAGAGAGAATTCGTTTTTCAGCCGCACGCTTCGTCTGTGGAACAAGTTGCCTACAGAAGTGTTTCCTGTCTGTTATAACGTTGCAAGATACAAGTCAAATGTTCACAAACACTACTCCCTTTTTCTCCCTCCTCACAACCTATTTTCCTCGTTCTGGTACAATGTACCGCATATGTAGGTATGATCCCCTGAGTACTGGTCCAATATAAAAAAAAAAAAAAAATTTAGTTGCGCGGCATTTAACTTCAACTGAGTGACTTTCGCATCAATATGAGGCTTCCACGTTACCTTACGGTCGAGATGAAAATCCAAGGTATTTGACTTCATTCTGTTGCGGAATAGAAGAATTGTAAATAGTAGGTCCTAGAATGCTACCATGGGGAGCTCCTGCTTTGATTAGCTGTGAGGGGCTTATAAAATCGCCTTCTCTGACAACCAATTTCCGGTCACATAAGGTTTGTGAGTGTTTTCAGGATTGGTAAATGTCAATGAATAGAGCTGAACAATACTTTTTGCCTTCAAAAGTCTGTCTTATGTCGTTGACTAGTCTGTGCGTTTGTTCTAAGGTGCTATGTTTAGCCCGAAAGTCAAATTGATGATTAAGGATACATCTCACACCATTCAATATTGGAGTCAACTTCGCCATTAACAATTTTTGGAACAGCATTGAAATAGTTGGCGGTAGACTTATTGGTCTGTATGATTCTACTTTAGTGGGATCCTTCCCTGGCTTGTGTATCATAGTAATCATAGACACCTACCACTCTGCGGGATAATACTCTAGACGTAAAATAACGTTAAAAATAATAAAAAGAAGAATTCTTCTAGCTACACGAGGTAACTGCTCAAGTATTTTACCAGTAGTTTTATCAATACCTGGAGCTTTCCTGGGCTTGTGCTACAAATAACGTTTTCGACATCTTGAAAACTAAGTCTCAAATACACAGGCGGTCTTACAGCGGTAGTTCCGCAGAATTATTCGTTGTATCATTTGTGGTAAAATAATTTTTCAAATTGTTAACATACACCATCCCTTTTCCAGAATCGCTTCTTGCCCAGTCTCCAGTTGAAGTTCGCAAAGGTGGTTAACCTGTTATCGCTTTCCATAGAGAATAGTCGGATTGAGGAGTACCATTAAGACCTTCTTGGGATTTCAAGCAGACTTCTTAATTGAGTTATGCTTTGCCTGTTTTTAAGCTGGCTACTTATATATAAATTTAAAAAGTTAGCTAAGACATACGCAGAAAAATTCACTTAAGCCACTTTTATAATAAGCACGTGCATTACAGCGAAATATAGACTAAAGCGTCAAACGTAATTTATTAGTCAAAAATCCTCATGCTATGAAACCCACCCAGTGTTTTGTGCTTCATCCTGTGCACACGTCTTTTGTTACTGCTGTCCGTATTTTCTATATATGTAGGTATGTAGGGTTATTATTAGATTCTTATGAAACCAACTTGCACCGGAATAGGTAGCAAGATGTGTACACGTGTTTCTTTATTTTCTCTTTTTTCACCGTTGTTCGTATTTTCTAAATATGTTCATTATTAATTTCGTATGAAACCAAATTGCACTCGAGTAGGTGGCAAGTGTTTCTTTTTTTCACATTTGTCCGGGGTTTCTTCATATGTTTTTTTTTCATTATTTATTTATTTTTAATGCATTTCATTACCTTGTAGTGTAGAAGGTGTTAGACTAAATTTTGTTTATCTGAGCAGTGTCGAAGGTATAAACACTGGGCAGTGATCAGTTTTAACTAATTTAATTCCAACATTTTAAATGCTGTAATAGAGTGCGTTTTAGTCTTTTGTGTTATTATAGTTAAAGTTAAATCTCCACAAGCACTACTCCCTCTTTCCCCCTCATCATAACCTATTTTCCTAGTTGCAGTATAATGCACTGGAAATGTAGGGGTCATCCCCTGAATACTGGTCTAAGATAAACAAAAAAAATTGTGCGGCGTTAACTATTTGCAGTTCGAAAATCTAATTTTGACAGTAAGTGAGAGAACTTTACTCTTTCTCAGTAAAGTTAGCTTTAGATGCTTTCGCACTAATTTAGCGACTTTATTTCTTATTTCTATAAGTTTTTATTAAATACAAACATACTTTTTACATTCTGATTAAACAAAATTGCATATAAAAAAGTAATAAATGCGTTTGGTGCCTAGTGCTATGAGCGCAACTCTAAAGGAATGCAGTAAATATGCTTGTAAGCACTCAACTATATTTCTCCAACACATTACGCTCAGCTCAGTTTGTTACTTTAGCGTATAGATATGCATATAAGTATATGCACATGCTAATGTTGTGCTAATTAACCTCAATAACAATTGGTGCTTTTTTCCATTCGCCGATTTGACGTCTCTATTTATGTAAAAGCTGCGTAATGAATTATTTTGATAATTCCTCTCAGTTTATATCGAGCTTTTTTATAGACCACAAACGATAGTTGTTATACGCGTAGATGGATTCTACTCAAATTAGTTCAATATTAATTCAGTGGTACTCCTCCTTTCTACTCGGTTGTTTCTCCTACTCTAGTTCGTATTTTATTAGTGATCTTACTACTTGCCGATGACAAAAGCATTTGCTATTGGTGCTCATTTAACTACAGGCTCAGTCTATCCGAGATCGGCACTAAGAGGCATAATATGAATGAAACACGGTCGCAAAGCAGCTCTGGGCTGAAGAATAGCTCTCCCGTAATTTCTTAAGTGCAGTCAGGCTTGTTATTTTTGTTGTTCGGTCTTCGAGAGTTTTGCGTCTCACTCGCACTGGTGCCTAGTGCTATATATTTAACTGTATTGGTTTACAGTTATTTTTTAGAGGTATTTCATTGTTAACCTCGCTGCAACTTCCTATGTGAAGGCATTGGTCGTTATAGTTGGCCACAGCGACGCTACAAACGTAGTGGTAATACCATCTTGGGCGTATGGTCTCCGTCACCCCGCCTATGCTGTGCATCCTATGCTTTACAAATTTACTTTGCAACTATATAGTTAAATAAAATTAGAATTAGAAAATGATTGAAACACGAAACAATGATCTTCTTACAATCACCGAATGGGGTAGTAAAAATGTGATCAATTTCAGAGCTGGTAAGACCGTGAATGTCTCTTCATCTGTGTTCATGGATAGTATAGATATTGAAAAATCAAATGCTTTTGGTGTTGTTAGAATGAAAATTCAATGTGATAAGGACTGAACCCATTTTTTATGTGCTTTGATTATTTAAACCGGTGTAAGATATAGCAGTATTTCACTCCATTAGATCTTCTTACTATTTATGCCATATATGTATATCCGACCGGAAATGAAAAGACCTCTTATGTTTGGGCCGGTGCTATACAGTTTATTTTGGGGTTACTCCACCATTTGCCAGAAATAGCGAACAAGCTTATCGGAGACTGTAGCGTATCCAACTCTATAGATCAAACCAGGACATTATGCTTTCTGGGGCATAGAAGGAAGAAGTCCCTCGTTTGTTGTAGCAAATAAAACTCTAGGAAGCCGCATGGCTTATGTTCTATTGGACTTCCGAAACCCTTACCCAGGGTTAAAATTGGCGGGACAGGGATTACCAAAGCACCCGGGAGGTCCTGCTTGCATACCATCTTAGTGTTGATCATGATTGAGGTGCCTACCTTGGTTTTAACCTGAATTTGTAGGAAGAAGAATTAGTTTCCCTGATAAGTTTGGTGCATGCTGGTTTAGGGGGCTAACAACCCCTCGAGGTGTTGTTGTCCTGTAACCACAAGGAGTAATGGTTAGACCGGTGAGTTGATTAAGGGCTGATTAGGCCTTGTGTTCCATTGATTGCTGGCAAATTGCGTACAGGAGGGAGTAGAAAGGCCGAACTCTTAAGCAAAGGTTTTGTCTATATTGCTAAAAACTTATGACAAAAAGTTGCGACCTGTGTGAGCTTAGAAAGCCATATAGAGGCGCTGGTGAATTATGAATAATTCAACTCGTAGAGTTGGTCAATCATCAGATCAGGCAGGCTGATATAAATCAATTTCACAAACTATTCACTTGCTGTAGCATCGCCATAGTGTATAGTGCGTTACTTTTTCTTGTAAATTATGGAAAAAACCTGAAGATTAATTTGAATTAAGTGCATTAAAACTCGTATAGTTTATGTTATATAAAACTCAATTTTGCTATCGAACAGTATTGTTTTTTGCGATTTCTCTATCTTGGCTAAATGTTTCTTGTTTACTTCTAACAATGCAGCGAGCGTCCTCGCAACTGCTGTTGTCTCGCATCCAATATGTGTAATCTAAGAAACTATATAGTTGAGGAATATCCAGGCAAAGCTCGCCATGGTATAATATTCTTTATCTGGCTACCAGCTCCTAGACATTGATGAGCCATTGTAAAGGAGATAAAACCAAGAAGTAGTTGCTGATGTAAACAAGTCTAGAATTCAATTTAAGTTCCCCATAACAATTCTTTAGTTTTGTTCATTATTGCTTTAATCAAATAAAAATATTAAACAAATTAAAATTTCTTAAATTAAAATGCAATTGTCACATCTGATATCATTAAGTGTCTGGTATTCATTTAGATTAAGAAATAATGCTGTTTGTAAATTAAAAAAAAAATTCCAATTAATATGCAATACAGAACTATTATTTCAGAAATAATTTACCACAGGATCTGCCTTTTTCCAACATTGATGGAACCACCAAGCCTTGTGACATAAGGTATCTCCTTCAGGATGTACACAATTTTCCGAAGCCTTTACCAAAAGATCTCGTATAGAGCCTGGCATCGTTTTGAATAATGTCTCCAAATGAACATCACCATTATCATCAACCACCTCAAATTCGTGGAACAGACAATTCATGTAACATTTTAGGGCTTCATCTTCATGAATTTGGCCGTCGCTAAACTCCTTAATGGCTTCTAAACAGTAGCGAATTGAATAAATATTTCAATGGCTATTTAGCAAGCTAAGGAAAATAAATTGTGTTGTTTAAATACAAACCATTAGTAACACCAGTTTTTTCTACACAAATGTCATGGAATGGCACTGCCATTTTTAAAATTGCTGGTGGCGGCCACTGAAACCAAAGAAAGAGAACAACGTATAAAACACAAAAAGTTAAAAGAAAACAAGTTTATAGTCAAGTAAAAAGGTATTAAGTGCACATAAAAATTGATTTTTTATATATATATTTTTTAGTTTTTATATTATATACGTATCCGTATGTATGTTCATACATGTGAGTACTTGCGTAAAAAAAGTAAATGAATACTTGTGCGGGAGTTAAAAATGTGCACTTACATCAGCATCACGCCGTGGTTGCTGTGCACGCGTCCATGCAGTCATCAACGACAGGACAATTAAACTTGTGTACAACAATTGAATACGACAAAAAGCTTTAAAAGCCATTTCTATTTCCGTCACAAGTGTAGGCTTTTTTATGTTCGCTTTTCCTTTTCTTTCAATTGCTTGTTGCAGGACTTCTGTGATAAAAAAAAAAAAAAAATTGAAATCATATTAGAATTGTTTCGCTTTTATTTTTGGTTTTTTGATACAAAGGAAGGCGCATGTTAATCTGAGTAACTTAAAGTTGTTTTTTTACAAATTTTATTTTATTTATTGCGCTGTTGTTGGCACAATGGGTACATAGTGCTTCTTTGAATACAAAAAAAATTTTTATAAACTGAGCAAAAAGCTTAAAGTAAAATGTTTTTGCAAGCAAAGCCACATACATACCTCTTTAGCATAATTTCGCCAAATTAAGTAAAATAATCCCAGTTTTTACAAATCTTTATTATTTAAATATTTATTATAATTATGATAAATTTTGTATATACTAAAAAAGAATTTATGTCGTATTAAACTGTTCAGGGCGAAAGCAGAAAGCAGCTCCTACCTCTAACAGCGCACCCTAAGGTCAGGCGTAATTTGCCAGCCAAAAAGCCTCATGTACATACAAAAATGTAAGAGATCAACCCAAATAGCGCGGTGTCAACGCTTTGCAATTGGAAAATCTAATTTTGACAGAGCCTACTCTTTTACGCTCTGTCGAAATTGGATTTTCCAATTGCAGAGCGTTACTCTCTCTCTCTCTCTCTCTCTCTATAAAGTTGGCTTCAAGGCAGATGTTATACCGTGTTTAGACATGCAATTTCAATTGAATCGATTTTAGTTAATATTGTTATGCCTGTTCATAAAAAAAAATTGCTTAACTTAATATTTGACAGCTGGAAAAAACAGACACATCTATTTTAGTTGTGAAAATTTTTATTTGTCAATATATAAAAATGGAAAAAAACTCATCCTTTGAGAAAAGTTTATTACTGTATGATCAAAAGATCGAGTTGTTGCAGTCAGTTACCGACCATGGTGTAAGTGGTGCCAATGGTGATGCAAATAATGGGTTACTTGGAAACGGCGACAGGGATGGAAACGGCGTGATGATGAAATAGAAAATACATAAGTGGAGAAAATATTTATTTATACATATAAATAAATGCATTTTTCCTACGTCACATAATCCACCTATACAGGTAAACATATGCACACTTTTTTTGGTTTTAAACCAAATCGGGCTTTCAAGGTCAATGTGTTGATCTTTCTATATAAAAGAATAACTACATTTAGTTATCTTAATTTAGTCCCGACGTTTCGTTGGGTTATATCCAACTTCTTCAGGGGTTGATTTTTATTTTGTATGATTGGTTTATTTATAAATGTTTTATAAATATCCACCTATAATTCGACCACGTTTAAAAAATGGTACCATGTTGAAGGAGATCCAGACCAGATACTCCCATTGCCATCTTTTCTGTTCTGCAAAGATGTTATTTTTAAGAAATATGTTTAAAAATTTTTATATAATTAGTGTTTTGTTTCAAAGGTAAAAAAAGAACACCAACAAAACAATACCACCTGACCGATTTCTTATTTTATATACTGTATACGAGTATATACCTATGTACGAGTACAGTACGAGTACTGTAATCAGTGTACAGTACGAGTACTGTATACGATTACACGTGTGTAATTTTTCAATATCACTTATATATTAGCATAACCAAGTTTATCGCCTATCGGCGCATACATATGACCACTCTTGCGCTGATCACGCATGTCATCTATTTTGCTCAACTACAGGTCTAGAGAGCTGCTTCACTGGCATTACTCCAACCCATTCGCTTTTTCTTACTTTTGCCTACTATTTATTTAAAAATAAATTGATTATATTTGCTTTTTATTACAAATTTGGTTTTAATAAACTTACCATCATCTTGACTAGCCATTTCTTTTCGTTGTTTACTTTTTTTGTGAAAGTTTAGTAGCTATTGTGATTGATTTTGCTTACTGAACGCACTTGCAATATAAATATATAGAGCTCAATAAAGCCATTAATTGTGGTAATCTCAATAAGTGTGTATGTCTGAACACGCTATTACTACTTTTTTGCAGCAATTAGTAATCACGCTTTAGATGCTTTCATACTAATTTAGCGACTTTTTCATTTTTTGTGATGTTCACGCATAGGTCTTGATTTTTGCATTGATCTGTCCATATTATGAGACAATTCATGCAAAACTTTCGAGGAAAAGGGAAAGGAAACATGTATTTTGTTTCATGTACATGCAGTTTTTGTTTTTCGACATGAAGTTAGCTACAACTATATTTGACATTTCTTTTTATTTATTTCTTCATTTGCGCCAGTTACACATCGAAAGCTTTTCTAACTTTGTCAATATCAGAAATGATATAATTACACAAAAATTAATAAAAAATATGAAAAAATGTATTTAATGCATTTAATTTAAGACAAAAATATATTTTATTTTTTCCCGGCACTGTAAAAAAATAAACAGAATAAGAACAAAGGCAGGTACTTCAAACAAAACAAACTGCAAACATAAACTTCAGTGTTTTTAAAAAGTTTTGAAGCAAATATTTCCTAGTATGGGCGGGGACTATGGTAAACAAACATAAAACGTTATTATAACAAAAACGCACGAAGCTTAACTCTTTTTTTTTTTCTTATTTTTTTAACCTCATTTTATGTTATAAAAAGTATAATATTTTTATATTAAAAAGTGTAACATTTTATATTAAAAAAAAAGGATGGTACTATCAGTCTTATCATGAATAAAATTTCACATAAAAATTTCCAAACGTGTGAACATTTACTATCATAAATGAAACATGACATGAAAATTTCCGAGTGTTTACATTTTTGAACTCTGAAAAAAATTTGTTGGTGAATTTGTTTCCTTTAAACAAAAATTCACATAATTATGAATGGCTCGGATGGGATTTTTTTTTTTTTTTGAATTACAAAGAAAATTTTTCACAAAACTTACTCTTGCGGAAAAATTGGAAAATGTAAATGTTTTTATTTAATGAAAAATGTTTAATATGCAATTATTTATTTAATCTTTTTTTACAGGAGTAAAACAGTAAATAAATATTTTATTTGAAGAAATGATCGAGAACCCAGACATTACAAAAGGATTCGTTAGGGAAAACAAAACCAAGATCTCAGATTTTTGGGAACACGTCAAAGAAAAATTAAATTGTAAAAACAACTCCAGAATGGAAAAAGGTGAGAATTTTCAAATTGTATTCGCTAATAAAGTAAGTAAAAATAATTTACGGGTTTGGCTATACCAAAATATTTATATGCGAAAAAAGGTCATAACAAACGTGCAACACAGAAAAGGAACAGGAGGCGGATCCAATAAAGAATATAAATTTTCACCATCCCAAGAAACCGTTCTCGAAATACTTGACACTAAAGAAGCAGCAGATGACGTAGAAGGCACTCACACATTTGGTTTAAAAATTACAAAATCGATAGATGAAACACAAGATTTGCTTACTTGTGGAACAAATTTGGAACCTAGAATTAACGAGATAAACTTGAATAGTAATGATGTAACCGTCGAGCCCACAATGAAGCAGGCAAACTGTGGAAGGAAAAATTCAAATAACAACTGCGAAGATTGCTACGATAAGTTTGGAAACTCAAAAAAACTTTGTGATAAAATGAAATAATTTAAATTAAGAGCCGAAATTCATTACCGTGATGAAAAGTTGAGTTTAAAAAGAGTTTATAGGGTGTTTGAAAAAAATTATTGAACAAAAATTACTAGGAAACGAGGAAGTGAAGAGACATCATTTGGAAATGGACGCGATGAGAAAGACGGAACTAAAGTTAAATAAAAAGTCTGAAGTCAAAAGTACCTCGAAAATTAACGTTTTGATGATGGAAAATGAAAACACAAAAGTGCAAAAGCTTCGCAATAATAATAAGATGACAAATGAAATGATAAATTACAGTCCAACATCAGTGGTTCATTAGTAAAAATCCCAATGCCAATATTTGGCTGTTTTAAGTTAATCACTCATTGCATTTGGTCTATTTTTTCCTCTCCTTTAGTTAAAAACACATGAGAAAAACTTTAATGTTAATACCGTCAATATTTACTTATTTAATTTTACTTTGAGATGTGATAAAAGAATTTTATAAAAACGAGATTTTTAATAGATAGAGTGTAAGATACCTTCGGCGATGTTACCGCGAATGAGTTGTGCTATATTTTTATCATTGCATCTTCTTGCACTGCTTCGCAAGATTCAAAATCTAGAACCGCAATCAATTGTGTGTCAATTACCGATTTGTAATGTGTACAAATATTATGCAGACTTCTTCTTACAGCACGTTGTTTATAAACATTTTCCTCCTCCTCTATTGCTAACAATTTCGCAAAGCTATATATTTTTAAATTACAAGTATAATTTTCCACTGAATTTCGAGAAAAGGTGATTTTTTTTAACATTTTTAAACAATTGAGTTTTTAAAACCAGGTATGTTATTTTATTCATATGGAATTCGTAATACGAAAATAAAATCCATATGAAGAAAAATGTTTGTTCGGGCATTTTCACATGTGAAATTCATAAACGGCTATTAGACGAAGAAGGTGGGCCTGGTAGGACCGAATGATGGCATGCTATCATAATAGTTCAATAGTTAAATGAGCAGCAGTTCATGATACGTCATGTCCCGAGTTCAAATCCGCCACAATATATTCGTAATTTGTTTCTATAAATTTCATTGTCTGCAATAACGATCGTGTGATTCTATTATACAATTTGTGATTTTGGTTGGCAGCACATATTGTTGAAAATGTTACTGAATAGCAAAGCCAACACGCCCTTTTTATTATCTTGTAATAAAAATTACCGAATCACATTACAAATCTTTCCTATCTGCAAATATATTTTTCTTCCCGCTTTTAAATTATTTACCTGAAACCCGATTTAAAATCACTTCTTTGATGACAACGCTCTTACTTGATAAAATTACGAATGCCGGATTTTTTTTAGTGTACTAAATGTACCTTAATGTAATTTTTTTCAATCTTCTGAAAATGTTTGTTGTTTACACTTACACCAGCTTTAAACATTTTTTCAAGCCTCAATAATCTCTGCAGGAAGCAAAAAAAAAAATTCTTACAATTTGTTCTGTGCCTAACCGGAAACGGAAATGTCGTACACATTAAAAATAAGGCGAAATGGCTTCACTGTTGTATTCGCACAATTTAAAAATTTCACAACCAACCATTTGCTTTTGTTGTTAATTGACGAGTACAACCTTTGGTTGTTTGTCTGCTTCAGGTCCTTATTATTGCTAAATTATTGCTTTTTTTGTTTTTAAAACTCTATTGTTTCATAAAGTCACTATTGTTATATTTTTTATTATAAAAAAGAAAAACAATGCATCTGACCAGATGTCAACTTTATTTTAAGAAAATCTTGCCATTTGATAAAAGCATAGAAAAAATTAACACAAAATGTGAAAAGTGAAATACAAGCCAGAGAATGACAATAGGTATCAACTCTGTTTCTTGAGAAATGTAGGTGCCAAAATATATGCATGTCGGTACATGAAAATAATTAAGGCTTAAAGCTTAAATTATTTTTTACTTTTAGTTGCCGTTCTGTGGCATTCTATTTTGTATCAAATATACTAATATTACTTTTTCTGTAAAAAGATGTAGCTGTTTTTTAAATAAAAGCTTGAATAACAAAAATAAAATAAACATTGAAACTACGAATAAAACCTTTTCATAAATATTTTTTTTATTATTGCACTAACCTTTTCAGGGAAACTAATTCTTTTTTCTGAGATTTTAGATTTAAACCACAGCCAGAACGCTTCAGCGAAGGTAGGCACCTCAACAATCATCAGCACCAAGATGGCCTGCTAGCAGGGCCTCACGGCTTTTCTGATTCCCGTTTTGCCAATTGCCAAACATAAGTCATGTGGCTTTCCAGAGCTACAAGCCACGAGAGACCTTTTTCACTGCATGCCCCAGAAAGCAAAGTGTCCTTGGTTGGTGCACGCCAAGGCAAACATTGCTCCCCGGAGTACTTTGTGAAATTGATTTATATCAGCACCTACCATAATGGCCTAATATGGTGATTTACCGACTCCGCACGGTGAATTATTCACAATTCACCAGCATCCTTGCTGAAGAGTTTGGGCTTTCTAATTTTTTCTGTATGCAATTTCGCAGCAGTCAACGGAAGACAAGGCTTCATGAGTTTGTGGGATAGTGTCCATTAAAGGCATCAGCCCTTATCCGACTCAGTCGTCTAACCAGCACTCTTGGTTGCTTACATTACAGGTATCTGTAGAAAGCCAACAACACCTGTGGACACAGTTGTGAAAAAGGTTTACATCAGCACCTGCCTTTACGGCTTTATTTGATGATGGAACAGTTTCACGAGTGAAATATTCACGAGTCACCAGCGCCCCCGTGTGGCTGACTAGTCTCACACAGGTAGCAATTTTTGCCATATGTTTGCAGACATATGCGCAACTTGTTGAGGAGTTTGAGCCTTCTTATTCCTCCTGTATGCAATTTCCCAGCAATCAATGAAAGACAAGGTTTAATGAGTTGGTAGACCGAATTCTACGAAGAGAATCAGCCCTTAAACCAACTCACCCGTCAAACATCACCACTGGTTCCTTACAGTACAGATATCTGCTGTATAGGCAACAGACCCTCGGGTGGTTCTTAGGCCCTGAAAAAAGGACACTAACACCCCCTTCCTGCGTTTTAGGTTTAAATCAAAGCCAGAATGTTTCAGCCAAGGTAGGCACCTCAGCCATGATTAGCCCGAGTTGAACTGCAAGCAGAACCACCCGGGCTCCATTTTGACTCCCGTTCTGCCAATTTATACCCTTGGTAAGGGTTTCGGAAGCCAACACAATATAAGTTATGCGGCTTCCCAGAGTCATGCGGCTTACTAGAGTTTTATTTGCAGCAACAAACCTCTTTACTCGAAAAACTGAGTGCCCAAGTTAGGAATACGCCAAAGCAAAACCTGTTCCCCGGGGGGAACACCTGCGGACACATTGGGAAAAAGTTGGATTCCTTTTTTGATTGCACATCTCGAGAACAATTGGACTTACCAATAAACTAATGCATCAATTCATGTAAGCGGAGGGACTAAGTATTGATTTTCTTCCAAAAAATATCTCCGTACGAATGGCCTCTATTCTCTCCAAACTTGAATCCAATGGACACATTTAGGGGATTACAAACCAACCGGATTTAGAAGAAACAATTTTAATACACAAAAACACTCTTGTTTGTCTCATTACGAGTATTGACAAAAGAGTTGAAAAACTTTATGCAGCAAATAGTGCTGTATTTGGTTATATTTTTATGTAATTTTTTGTTTTGTGGTTTCAAATTTTTTTTTTTAACATCTAGTAAAACTGACGTTATACCTTTAGAATAAGGAAAAGTGTTTTTAGTCAAGATGTATCGTACCAAAAAAAAAAAAAAAAAAAAACAAAAAAATCAATGTCATTGCCTTGTTTTTCTTTACATTACAAAACTACAAAACCTGAAATAGTTCAAAAGCGGCAGAATTCCAATTTTCTCTACTACTGCTTATATGACATAAATATCTTTTAAGCTTACGGCTTGAGCTTCGAAAGCATCCAAAAAAATTTTTATTTTCAACTAGTTCAAAACTTAATAGTACAATACAAACACATGACTTCACAAGTCTTTAAACAGTTATAAATGTTGAACAGGGCTTATTTTGTCGCAGTAAACGATTGTCCAGATAACAAAAAAATCATAACAAACAGCTTAAGTGTTTGCGTAGCACATACAGTGTAGCCACATAATTGAAACATTTTTGATAATAAATTAATTTATCGTTTTGGTGGTATATCTCAAATTTTGTTGTTGGTTAACTAGATGCCATTCATAATATTTTCTTTCTGATCTCCACTGCATAAACGTGGATTTGTCACTTCATAAAATATGTTTCCATTTTCTTAATGTTTTTTCTGACAAAATCCAATCCGGATTTAATTTTTTTTTTTTTTGCTGACGGAAGTTTTTCTGTGCGATGCATCCACGTAAGGCTTCATTAAGCCTCCGTCGAATAGTTATAGATAATATATGGATACCATATGATGACTCTAATTCAACTTTTATCTGTTTAGAGCATATAAATTGGTCAGCTTTAGAGACATTTACTACTATTCTATTATCTCTGGCTGTGGTTTTACGTGATTAGGAGACACTGGGTGCATTATTTGAGTTCCCAAATTTATCACAATGACTCATTGCATTATACATTTATCCTCTAGAACAATTAAGCAACTGCGAAAACTCATTCACCGTGTTCTCGGAGCATCATTAATATAATGATTACCTTCCTATCTTCTTCGGAGCAACTTGGCCTTTTTCCCATACCTCGTGGGTAATATTTGTGTACAAATTTACGGATATCATTTAAAACATACCTATCAAACAATTTTCGCAACTAAACAAAATTATATATTAGATATCTCTATTTAAAAAGCAGAACTGAAAATATTTTAATTATGTGTCCACTTAAAAAATATCCCTTTTACTAAATAATAGCTTTTTTTTTTAAAGAAAATTGGACAAAAAATGAATGTAAAGAAAGAACCAAGTGCAAAAGATATTAACCGTATCTTTGCAGTGGAAAAGTTCCGCTGAAATAACAATAGATCATATAAAATATCGAAAGAATGAAAAACAATATTTATGTTTTAATGTATGATATGTATATCACCATAGCTTTAGACTTTGTAGCTCAATTGGGCCATGGAAGTTTGCAGTGTACTTTTCGTGTCTTCTTTACTTCTTCATCAAAATAAATATTTTATACATTTAGCTTTTTGATGTTTTAAAATATTAAACAACTAAGCTTAAAATTTGTTATTTTCCCCATTCTTTTTTTTATGTTAAATTCACCAAATAATCCAGGAAAAATTAATTGTTCTGTTACTATTGCACCACAGCGCTGTTTTTTGTATTTCCTTTTTAGTTTTTTTTTATTTTATTTAATAAAATTTTGCATAACAATACAATTACACTCACTGATAAATAACTTCAACTTGCTGGCTCGACTGTTCCAAACGTGTTTGTAAATTGTTTTTAAGGTTTTATTCAATTTTTATAGATTTTTTGCAGTTTAAAAAAAGCTACACATATGTATATTTTTGCTTGTTTTGTTTCGCAGTGTTAAATGCAATTTTCGCCTGTTTTTGCAGTTTATAAACAATAGAGTTGTAATTAAAAAATTACACACTTTATTATGTTCAATTTCTTCTCGCATGTAGGTGCGACAGTGCAACTACATACATACTCGTATACGCATTTACACTAAAAAGCAATTTGTATGTGTGATTACTTCATGTGTTTGACTGTGGTTATTTTTTGTTGTATTTTTAGTGATGCCACGTTAGCATTGTTCAATTAAAAATATAGAAAAAAAGAGAATTTCGACTCACATCACATGTGTGCATGCGAGAATTTTCGAGAAAAAAATTTATACAATTACCACTTGTTGTTTTAGCACTTTACTAATGAAGTCTTTTTTTTTGTGAAATAATTTTAGAGTGAGAACATTTTGATTTAACTTTTTTTTTGCTGATTCATGGATTTGTTTTTGTTTTGTCGATTTTAAGAATTAAACACGTAAGAGGGCGTTTACAGTTTTGCAATTCTCTAAAGACGTTTTAATAACATTTGATGGGTTGAAATGATAAAGGTGATTGCTTTAGTACTGATTAAGAAAGAAAGACGTGTTTCCATAGTTTTGCATTTTTCATATTATCGGGCTAAAATTTTTTCAAAAGGAAGAAATAAAGATATTAAAATTTTAACGATTAGTTCAAATTATTTTTGTAGTTTGTTTTCTTTTTGAACTATTTGAATTTCCCGCCTCTTAATTGAAATAGCAACATTGCACTTGTCAACAGGTAATTTTCAGTTAACTACTGCCTGATTTAGTTTGCGTTTGTCAGCCGAATATAGCTGACTACTGCGTGTTTTGAGAATGGAATACAATGAGCGTGCTTAGTACGCATTCTTTTTTGTAGGAAAAACTTTCACCCAAATCAAGTTTAAGCTTGATAAGTATATGGGGATTCTGCACAATTAATTTCTCTGGTAAAGTGGTGGTTTATTGAATTTCTATGTGGCCATAAACGTACAGAAGATGTCTATCAGATCAACTACAATTCTACAACTGAAACAATTGAAAAAATTTACGATATGGTCTTAGCCGATCGGAGCTTGAAAGTAAGTGTAATTGTGAAAGAGGTTTCAATTTTGAGTGATTATTTGGGTGGGAAGCTTTTCACAGGATGGCTGATACTTTTGCTCACAATTGACCACAAACTCAACCATGTGCCAATTTCGCAGAAATGTTTGGCTTTGTTCAACCGTAATATGGATGAATTTTCACGCTATTTTGAAACGGACAAAACATCCACCACAACACAGTGAAGACTAAAAAGCAGTCAAAACAAGGGGTTTATTGGGATGAATTGCCACTAAAGAAATAAAAGTTGGTTACACGCGGCATAATCCACATTGACTACCTTCAAAAACGCAAAACAATCAATGGCTGATATTAAAACAATTTATTGGGTCGATTCAATGAGGAATGGAAAAAACTGTTGCCTTTGGCCAAGAAAGAAGATTTTTTCCACCAGAATAAAGCAAGGGTGCACATATGTGCAGTTTCCGTGAAATGGTCTTTCATCCAACCTATCCTCCAGAGTGACTATATCTTGTTACCAAACTTGAATAAATGGCTAGTAGAAAAAGATTTGACCCCAATTTTTGTCTGTATTGGAAAAAAAAATTAATTTTTACATAAAAAACTCAGTGTTTCAGTCAAAAAGTTATAAACGTTTTCATATGACGAGTAATCATATGAAAACGAATTGAAATGCTAAGTTAGATTTTGTGGCAGTCACAAAAAATCTCATTAGATTTCTTTTTCTGAAAATCCAATAAAAATCCTAAGATTTGTAAGAAAGTCTAAAATGTGCTCTAAGAACTCGAAAGTTCACTTAGTTGACTTAGAAAGTTCACTTCATAAAATATCTTGCCTGCAATCGCTTCTGATTCTAAGGAATTAGTTTGTCTTTTTGACGACGTTGAGAATCAGGGGTTTACTCATAAGGGCAAATAGAAATATTTTGAAAAATAGCTGATGCCACTTTTGCAAGAACTCTATTTGCTCGGAAGCGACCACTTTTAGTGCGATTCTTTATCATGTAATAATTAGAAAAATGTAATTTTTTACCCTCATATGATGTTATCAATTTTTTTCTGCATGTTTCTTGCATGTTTGCTTGCAGTATCGATTGTGTGATTCCTTAATACAATTGGCGTATATTGTTAAGAATTTGAATCTCCTCTCCCATAGTGCAAAGCTGCTGCTCTGCTTGTTACAAACGTGCACAAACATCCACAGATACAACATAAAGCCAAAAAAATGTACGTAATGAACCTAAGATTCCCATTATATAAACAAGCAATGATTTTATTGCTTTTGTTGCATTTTTATTCTTTCGCAAACATGTGTGTGTATGTATATGTGCATTTATGTATTAGCGAATCACTAGAAATTTCATGATTATAATAGGACGAAATAAAAAAGTATAAATAGTAGAAAAATGTTCGGCAGAGACAAAGCTTAATTCTTAAGGTAGTGAAAGGCAGTTTCAATTCAGCAAGTCTAGTGATCTTATATGTAAATAAAGTTGTGAAGTATTTCAGTACTGAGTACAACGAATGTCTGTGTCATTACTGCATTTGCAAATGAAGAGTTCGGAAACCATTTTTAACGGTAAACACATAACAATATGATAATAGACAGTAAAAGTAACAGCTGATTTTATTGGACTTCGGTTATTTTTAAAAACTAGTACTGAATAGAACTTTCCATAATATATCTTTATAATTATTCTAACGATGTATGTGTTAATGATAATAAAATATATGTTAATATTTCCAATATTATATGACAGTATCATTCGTCATTCATTATAAAAAATTGCATATGTGATCAATATGAGAAAAATATAGAGGAAAAAATAAATAAGCGCTCGGTGGCTGAGTTGGTTAAGCGGCCGTTTATTGAAAGTACATCATGTTTACATGGTACTTAGTTCGAATCCTAGTGGGCACACGAGTAGTGTTGCCACTGCGGAACAGTTAGTTGCCCCCAGCTTAACTGTATTCCATTATTTTTTCCTGTCTTCTTTGATCAAGAGTTATTGATCGCGGCAATTATTATTATAATTAAAAATAAAAATAATTCTTCGCTAAGGCCAGCATTGAACTGGAGCTAGACGAATGATACTATGGTATTTATTTTAGTTTTATTGATAAACAAGATCCAAGATCACTTTTATATGTTCTCAAAATTATAACAATTTTAGCAACTCAAAACATGTTAAAGTTTTTTTTGTGTATTTTCTACATGGCAATCAGTTAAACCTAAATTTGGGCGTCAAGTGCTGCAGTAAGTACCTTAAATAAGAGCATTAACTTTGTACCATGATCAGTATTCCGCACCAACGTTGTTTAATAAAAACCCCTAAATAGATATATTCAAAAACGACTTTATCACTATATTAGTACGAAAGTACCTCATATATGATTATTAATGGCCGGAAAAATGAGTAATATTTGTATTATATGTGCATGAGAATTTTTAAATATTAGTAGAGTTCTTTTTGTTTAATACTCATTGAATATAAAGTTAAGTATTTTTACATACTTTTTGACTGAATATCGACTACTAAATATCAGTATAAAAGCAACCGAAAATCACACACGAAAACAGCAATATTTTTTGACTTGCGATACAAAATATCACAGAAAATTCTCTGCATCAGATAATGAATTGCTTGAATATGGACGAGTAAAGGAATTCGTGGATTCATATAAAATGTCACTAAGACAAGTTGTTGAACGAGAACAGGAGTTTTCCAATACAACAAAATATAATTTTTATTTTTAGTTGCTTGGTTAACATACTCGTATGTACATAGCCCTAAATGGAAAATATCAGTCCTTTTACACACGAAATTTATACTTTGCTACTCCCTTTTCTCTTGCCTCAACGAAGTAACCTTTTCGTGTGTGATATATTAAATAAAGCAAAATTATAAACATGTTACGACGGCGTCAAAAAACAGGTACAATATTATGTTGAAAGAAAAGTTTTGTTGAATCAGGAAATTAAATTTTTTATAAATTTTGTTAAATTTTCGTTGATTTTATTTATACTATAATTTTTTTTATGTTGTTTAAAAAATTGAAGAAAAAAAAAAAAATATATACATAGGTGTATAACTTTAGTTTTTCCTAAGTTCTAGGCTTTATTATAAAAAATTGTTCATACATTTATGATTCATAGTATTGTCTACCATTGGCCATTACTTTCTCTCATCTTTCACGCAACAAACGAAAATCCCGCGAATGGACTTATTGTTTTAATATTGTTTACTTCTTCATAAGACTGAAAGTGGTCGTCAGCCAGGCCGTGTGCCATTGATAGAGAAAAGTGAGTGTCGGAGGGAGGACCGCGTGGAGAGTACGGTGTTGGGGTAGGACTTCCCATTTCGACGTTTCCAAGTATGTCTTGGCCAATTTTGCAACAAGGAGTCGAACACTGAGCGTGATCTTGGAACCATGAATATTCGGTTTGGCCGTTGACGTGGAACGATCGCCCGGATATCCTAATGCGCTCGATATTATCGTAATAAATCCATTTTTCGACCCCAGTCACAGTACGGTACAGATATCCCTTCTGTTTTTGCTTGCAAGCAGCTATTCACAAGCAACGAGTTCAACTCGTATGGCACAAAATATCCTTGCTTCTGAATCATTTCGATGACCTTCAGGCATTTAGAAATGGCTTCTTGCGTCACTCCCAATAATCCTGCCAATTCTTGTAGCATTTGACACGAATCTTGATCAAGTAATGACTCCAATTCTGCATCTTCTTAAACCGTTTTTCCTTCAGTGCCATGACGTCAAAATCGCCGTTCTCGAAGCATTGAAATCACTCTCATCATGTTTTCTCACTAATAGAGGTATTACCATAAATATTTGAGAGCATTTAATAAACCTCAGTCGCAGTAAAGCAGAAAATTAAAACCTTCTGTTTAACAACACAGAAAAAGTTATAGTAAAAATAAAATCAACAAAAATTTAAAAAGAAAACTCTGAAAACACGAAAACTCTGAAAACACGAAAAGCATTATTACAAAAATAGCTGTAGATGTGGGGAACTCGCTTCATCAGATATACATGACAGAGTCGAAACTTATTTTTACAAAATTACGTGTCGTCTAAAACAGTTTTCTTAAAATTCGTAAGAGAGGTGAATAATTTTCTATTTACATACGGAATTGTAGACTTTCATAATCCAATAGATCCCGTATTTTTTATTTTTTTTGAAAATCGAGGAGGCAATGAAACATATTTTCATATACAAACTGCTTACGACAAAACGCTCATTTTGTCTACTCAACGTCTTACAACAAAGGATTTAACTGGCAGCTTTTTTTTATATATTTATAGGCTTTCATCGTTATGCTTACCATATGTGTACTGTGTGTAGAACACAAATTAATTAAATAATTATAAAGAGGTCAATCAAATTCCGTTAATAACAATAACATCCAATTAAGTATAGAATAAAACAATAAGTAAAAAAATTGCATATTCATTAGTTATCATATTTGCTGGCAATCACTAAAATATTTATTTTAGTGTAATAAATCAATTGCTTTTTAATACCTGATGCATACACTTATCTGTGTATGAAGATGTGAAAGTTTGTGTGTAAATGCATGTCTCTGCACTGAGTTAAAATTCAATTTTAAGCCTATTAATATTATTGACTATTTATACATATTTAAAAACATTATCATTTCAAATTCAGACCAACTTTTTTTCTTAACAGTTTCATAAATATTAATAAAAATTATTTCCAACGACTTTGACAACATACAATTTATTGTTGTTTTTTTTTATTTCTTCTCCAAATGTTCTACCCTCAGTCTCAACTTCCGGCTTTCTAGATATTTCAATATAATATTGAAGTATATTTATAAAAAAAAAACACTTGTTTTTCAATCGACACATCATAATAAATAAACGGATTTAAAAACTCTTACTTGCTGATTGCGAGGCACACGCATAGACAACCACTTACAGACCCATAAATACTCGTGCAACAATATTTTTAAAAATTTATAATCAGACACAGTCAGTCATTGAATGAGAATGAATGCTGGCTCTTGTATAATAAATTTAATATAAATGCAAATTTTAGCGCAACCACATCATCATATTGAAAGTGTAAAGTAAAAACTAAATATTTTTTTTATGAAATATGATCCGCAGTTATTTATTGTTTACTTTTTATGATTTTTAATGCAAAAGAGGCTAAAGAAAATATAAGATTTTTTCTTTTCTTGCAATGGCTCAGATGAGTGCTACTTGTTCAAACTTTAAGTTTAAGTTGAGTTAAAAAAAAAAATTATTTTAAAGTTTTTTATTTATATTTTTATCCGTTTTTACCTTGTGGCCTATTTTGGTTTGCCGTTATAATAATATAATAGAAAATAATTTAAGATTTTTTTCTTATCAATATTATAAATCTTTTTTACCTTCTCTGTTGGGGTACTGTGGTATAATATTCACGTTCTAGAACTAGAAAAGGTTTTAACTGGCGTGTACAAATGTTGGCGGCCTGCGTACGCAATCTTCTTTTGTTACCATGTGCTTAATATGTTTCTAGTTATTCAGCTTCTTATGCAAAATCAGCATCAGCTACACGATTGAAATGTCATTAACGTTTTTTATAAATTTTGCTGCTTTTCCAAGTACCTAGCAGGAAAAATTGGCGTACGTGAAACAACAACCTTACACTTGAGACTTGCCAGATTGCAACGTATTGACAGATGTGTAATTGGTTTCAGAACCTGCCATTATGGCCTAATCTGGTGGACGACCAATTCCACATAGTGAACTATTCCACAGCTTAGCTTCTTTTTGTTATATGTTTGTAGCCATATAAGCAAACCTCTTGCTGAAGCGCTCAGGCGTTCTAGTCCCATATATATGCTATTCCAGGTAATTGCTTTGCGTCAGCCTTGACGGCCTTTCTGGCGGTGGAATAATGCGACAGGATGAACATATTTGCAGTTCACCAGTAACCCCGTGAAGCTTGCAAAGCTCACACAACGCGTAACTACGGCAAGACAACAGAAACTCGGCAACTATAATTAGCTCCACGGAAACCGGCATGTACGATTGTTATCGGAGAAGATTTATAACTCCTCTCTGCTATTTTAGTTTTAAACCACAGCTAGAACACTTTATGCAGTTACCTGTACCACGATCAGTGGTAAAATGGTCTGTAAAACAGAACCTATTGAGTGCTCTGATGATCACCGTTTCAAAACGGGGATCGGGGGAGTTTCGGAAGACCAATACAATATAAGTCATGCTGGGACTTCCTAGAGTTTTATTTGTATGTTTTGTATTATGAGCTATTATAATTGGATCAGACGATCACAGGGGACCCATATCGAAGACAGTTGATTTGTTCGAAAAAACCAATCAACGCAAAGCGACTATAAAATTCGACCAAAAACGAGGCTATAATCTTCCATCATGACAACGCTTGGACACATGTTGAAAGACCGGTCAAAAACAGCAGTGAATGGTAAGTTTTAGCTAACCTAACTTGTAAGCCAGACCTTGCCATAGGTGCAGCAGTTCTTTTGTAGTGTCCATATGGAACCATAGAGATGAGAAAAACTATTGGCTAACGACAGACGGAATGTGCAATTGATTTACATCATTATCTGCCTTGTCGACCTAGTCTGTTTATGGATCCACTCCACTTGTATAGCTCACACATGTATAAGTGTATATATATATATATATATATATATATATATATATATATATATATATATATATATATATATATATATATATATATATATATATATATATATATATATATATATATATATATATATATATATATATATATATATATATATATATATATATATATATATATATATATATATATATATATATATATATATATATATATATATATATATATATATATATATATATATATATATCGAAAAACTCCCTGCTTAAGAGTTTGGACCTTCTAATTCCTACTATATACCCAGCATTTATTTGATGACAAGGTTTAAAGAGTGGGTAGGCCTTACCTACTAAGAGCATCAGTTCTTAAAAACACACCCCTCCAACCATCACCCCTGGTTCATTACAATACAGGTATCTATCTGCTAGACAACAGCAGCTCGGGGGATTAGCTTTCGAAAACCGGCATGCACCAATGTTATTAGGGAAACTAGTTCCCCTTCCATTCCAAGTCCATTAAGAAGATCAACTCTGCACCAACTCATCCGTCTTGGTTTTTTGCAGGTATCTGTTACAAGACAACGGCACCTCTGGTGTATTTATGCCCGAAAAACAGCATTCTCCAAAGTTATCAGGGAAACTAATTCCCCTTCCTGTGATTTTAGGCTTAAATTCAACTATTATCAGTGTCGAGATGGTCTGCAAGGCGGAACTTCCCTAGGTCTTTGCTGATCACCGTTATGCCAATTTTAACTCTTGGTACGGATTTCTGAAGGCCAACACAACATAGGTCATATGGCTTCCTAGAGTATTGTTTGCTACAAAAACCGCGGGACTCCTTCCTTTTTATGCCCCAGAAAGCAGAGTATCCTGGTTAGGTATATGGTAAGACAAAATCTAACGATGGACGATATTTTAAGTTGATAATTTAACTCATTAATAAATTTTTCAAAAGGAAAAATGGACATTATTGTCTTGTATGCTTTCACAGCAGCAGCCAAAACCATGTGTGTTTTTTGAAAGCTACGCAGGAAGATCTTACTTTATTCAAGAAACTCTGCGAAGCTTTTTGCTTGTCCCAGAGTCATTGGCAGAAACCAAATCTGCGACCTTGAGAATCTTGTCAAATCAGTTATCGAGGCGCTCTTACGTAAGCAAAGCATTAACCTATGGAAGCCTTGCTGGTTTGCTCGAATATTTTTATAGTATATATTTAAAAGAGCCGCAGTAGGTGGGTTTTGAGTCTTTTACTCAGGAGTATAGGAAACTTAACATTTGGTTATCACTATTCTATAAGGTTAATCAAATTCTGTAGTACGAATTAAAAAATTTACAAATTAACATGCAACTAAATAATCTTTTGAAGATGACCAAATCAATTGAGGAACCCAATATGCTTTAACATTTCAAAGAAATAAAACTAATAAAGACCGTAACCATATACTGGTTCAATATATCTAAAAATCTTCTTTACTTTTAAATAAATTACGTTCAAACATTTTCTCTTAAGCTTGGGCAGAAGAAAGAAAAACTTTTCTAATAAATTAAAGCATAAATAATATTTAAACTTTATTTATTGATGGAATGAATACTTGGGCTTTCAAAGAAAAAATATTGTAAAATAAAAATAAATGATGATGTCTTAAATAAGCAACAAGTCGTAAATATGGAGAAAAAATCTCGTACTCAACGTTCATATAGAAACACTTTGGCAGTCATAAACAAACACATTTTATAAAATGCAAAGAAACAAATATTATATGAGTAAAACCGTCAACTGAAAAATATGTAAATAAAGCGCGAAATAACGGAAACTTAATGTGCCGTCATATGGCGCTTACGAACACATTCAAGGCGAATAAGCCCATAAAAAACCCTCAAAGAAGTATAAAAGCGAAAGCAACAGCTGTAATTGGTTATGGATATTATACGTTTGTGAGACGAAATCAAAATTGGGGATGGTAAAGAAAAGTTTAAACTTTCTTTATTAGAATTAATAGAAGGCTGGGGAAAAATGAGTGAAACAGTTCCATCTGGTTTTTGGCATGTTTTTTCTACCCTATTGTTTGTGGTGGCGACAATAATATACGAGTATATTACTTGTTTTATGTATTATTGTAATTTTGTTTAAAAATTATATTATTATAATTTATTGCTATCAATCTTTTAAGGCTATAAAAGAAATAATAATTTTCCCTCAAGTTCTTGAAGCTGTTTACATTAGATGGTTAAAGGTGGCTAAAGGTGGGTTAATAGGAATGGCAGACAAAAAATATTTTTGTGTTTTAAAAGAAATGGAATAAAAATTAATTTTACAAATTTTAATAATTCATATATATTTACATAAATATGTATATACTTCTTGAATATGATTATAACTCGGAACTGACTCCTTGATAAATTTCATATTTTCAATACTCATTTGGTCTAAAATGTAATATATTTCGGCACATAGCAATGCGGAATTCAATCATGAATGCAGTATGAATATTTAAGTCACGCAGAAGCTTCTAAATTGCTCACCAAAGTAGAATAGAAATATGTATATTAGTTTTGCTTGACGCATAAAGAGCATTAGCAGTTTCTAGTACTCGCGTTTTTAAGGCCCAAATACTTTTCTAAGTACTTCTGCTTTGCATTAGTTGAGTGGGGCAGATGCTTCGCCATTCAGTACTTTTCGATGTGGATAAAGGGTTTCGGTTCATCAATTCATGCGCTTTCGGATTTCAACTGTTTAGGAAATTCCTACATAGAAAAATTTTTGATATACGAGTAAATTTTACAAGAGTTCGTCATCAGTATGTGCCTGGTAAGCCAAAAAGGCGTGTTGCTTTGCCGTTGTGTAAACCGTTCTGTCTCACATTAGGTGTTAACTAAGACAACTTTTGTATCAAAACATTGATGTATGTTTATTATTATTATTTTTTTGAGACCCAATTACGCTGGAATAAGTAGCAAGCATAGCTAAAAGTTCAGTTAGATGTGACTTGGTCATAATGCCATAGCCATAACCTTAGTAATATGTTGTAGTCGATTAGTGCTGCCATGACCATAAATATCCAACAAATACTGAGATTTCAAATTAAAAGTGATTTGATGAAATCAAATGTTTACTTAAACGACAAACGTTTGATGCTGATTTTAAATCAAATTTAAGAATATAGTATTCTCAACAAAAGTATAAATTCTTTACACTTTCTTCGGTAAGTATTGGCACATTTGCTTTAATCTTTATAGTTGCATTTAAAAACAACTTGATAAAACATTGAGTAACAAATGTTTATATTCAAATGATTCTGTATTTAAATCCAAATGTTAAAATGAAACCATTGAAAAAGGTTTGATATCAAATGATAAAGTCATTTTATATCAGAGACTTCGTGCTTATTGGGCAACTGATACATGTTGTATATGTGGTTAAATTTTAAATTGATGGGTGGTGAAGTAATGACAAATTTTGTTAAAACGTCATCTACATTAGAACACGTTTAATCTTCACTACGAACTTTTTTGGAGATGGTGAGCAACGTTCCGAAGTATTTATACGTCAATATGTAATTGAAGCTTTTATTGATAAAGAAAAATTGAAAAAATGTAGTTCAAACAAAAATACCTGATTATTTTTAATAATGCAAAAAAATCTATATAATGAAATTTCTTCATAGTGAAATAATTGTCTGATCCTGTGGAGATTCACCAAAAGGAAATTAGACCGTATATAGTTGTACAGCCAAAGTCACTTGAAAAATATGAAAGTAATATGTGATCTACAAAAATCGTCAAAAACAGGCCCTAAATCGTCAACATGCTATTTTCAGCACCCAAAGTAAAGGAAATGTGATCTATAAAAAGTAAAATATAATCTACAAAAATCGTCAATTGTCAACCCAAAATCCCCAAAATTAGGAAAAATCGTCAAATATGGAAACCATGCTGCTGCGTATATTACGTGCGTTGGTAAAATCATTGGTATGTATTTTTTTTAACAATACTGGTCAGAATATTACAGTCAATATTGACCGCTCTCAAGCCATGATTACTGACTGTTCAGTTCATCAATTGAACAAGCAATTTTAAATCAAAATTCCACGTTTTATTTTTAAACATCGTTACTTTAATGTTAGTGGATTTCTCGACCTCGAATGTGAGTTAAGAGTTTTGCTAGTTATTTCTCGATAAATATTTACCTAACACTTCCAATATTTACGGCATGAAAATATATGTATTTTGAAATTTTGAATTAAACTTAAAAAATTGTACTACTTACTCGTATATGCAAAAATATTAAAAATGTTGCACTTATGGTTACCTTCTATTTTTTTTATATTTTTATTTTTTGATTTTCCAAATTTATTTTTTAATGCTGGCATTTATCCAGATATAACGAAAATTCATATACGCTCTAGAAAACCTTTTTACTCATTGCTTTCTTGCTTATCTTTAGCAAACAAAAATTCCTGCTTTAACGACATTGCACACCCAAAATATAAATGAAAAACATTAGAAAACAGCAAAATATAAAAAACTACCATCTATTATTTTGGCTGTGTTACAGTTCGCCTTGTAGTTACACTGGTTACCAGTTGGCTGATTATTGCAGATGTGTTAAAAGTACTACGAACGCCATGATATGAATGGTTGGAGTTTTATAATATTAACACATACTTACATACACACACACACACATACACACAAAAAATTTCATATTTTATCAAACTCACACTTTGAACTGTTTGTTGCCCCACTAATGATTTATGAATTTTAAAGACGCGATAATATAACTTTGCCACAACTTTTGATATTTTTGTTTGCGTTTAAAATTTTTTGCAATAAAATTTTGTTGGCAATTAAATATATAAAATGTTTAAAGAGGGATAGAGAGAAAAAATAAATAGCCAAAGAGTCAACCAACCAACAACTTCATAGAAAATTTTGGCATATTTTCATATTTTTGAATGAAAATTAAAGAAATATTTATGGTGCAGTAAAACAAATTTTTTTTTTTTTAAATAAGGTGAACAATTGGTACGCAATGTATGAATGCCGTTTCCAACATTATATTACTGCAAACGCTAAGATAGCTTTCGCACGCCATCGTAAGACAAAAACTTTATAGAAAGGATAATGGAAACTATAAATTTCAGAAGGATAACCTTTATATATTAGAACAGTAACAGGTATTAAGTCTGGTCTTATTATGTTGGAAGTATGGCAACACTGCGTATTTCATTTAAGTTGTAATCTTTTTTTTTTTTTTGGTAATTTGTTTTAATAAAGCTACCTTCATACCGAACGCACGGAATCGTTGAGCGTAGAAAGGTGGATTCAACTTATTATCAGTCAATGAATGGTATGTTAAGGTATTTGGGCTTGACAAGTCGTCCAGATATACTGTTGTCCGTTACGAAATTAGCTCAATTAAATAGCGATCCCCATTCGGAGCATGAGGCGGCAATTAAACACATTTTAAGATATTTAAAAAAGACAATCCATTATAAACTACTCTACAGAAAAACTGAAAAGGCAATAGAATGTTTGTTGACGCTGATTGAGCTGGAGATGTAACTGATAGAAAATCCTTTTCGCGCTATGTTTTTGTAGCAGCTGATAGCGTGTTTGCTTGGAGCGCAAGAAAACAATATGTTATATCTCTCAGAACTACAGAAGCTGGATATATCGTCATATTTGCAGCGGCAACAGAAGTGTCATTTATACGAAAACCTTACTTATAAACAATGATAACCAAAGTGCGCAGTGTTTGGTGAAGAATCCTGTGTACACTGAAAAAATTTTGTTCAGAAATTCTCTGAATTTTGACATTACTTTTATGAATTTTTTTATTATTTTTGAACCATTGTAACTTTTCATAGAAATAATGAAACAAATTTCATCAGATTATTTTAATGAAAACCTTCATAAAAGTAATGAAACCTTTTAATAAGAAACATGACTTATTTTCATTAAAAGTATGAAAGACAAATCATATGATTAGTGAAATAATTTCTCTAGATCAAGGAATCAATTTCATAAAGCACATGAAAACTGTACATTAAATTAATGAAAAAGTAATATTTATTTAATGAAATAACTTCTTTGTACTAATGTAATATATTCATTAAAAATATGAAACTCCTTCATAAGGTCAATGAAGTTATTTCATTTATCTAATTTTATTATTCATTGAGCACCTGAAATAGTTACATTTGTTTAATAAAATAATATCATAACACACATTAATAAAATATGTTCACAAATGTACGTAATAAGATCAATGGAATTATTTCATTTATTCATTGATACTTTATTTCATTACACAAACAATACTATTATTCTTTGCTTTTGTGAAATTGTACCTAATTTTATTAATTCAAATGGCTTCAAGGCACTGGTATTTAAATTGTTTAAACTATTATTATGCTGATGTGAGTACATGCACATATGTACATACATACCCAAGTTCGGTAGCCAGAAATTTATTTGTCATTGATCTAATGAATTCTGTTTCATTGGAATTATGAAACTCATAAAACTTACATTTTAATAAAAAAAACTTGACATTTTTTAAACTGTAGCTTAAGATTAATAAATGCCCATTAATAAATTTTACCAAAATTCCAAGAATTTAAAAAAACATTTAATTTTGTTGTAGTCATAAATCCAATGTTTTTTTAATGAAACTATAAACTTAACGAAACCATTCTAATGGAACTATTTCATAATATATATGAAGTTTCATGCATATTGTGAAAAGTTTTCATTGGATTAAAGAAAAATATTTAATGAAACAGTTTCATTAAATATATGATGCATAATTCTTTCAGTGTAGCATTCCAGGAGTAAACATATATAAAGTATCATCACGTGCGAGACTTGTATTCCAAGGGTGAAATTAAAGTTGTATATTTACCAACAGATAATATGATGGCCGATGTAGTGACTAAAAACTTATGTAAAATTAAACATTGTAAATTTACAGAATCTTTAGGACTGTATTAATTTCATGAACTATTTGTTAGCAACCGTATATGATTAAACTATTTTTTTTGTCTTTGAGGTTTTTTTTTCATTTATTTTAAGATAATAATTGTGTTGAAAAGGACTGCTGGAAGTATGGCAATACAATGTATTGTATTATTTACTCCTCATTAACACAACTCCGTATTTCATTTATGTTGTAATCTATTTTTTTGCTCATTTGTCTTAAGTAATAAAGCTACCTTCTAACCGAATGCACGGAATCGTTGTTTACATTGTGTAGAATAGTTAATTTCAATACATAATAATTGAATTGTTTCACGAGCTGCATGCAATGCGGTTCCGTCTTGTTGAAATCACATGTTGGTCACAACAATTCCATCTAATTTCGGCAGAAATAATTGAAGTATAAATTGTGGTCCAACAGTGACACGTTATGGATCAATTTTTTTTCGACAATCATATATGAATTACCAAAGTCCTAAAAGAGGATGCTTTCGCTCAAAAAGCCTGCCTTTAGTTTTTCTTTATTATTTTTATATATTGTACAATAATGAAGGCATATTGTTCTTTCATGTAACGCGGTCGGCACTATCAGCTGTCAGATTGTCACTTTTTGGGAGTAGCCAACACTTTGCGGCAAACTAAAATCTTGCGTTAACTTTGGGATACGCTTTATTATTGTGAAGGAGCGATAGCTTAAAAGATATACTAGAGACTACCCTTTCCAATCATTCAGGCAGCTTTCGGACTTCACGTGTGAGGAACTCCTTATCTTTTGAGGCTATCCACGAATAAAACCAATTTTTGGTATTTTCATAAAATTTGAACCGTAACAGCGGTAACGTTGAATGTAACAGATTGCAAAATTGATTTACAACAGCACTAGCCATGTCAGCCTAATCTTGTGATGAACAAACTTTACTTCGTGAATTATTCACGGTTCACCAGTGCCCCCATGTGGCTTGCAAGGCTCACACATTTTGCCATAAGTTTGTAGCCATATAGGCGTCCTTAAGGGTTCGGGCCTTCTAATCCTTTCTGTATGTAATGTCCCAGCAGTCAATGGAAGGCTTAAGGGTTTTGTGGGCTGAAGTCCATTAAGAGCATCAGACCTTAACCAACAAAACCGTTAAACTATCTGTTGCATGATTGCTGTGTCTAAGGTGTTGTTAGCCCCGGAATCCGTCAGTGCACCTAATTATCGGGGAAACTAATTTCCGTTCCTGCAATTTTAGGTTTAAATCACAGCCAGAACGTTGCATCAACGGTAGGCACCTCAACCATGATCAGCACCGAGGTGGTCTGCTAGCAGAACTTCCTGGGGACTATACTTATATTCGTTCTGTCAATTTTAACCCTCGGCACGGGCTTCGAAAGTCCAACATAACATAAGTCATGCGGCTTCCTAGCGTACTATTTGCTACAACAAACGAGGGAGCACTTTCACTTTATCTGCCCTGATTTCGTGTACGCCAAGGCAAGACCTGCTCCCGGGGGAGGCTTTTAACAGAACAAATAATAGTAGGATTGGTATTGTTTTAAAAAAGTTGTTAATCGGAATCGGTACGTTCGGAACCGCTACATTCTAACTAGCATTATCATGTAGAAGAATCATTTTATCGCGTCTGGAGTATTCCAGTGCTCAGCGCAATCTCATCCATTTTGTTAGGTCGAGAGTTCCAGTGATAAGTTTCCTTGTGTTAAGCAGCGAATACCAACGAATACACATGCATTTTTTTACATAAATTTTCGGTTTTTTGTTGACGCGTAGCCATGATTTTCTTCCTTCCAGATAATGTAACAACTTTTCATCACCAGTGACGATTCAATGGAAAAATCGTTTTTATTATGTGACTAGCAGCAGCATTTCATGCAGAAGTCAATTGCCTTATTAGCGAATCATTTCTAACGATTTTTAATTGCGCAAAACCGCTTTATAAGCGACTTTAAAAGCAAGTACAAGTTCTCTTTGTGTTTAAGATGAATATAATTATTTTGATAATCGAACCCGTAAAATTTTTTTTAGAAATCAGAATTATCCATAGAAATCGCCACCCATTCCATACAAAAATTACTGCATCGTAAAGAGCAGGTTCTAAAGCAAGTATTGAGACTTCTCTGCTTCGAAAAACCTTTCAAAAATGATGATTATTATTTGCGATATCCTACTTTTTTGTAAAATAAAATTGTGTCTGCCTTAGAGCATTAAATTGCGCTACTTTCTTGCAATATTTTTATTTGTTTTGTTTCCAGATAATATTAAAGCTTCGCAACTTTTAAAATAAAGTCGTTTAACCACAAATAAATTAAATTGTCTGCAAGCAACTTGTGTTTTTGGGGCAGCTACAAAAGCGCGCTTTTATTTGAGGACAAAAAATAACCGTTATTTTAAATTTCTTCAAAAAGTATTTATTTATTCATCAATAACTGTCTTGTCCCCTTCAAAGTAATCCCTCTCAGGTATAATACACTTATAACAGTAGCGTTTTTCTTCAATCCTCGAAACAATTGTGAAAGGCCCTTTTTGGCATCGCCAACAGCTCTTATTAAGATTTTGCCTTTACCTCCTCAATCGCAGCACAACGCTTTCCTTTCATCGGTGTCTTCAGTTTTGGGAAGAGGAAAAGTCAGCGGGGTCTACGTCCGCTGAATACGGTGGTTGAGGCATGATAACGGTTTTGTTTTTGGCCAATAACTCTAGCAAAATCATCGATATGTGGGCTAGTGTGTTACTATGGTGCTAAATCCATTATTATTATTTTTTTTTTCAAAACTCTGTGCATTTTTGATGAATTGCTTCGCGCACACTGCGCTTTGCTTCAAGGTAGTATTTCTTATTGACCACGCCATTGCAGCGTAGGAAAACAGTGAGCAAAACCTTCACATTTGACCGAACCTCATTTGCTTTTTTCGGTCTTGGCTCTCCTGCACGCTTCCATTAGGATGATATGGTTTTGGTTTCAATGTCATAGTAATACACCTATGATTTGTCACCAGTTATGACCTTTTTGACGAAGTCTCGATTGTCGTTGACGATGTTTAACAGCTCCTGAGCGATGTTCATGCGACGTTGCTTATGCTCAAAATTTATTACATTTAGTAAAAAATCGAAGAGCACACCAAAACACGACTAACTTTTTTATCTGTCAAAAGCAAACAATGACAATCTGAAATGGCTGCTATTGCTAACATATGTATATAACAGACATGTGTACCAAAATAACAGAAAAAAAATTCGACGTAAGGAAAATAACGGTTAGTTTTTTAATAGACTATGTGTAGCGCTTTAAATCAGTTCAATTGGAAGTCGTTAAATTATCTGGCTGCTTCTGAAAACATTTAGAACTTTTGCTGGATCGTATTAAAAAAAAACAATTAATTAAAGTGCCTGTAGTATGTGAGTTTCGTGGCAATTTTGAAACAACAAAAGAAATTCTGATGCAAATTGTTGAGAACGTTTTTAAAATTGGGAGCTAATTGACTTCTGTACAGAAGTTAAAGTTGGATGAAAAAACTACACTTTAAGATTTTCAAGTGTCTAAAACATCCCTTAAACTTTGCATTAGAATAAATTTTGTTCTATTTTCTAATAAAGTTCAGTAAATATATGTATAAATTAAAAAAAGGCTTTATACACGAGTAACGTTAAAGCATTAAAACATACTCATATACTTTCAAACATTTTATATTGATTAAATTTGTTAATGAAGACAATAATGTATCTATTAATAGCGACAGTGCATAATTCTAAATCGTCAACAATCACAATTATTTTGTGGAGGCAAGAAATTTTGTGGTCAAATTAAGCTGCACAGTATAGAACCACGCCTTAGAAGAAAGTAAAACGAAATTTCCCTGATCATTAGACATAAGATCTGTAAACTGAATTATAGCAAAATTATAGTGATTTCGCCAAAATTTATAGTTTTTTATGGCTGATTTTAACTTAGCGTCCAATATTTTCATATATCGTACTTGCAGTCAATTGTAAAATTGGTAGATTTTCGACAACAGAATGAACTCTACTATTATCAAATATTCTTAACTAATTGATTAAATTTTAGGTGCTGGTGTAGATTTTGAATAAAACACAAATTATTTAGAAATTATTGTTGTTTCTTTTTATAATTATGGTAGTATTGGTATTTTTCAATTATGTATATATCGGCCAAATGTCCGCCACGACTTTCACAGCACACCTCCATCTGATGGTCCAAATTGACCATGACGCTATAATTGAGGTTCTATGCTGTTAATGTGCCAAATTATTTCTTCCAAAAAATATCGTTCACATCCATAGCTTCCAATTCGTGCCATAAAAAGTTCGTTATCATCTTACGATAGAGAACACCATTCACAGTAACTGACTGACTGGAAAAAAATACGACCCAATGATGTCGCCAACCTATAAACGGCTTCAAATAACTTGCCTAAATCCAGCAGAAGAAGATGATGTTCTTCGAAAACGAATCGGCCGTTTTCATTAGTCTGAATAATTTTAACGCGTTGCTGGATTACGTATCTTTCCACGGTTCAAATTTAGTTAGTCTGAAATTGAGAAATATCAAATGAAATGCAGAAAACCTCTGACGTTTATGTGTGGTTCACATGCAACACCGGTCAATAAACAAAGCTGTCATAATTATTTTGAGAGATTTTACACCCAAAAAAACGCTAAGGCGCCGAGTTATCTCATACTTTAGCTCTTAAATTTTTGCTGGCTTATCGATGTACACCCTTTTTTTCTAATAACCCCAAAGGAAGAAGTCCAACGTTGTCAAATCACATGATCTTGGCGGCCATTAAATTTGCCGCGCAAAAGAGCAATCGTTTCGTTAGCTGTGTGGTAAGTGGCACCGTACCGTTGATAAAACCCCATATTATCCACATCCATATCGATGATGCTGCCAGCCCATAAACCACACGAAACAGTCACTCTTTGTGGTTGCATTGATATTTCGACAATTATTCTTGGATTATCATTCGTCCAAAGGCGGCAATTCTGCTTATTGACGAATCCACTGAGAAGAAAATGGGCCTCATCACTGAAGATGATTTTCTTCGAAAATTTATCATCCACTGGTGCCATTTCTTGCCACTATTCTAACCATTGACGACCCTTGGAATGGTCAAGGGGCTTTAGTTCTTGAGTCATGTAAATGCAAGTCATCCACGAAGAGCATGAGAGGTGCAATTGTTGGGGACGACGAGTTGAGGTCGACGGCTCTTCAGCCACACTATTGCGAATAGCAGCAATATTTTCTGCAGAACGAGCTTTACGAGCACTAGAGTTTTCGCATCTCCTACATACCCTTAAAACTGTATTTATTATTGTTTACTTTATACCAACCAAAAAATATATACAGCCAGTTTTTTGTGTTTCCTAGCCCTCTTTATGTAGGGGAGCATCTGTGAAATGCCAACATACTCGTACAATAATAGGCTTATTCATAAATGTAAAAATGAGTATAAATTATTTTAATTCAAAAATTCCATACAAAGTTTTATTGAGATTTTTTTTAATATATATGTATTCTTTTTTTATGAATATTTCATTGAGGAAAAAAAGAAAAAAATATATCATAACAAAATTTTTTTAAAGAAAAATTTTATAACTGAAACTGTTGTAACTGATTGGTTTTTGTACATGATATATTTTTCCACTTCAAATTCAGTTACCATATAAAAAAAGATTGCATCACCAACAAATAAGAAAAGAATGAATATTAAAAATTTATATGTTATAAGTAATAAAATTAAATGATTTTTTTATAGCCTGGGCAAGAAGTTATTTGTGCCTACTAACATTTCGACCACTTCACTGCCTATTCTTTCAATACCAGTATACAAAGGCTTTGTGTTATTTATTGATAAATTTTTCATCGTTAATGAACCCTTGAAGCACTCCACGCACCAATTTATATTTTTCAATGCAATTTTTAGTTTCTTTTCTTTAGAATACGATTTGTTGGCAATTTTTCATGGCGGTGTTTTTTTTAAGCGAAAAAGAAAAATCTTTTACCAAATTGTTATGAAAAATGGCGTAAAAAACCGAAAAAAAACAAAATAAAAAAATTGCTTCAGCTCTTATTTTACGCTCTATTGTCTTTTAATGGTCATGTTCATCCAACTCCTTTGAATTACACACATTTTTTCCAACATTTTTTCTTTTTGTTGCTGAAGAAGTTTTTAAGCAAAAGTAATTGAAATGAAATTAAAATTTACTGTTTCTTTTTTCTACAGAGATTTTTATTTTGTGAAATACACCGTTTTTCATTCAAATTGAGAACAATTCAGAATGAAATTGAGACCTTTAATTCAAGATGGGAAAAGTTCGATATAAAATTGGATATGTCTATATCAAAATGGAAAAATTTTTTAATATTAAATTGAGAAGTGCTAAATTTAATATAAAATTTCAGTTGTAAATTAAGAAAACTCTAAACTTCAATTCTATTTTTTCTACTTTTATTTCTAATTAAAATCTAGAATAGACGAGCTTAAAACTTTTACATATGGATCCAAGTCGGGTCCGGGGATTGGCGGGGATATTTTTATCGCGCTGCATGAGAGGTGGCTGCAAAATCGTTGCATAGAAATCGCGGCCATACTGAGCGCAGCTTCCTGGTTAAGGAACAACAAGATATATTGGGAGGATATGCGAAATTGTGGTAATAGTTTGACTACGCTGTATATACTATCTGGGGTTTATACGACGTCTAGGTTTGGTGTGTGAAATATTATCCGTTGTTAAAGGATTCAAAGATAGAAAATCGCCTGGTCAAGATGGTATGTATACCTTACGAGTTTCACAAAAATCCTCCTAATTCCTTTATTTTTTAACAAAATATTTCTTCATGAAAAAATTCCTTCTAATTTCCGAAAATCATTACTGTTACCACTTTTCAAAAAAGGTGATACTAATTGCCCATCTAATTATCGTGGGTTATGGCTGATTAACATCCTTTGCAAAATATTTAACACCATCATACTAAATCGCTTAGAGGATTCAATTGAACATAACAAGATTTTAAATGAGTTTCAAACCGGTTGTAGAGAGAATTACTCAACTGTTGACAACATTTTTAGCCTAGTTAACAAGTACGAGTATTTTAATAAGGTCAATAACAAGATCACGTATGCTTTTTTTTCTGATTTTTCGTGCGCTTTTGACACAATTCCTCGTAATAGTTTGTTTTACAAGCTTTCTTGTCTTTGTCTGTCAACTAAAATAATAAGATTGCTGCAACTTATGTATCAAAATAATGAAAGCTGTATCTGGGATGGAAATTTGTATTCCGATTCCTTCGCTGTCGATATAGGTGTAAACAAGGCTGTATATTAAGCCCTATATTATTTTCCTTATACGAGTACAGAAATGATTTAGTTGATGTGCTACCTGGGGGTGTTAATGTTACTGATTGTAATGTAAAAGTACTACTTTACGCTGACGATATGGTTATTTTACCATACAGTCGAACATAATTGCAAAATATATTTAACTTCTTATATAATTACTGTGCAATGTGGTTTCAATTCCCACTCGATAAATCTAAAGTAGTAACATTTCGATCTGGTACAAGTCTGGTCGTTATTACTTACAATCTCTCTTTTAAAAAACATTTGATTAGTAACCTCAAAATTAGCGATTAACTCTACTTGGCTGAATTATATAAGCAATCCACAGATATCGCAAAACAACATACTAAAAATATTCCAGGCTGCCTCCAGGTCGATTATGTTTTATGCGGCTCAAGTTCGATGAGGTTGAAAAACTTTTCAGATTTTTTATAAAAAAAATGCTATGTTTGCCCAGCGCAACATCTAATTATATGCTATATATATATATATATATATATATATATATATATATATATATATATATATATATATATATATATATATATATATATATATATATATATATATATATATATATATATCTTTATGTATCGACCTTAAAGCTTCATCTCTGTTACATTAATAAAGTAATAGATATGAAGCCACATTTTTAGCATTAAAAATTATAGAACAAAACATATGTATATTGGGCTAAAGAATGGGAAAAGATTTGTTTTCTAACTATAACACTATGCTATGCAGAAAGTGGAAACTTTTATTACATCTTCTAAAAACTCAAGAACGAAATATTTGCCAAAAATTCACAATTTCACGATCTATATGCTAATTAGATCGTGAAATTTACTTTACTTTTCAACTTTTCTCCTCGTGCAGTCAGTTTAAAAATAAAAGCTGGAAGTGGCTTATTAAACCTTAAAGCAAAATCCTTCAGCAGCAATACTGTTGGTATTTGTACTTTATCGAATTTAGATGCTTCTGAAAATACAGCTCACTCACATCTATGAGTGTTCCAGCATACAAAGAATTCAGAGTGCAATATTTTGGTAAATCCATACTAAATGAAAATGTTATATGTATTCTAATTTGCTAAAATTTGGTTCTCTTTATAAATACATTGAAGTTTGCTTAAAGTACAGAAAACTTATTTTAAATGAATTTGGGCCAAATCATTTCATTTGCCCAAATTAAGTAATTTGCGACATGATTTCCCATACATTTCAAATATAATCAAATTATCTCATATGACTTAATTTATTTCAAATTATGTCGAAATTTGTCCGTGCAACACTGTGCGGCTATTATTCTTGCAAATACAACATTGGGGCATCCATTATTGGATGCGACATTTAATTACGAATCAAAATGGCTGATTTATTATGAAGTTGAATTCAATAAAAACTAAATGTTTTTTTCCGTTTTTATGTTTTTTTTTGTTAGATTTCTTTATTAAATGTTTATTTTTAATTGTATGAAAAAAAAAATTATGGAATAATGTATTTATATTTGTCTATTCAATGCGAATAAATAAAATAAAGAATACGATATTATTTTATTTGTTTGCGAACTAGATTCTCCAGGTTTAACAGGCAGCCAGCTATTGCAATGCCACCCCACTTGGGTGCAATTTAGTCCCGTTGTGTTGGCAAATTTACGAATTGCTTCCAACAGCCATAGATAGATGCTTAATGATGGCTTAATGAAGACGCTATAGCGTCTTCATTAAGCATCTATCTAAAAGAAGTTTCGTTATTACTTAAGTAGGGAAGGTTAATTTGTAAGCAAGTCACAATCGGTTAGTGCTCTAAAGGACGCATCCACAATTACAGTCTGATATCCAAATTTCTTATAGTAGTTGTAAGTTCTGGTAACAAAAGCAACTCGTGGGTCCTCCTTAGATTCATTCTATCTATATTGGCAACATACCAATCAAGAATGCGACTCACAAATGGGGAAATCAGTGTTAGATTTACTTCAGCACAAGTGACGAAAGCAATAAAGACTACATTCTACATGTTTGATTTCTTGATATTTTGAGGTTTGGATACGCTTCCATGTTGGAGCCAATTTAAGAGGAATACATTCCTTTCCTATTCGTATGTCTTCGTATAACGAAATCAACTTCAATGCTTTCTTTACGCTTTTTCCGCTTTAAAAGAAAGTCGGGCATCAACTTTCGATGAAGCGTGTCTGACACAGTTTTTAAAATCTCGCAGCCAAAGAGCCGAGAGCCGAGAGCACCATTAACTTGTTCCTTGGTGTTCAGCGTATTTAATTTTCAAATGCCACATCTTGTTGCACAATGTTTATTGAAAAACAAAAAAATTTTTTTTTTCATAAAATGTAATCAAACAAACGTCAAAGTAATTTCGAAAACTCGGTAATAAAATTACTTACAATACAGTGGAAACACTTCGATATGATTTCCTCAAATCAACTTAATTTGCTTATAATGGAAACGTACTATTACATACATATCTTGTTTTCTTTTCTTTTTCTATCCAAATATTTGAAATAATATTGTTAAAATTTATATACATACAATAATATTAAAGATACTAGAATTGCTCTAATCTGACTTACAACTAATAAGTTACGCCATTTATAGATTTAGTTGCTAATCACATTGTAAATGAATTATAAAATATATACTTTCTAAATCTATTAATAAATAGTGAGACATTCGAGCCTGGAGTTTTTCTGGGTATGAGGGCAGAGTGTACTGCCCTTAGCTCCTGTAGCAGAAGAATTGACAAAGGCCAGTATCCGGCTACAATAATGGGATATAAATAGGACCGCTGGAATATTGCTTAGGAGCTGTAAGAAACAAGTACAGTATCAACTTTCTGAAACTGATCGAGACAACTGTGAAAATGATTTACATCAGTACCTGCCTTGACGGCCTAACCTGATGGTGGACCAATTCCACGAAGTGATTTTTTCACGATTCACCACCGCCCACGTGTGGCTTGCTATGCTCACACTGGTAGCAATTCTTTTCATATGATTGCGGTCTTATGAACAACTTCTTGTTGAGGAGTTCGGGCTTTCTAATCCCTCATGTATGCAATTTCCCAGCAATCAAGGACAAGGCTTAATGAGTTGGTAGGCCGAAGCCCATTAAGAGCTCAGCTCTTAAACCAACTCACCCGTCAATCATCACCACTGGTTCCTTACAGTACACGTATCTGTTGTATAGGCAACAGATCCTCGGGAGATTGTTAGCCCTCGAAAAAAGCCATCACCAAACAATTATCAAGGATAATAACACTCCCTTCCTGCGTTTTAGGTTTCAACCACAGCCAAGGTAGGCACCTCAACCATGGTCAGCTCGGGTCGAACCGCAAGCAGAACTTCCCGGGGGCCATGCTGATCCCCGTTCTGCCAATTTATACCCTTGGTAAGGGTTTCGGAAGCCAACACAACATAAGTCATGTGGCTTCCTAGAGTTTTGTTTGCCGCACCAAACGAGGGACCCCTTCCCCTCTTTTCCCCGAAAAACAGAGCGCCTAAGTTAGGAATACGCCAAGGCAAAACCTGTTCCCCGGGGGGACTGATCGAGACAGATGGTCTAGTGATATTACCTGTAAAAAAAAAAATCAAGGCTGATATGGCCCAGATATGGTAACAGGAGGACTATAGGGGTCTGCCATAACAGAGCTTGCGTTCTGCTGTGGCGATCCTGATGGAACATTTCCACGCAGGGGACTTCTGTAGAAGGTGCAGATATAAGGAGGAAGTAGAGGGTGTTGAGCACTTTTTCTTTCTGTGTGCCACTCTTTCTAATTTACAGGTTTTATATCTAGGCAGACCGATGCTGAATGATTTGACGGAGATACTGGAATATGATGTAACTGCATTAGGCTCCTTTATCCGATCCTCAGGTTGGTTCTGAACCAGTAATATAATGTATATTTGCTGAGATCACATAACACACTCAGACAACATAACGGGACCGAATTGAACCCAAGTGAGCTGGCTTTTCAATGGCTGGCGGCATGTTAAATCTAACCTAACATAAAGCTGACATTCTCTTTTTGATTAAGCATATTCTTAAATTCAATTTCTCATTTTAATACCACACCCTCGACTTTAATTGGAATTTTCTTGATATAACATTGAATTTCTGAATTTGAGTTCGATTTATCAGATTTTCATTTTGAATTTTTTCTAATTTTAATGGAAAATGGTGTAGTAGAGGTATATATGTATATGTTCACTTGTGTGTGCGGCACTGCTTCAGTCAAAAATAAAGAAGCATCAAGTAATTGTTTGTTTTAAAGTTTTATGCGAAAATTTCGTAATTAAATAAAAAAAAATCTTTCAAGTTTTTTAATTCTTTAACTTACATCATTGTGAAGAAAATAAATTAAAATGATACTGAATTTATTCCTTCAATCACAGTTGAAGCTAAAAATTAAATCAAAAGGACAAAAACTCAATGTTTCACTTGTGGTCAACCTTAAATTCTTGGAAAAGCAGCAAAATCAATTCACAGTGTAGAGAGTACTCTTCAAACGTATTGAGCAAACAAAGTTTGTATAAACAAAAAAATTTTAAATAACGAAAACTTTGAAAACGGTTAAAGTACTTGTGTTCTTTGACGATTTTGAGAACTCATTTTAATATCATTTAACCGTTTAACTTTGATTAAAAAAAATTTTAGCATTTATTTTCCGATTAATATGCACGTTGACACCAGTAACGCCAGCACACATTTTATAGCGTTAAAACATAGAAAAACAAAAAATTATCGAATTTAGCTAAAAAGAAAAAAAAAAAACTATTACACCCGTAGGCGTTTTGGAAGTTTTTCTGCTTTTTAATGTTTCAAGCAACACTTGTCATCAACAATTGAATTAACATCACGTCCGTCAATTGCACCATGTACCATGAATAAAATATTCATTTATTTTCAAATATTTATGTGTGTGTTCCATATATGAAACATACATATAAATACGGTATGTATGTGTGCGTAAATTGGTTGCAAATATATAGACATATAGTGTGTATGCACTCATATGTAAATCGGAAAACTTCACTTTTTATTTGCTTGCCATTTTTCTAACAGAAACAGAAGTGAGACAAATGTATAATCCTTTTTTGAAGAGAAAGTTAACACGTTGATGGCAACTTTCAGCAAAGTGGCCAAAAATGATAATTTAGTATATTCACATTACTAAATACTATATTTCTAGATCATACGAGGGCGGATAGGAAAAAAACTTTTTTTTTTTCAAAAACCATTTATTTTTAATATAGTCTCCTTTTAGCTCAATGGCACTAGTAAGACGATATTCCGATTTTTTAATAACATCTGAATAAGCCGATTTTGTGTATACGCGTTAGTTTCGGTAATCACTTCTTCGTTTGAGATCAATTTTTGTCCTGCAAGTAATTTTTCGAAGCTTGGAAGCAGGAAAAAGACACTAGCTTATCAACCAATTCGAAGTGTATTTCACATAATTTTAGCATCGTATCTATTGCTGTGTGAACCTGTGCGTTGTCTTGAAGAAAGAGCAGTTTTTTATTGATTGCAGCAATCAATGGGTCCAATAATGCACGATAATACTTTCCTGTGATTGTGGATATTTTTTTAAGATAAGCGATGAGCAACAGTGGCCATAACCTTGTAAGTCTTCGCATTCTTCGGAGCCAACTAACAGTTAATTCGTAAATCTTTCTGTAGTATTTTGTTTTATACGAGTAGTTATTATTTTTATTTTTATTATAATTATCATTATTTTATTATGAAATTTCTTTTTTGTTAGTTAGAAATTATAATTATCAATAGCCCAATATGGATAAAAGAAGGTCACGGACTCAAAATGAAATTGAGTACAATGCAAATCTAAGTGATCCAGAATGTGACGGAATTTTTAACGGTGATAGTAAAGACATATTACATGCACATACATACCTTTTGTTTGTCTTTCAACATTAATGAGCCAGATGTTGCCCGTACAACTTACGGGGTGGCCAGACTGTTGGCGGCGCTGGCATGCTGGCGTAATGCTCCGGCTAGAAGCTCGCCGTCTTGGGGGGTGGTGTCCTTGCCAGCAGTCCTACCGTTGGCTCGGTATGTTCATGAATAAAAAGTTCATGCCAGCTTAGGGTGTATTGAACCACTATTGCTACACCAAATCAAAAGAAAAAGAAGGGGCCCGAAGAAGAACGATCTTTGTTCCAATTGGTGTTATAAAAAAAACGGGTTTTAAACGACTTGCTGCAGTCAATAGCTCGCGACATCTCTCCAACATTTGGGCTGATGTTGTGCCCTAGTTCGCTGCCCACCCTCATGGAGTTTACCTACTTCTAAACTCCGCCATGATGACTTGTGGCGACGATTTTATTTCAAAGTCATCCCTAAAAAATGAGCTCACTTTTCGGGTCGTTGCGCTATCACAACGCGCAGACACAACCAACACAAATAGCGGGTAAGTTTTACTAATAGGGCGTTACCCCTCCGCCAAACAAAAAGCATATATAACACTGGTAAAATACTATATATATATTTTTATGAGTTTTTATTTACAATTTTGTCTGTCTGTTCGTCGGTCTACTTATAGGTCCTTATGGCAAAATACCTGTTTGTGGCCAAGATAAAATACAAACATCTTCCTCGGTGCAAAAAAAAAAAACGTGATGACGTGGCTGCTGAGGCATCTTGCGGGAAACTTGCTGAGTCCTGCAATGGTTTGGGCGGGGAAAACGGGACTTGCGGCTGATGATTCCACAATATTTGCAGCTAAGCTTCCCCTGCTTCTTACTAAGTTGGCGGCTGTCTCTTTTAGGAACTATTTCCTTTTGGTGGATTCCAGTGGACACACAAGACTGGCGATTTAATAGCAATTTTACTTGGCTTCGATTACTTTTGGCTACTCCCTTTGAATGCTCAAGTAATAATGTTTAAAATTAAGATCTTATGTTTTATTTTATTTGCATTAGCTGTGCAAATTTTGTTCAGCTGTTGTATTAAAATCAGTATTTTCTCTTTAAAACTTCTTATTAAAATTTTCTTTTTATTATTTCTTTGAATAAAAGTTTAAAATTATAAGTTTTGATTTTGTTTCTTTTTCTTTTATTTATCACCAGACTTGCCAAAACTTTTTTTCTTTTTCACCGAAAATTCCGGCCTACGTCCACCTTTTCTTTGTTCCCCAACCAACTTCTCAAAAAATTCTCCATCTTCAATTTCTCCTTGGTGCTTCAAAACTTTCTTCATTTTTTTCGCCATTGTTCCTGACTCTTCCAGGATTTTCAGCTATAAGTATATCTCCCCAAAACCAGCCATCTGTAATTTTTTTTTGCATTTATTTTGTTTTTGCTTGGCCTATATGCTATCACAGGCTCAGCTGTTAATATTTGTGCTGCCATCCTAACATACCGACCGGCATACTGCCTTATCGGCACCGTGTTTACACATGACAGACATTTATGAACCTACTGAGTATATAAGTGATAGTAGAGATCATAACGGCGATGATTTCCAAGCATTTCAAATGCGAAAGATGATTTCTGGATAGAAGTTCAACTCTTCTTATTCAAGAAAAAGTTGGTGTGAAATTCGATACATAGAATTGTACAGTACAAACGCTGGTGGATTTATATTTTTCCTATGAGTGTGTTATACTAATGGCAGAACGAACTAACAAATGGGATTGTAAGTGCTATAAATAAATTTAAAAAGCTATCAATTTGACAAGACGTAAATGTTGCAGAAATGAAAGTTTTTACTACACTGCAAATAGGAATAGAATATTACTGAAGCACAAAAAGTTATATAATGAAAACTTTTGACGCTCATGTATGAGCAGAAACCGAGTCGAGTTGCTACTTTGTTATTTTCATTTGGTTGAGATCTCAATACCATCTGCCGACACATTATACAAGGTGAGACCAATCCTAAATCAATTCAATAATGATGTGTTTGAAAACTATGTACCTTGTAAAAATATTTATATCAACGAATCTATGATACTAAGGTTCATATAGTATGATCCGACGGTTTTGTAATGAAAATAAAAATTTACAACAAAAATTCAGAGGAAACTACCAATACCCAGGGGCCAAAGTTTCGCTTATAGATGCACACTTGTAAGCCAGTAATGAACCTAGTATACATTTTCATATACATTGCTGCATTTGTAGAGTGAACGCCTAAAACCTGCATACAGAGTAAGCGAGGTAGTGAGGTGTTCATTCAACAAAAGCTTATTACTTCTTAACATACATTGTAAGTTATCAGTAGGCAGCTCGACTACAATCTCGCACACTTTGTATTTCGGCAGTAGTCAGCTCGTATACAATCTCGCATACATTGTAAGTCGTCCAGTAGACAGGTCAAATACAATCTCGCTTACTTTGTAAGCAGGTGGAAGACGTACTGCTCACTTCAGTTTTTTCGGAATATGGCATTAAATAAATTTGTTCTGTTTTTTGTTTACTGAATTTTTATAATATTTTCTAGGCAGTTTTACCAGATTTTGTTAATTGCAACGTTTGATTTGCACCTAAAAAATAAAATACGTATAAATGTGATACAAAAGATACCCATTGATTACAAAGTGTTTCACATATCATCGAAGAGAAGTAATGTGGTAGGTAGTGTTCACCGCTGGATAATATAGTTCATACTATTGACGTTGTTTTACAATTACTTGAAGAATAATTTGATTAAGGGTGCACGCTTTACATGGATAATTTTTGTAAAACTGTTACATACGAATACCAAAAAAAAAAAAAAAAATATTGTGTGGAATCCTCAAAAACAACAGAAATTACCTTTTCCCCAGAGATGGCGTAAATCATAAAATGAAAAACAGGGGTGTTTTGGCAGCAAAATTATTCAGTTACTGTATGCAAATAGAAAGACAAACAAAATATGTTTGAGGTGACCAATTGTTTTTTCCACAATTCTGTGCATTTCTGACGAATTGCTTCACGCAAACGGCGCATAACTTCAAGATAGTACTCCTTATTGAGCGAACGATCTTGTGTCAAGAATTCATGATGCACCACGCCATTGCAGCCGAAGAAAGCAATGAGCAAAACATTCACCTTTGACCAAACTTGACGTGCTTTTTTCGGTCTTGGCTCTTCTGGACTCTCCCATTGGGATGCTTATGGTTTGGTTTCAATGTCATAGCCATAAACCCATATTTCGTCACCAGTTATGACCTTTTTGAGGAAATGTGGATGACGATGTTCAACAGCTACTGAGTGATGTCCATGCGCCGTTGTTTTTGATCAAATTAAGTAAAAAATCAAGGAACACACCAACCCACGACTAACCTTTCTGTCTGTCAAAAAAAAAAAAAAAAAACTGACTCCAAAATGGCTGATATTGCCAACATACATAACAGACATGTGTATCAATACAACATAACAAAAAAAAAAAAAAATGCGAAAATCTAACACACTTAACGGACGAAATTTGAAAATAACGGTTATTTTTTGATCAGACAAAGTATGGTTACACTTTAAAATTCTTAGTAATAATATGTGTAATTGTTCGAGCTTGAGGTCTTTTTGGAATTTTCAGTTTTTTTGGTTTTTAATTAATAATTAATTAAGCATTCTTAATAAGCATTCTTAGTAATATTTATGTTTCTTGTTTTTTTTTTTTGACACGTTTATTTAACGAGTAATTTATAATAATTAAAACTATAAATAAACAAATAGTAAATAAACGTAAACATAACCATAATATCGTGTACGCTGTCCCGTATTCGAGCACTCTAGTACATTAATTTTTTTTTAGAAATTTAACTTCTTTTTGAGAATCTTGTTTTATAATATAATTTACATGTAGATTCGGTAGTTGTCAAAATTTTGACAACTATTCGTAGATTCTACCAGCAAAATACATGTTGATGTTTGTTGGTGTTGTATTTGTTGTAATTCTGCCACTACCTGTATAAAGCTGCCTTGGATTCGGTGATACATATGTTTGTACATTAATATTTTGAAGTTTGTGTAAGAAAAAACAATTGAAAAAAAAAAACACCTTGATAATAGAATAATTAAAAGATATGTAGTTAAGAGGTAAAATAGGAAGAAAAAAATTAGCTACCGTATGGGTTCAGCCAGCAATATTTCTTGGTATTCAAATTCGGCAAGATGTTCTTATCCTTTAAGTAGAGGCTTGAATCGTACCTTGTGCTACGTTGTGTAGTTTGTTTGCTAGTTATGGCTTTAATATTAATTCGCCTGTAAATGTGGTATAACTGGTATGCCGACATCATTTTGAATATATCGTTGGCTATCTAGGTATAAAAAGGCTTCCAGTGACACATACCCATTTTTCCGAACTTCCTAGATATATTGTTCATTAGTTCATAGTGGGGTGCCATAATAAAGTTATTAACCCTGCATTTGAATGTCTTTAAATGTGTTTTCTTATTATGTTAATTATAAAATTATCGATTCGGCTTATTTTTGACGCTTCATATAGCCTCTTATTAGATATATATATCTTAAACTATCCGGTGATCTATAAAGGGAAGTGCGTGCTCCACATATGATGGTGAAATATTGAACCGAATTTGACAACCATAAGTCAATATTGGTCTGATTAAAGATTGTTATAATATACTTTTAAATGGCACTCTTATATATTTAGAGTAAAATAGCTTTTTGTGAATAAAAAATACTTTTCTAGCTTTTATAATTTGTAGATCTATATGTTTATGGTAATATAAAAATTTATCAAGTTGAATAGCCAAATATTTTATAATTTGCTTGTTAGCTATAGTAATATTACAGCCTTATGGCAAAGATCAAAGTGTAGTATATGTAATGTGTATGACATTAATATTTTGTGCTTCTAAATATTTTTTCATCACTGTAAAGCTTTTGCTTTTTTTTGTTTTTGTAACTGCAACATTTTTTGCGAAGCATAAATCAATTGTAGTTTTTTGTATTTCCTTTTTAGCTCGCCATCACAATTCGCATTCCTGTTTCGTTTATTTTATTTTTTTAATATTTTCTGCTTTTATACAAAATATCAAATGACATGAATTTTAGCTTAGCTAAGCATCAATATTTTAAAGAACACTTCATTAAAAAGGTTAAAGTCTTATGTTCGATATCGGATAGGACACAAAGACTGCAAAAAGTTTACAATAATTTTGGTTTTTTATTTTGTACTTTGACAATATTTTAATTGTCAAAAATTTGTATAAAATGAAAATCCAGAACAGCAGAGGGGTTTTTCATAAAGTATTTTAAGGAGACAAATGCCCCCTGTAGCGGAAAATTTCAATTTCTTATTTTCAATTGGCATTATTTTGTTAAAATTTGGGTTAAACTTATTTCTTTTATGTTCATGTATTGAAATAAAATTAAGTTTTTACCATTTTGAGAGAGATGGCATGACACGAGGCTCATGAAAGAAATTAGTCATTTTTATAACTCACCAATATTTTTTAAGAGGATAAGGTTTTTTGCTCCAGATATAATGGATAATTTTTTGAGTATTTAAACTATGTACTGTTGTACTGTGGATCTTCTCTTGTACATATATGTACATCTATAGACATAATATATAATTAATTCAAGGTGAGTTAATTACTGGTATATGTAGAAGCTTGGGGAAAAGAGAAATAAATTGGAATTATTATTTCTTTTCAATAAAACTGGGTTGTTTATTTAGTTGGGTTATCTTCAGCGTTGTCAACTTTGAAATTTCAAAACGCAACAAAATGGGAGAAAAAACGCATTGTTTCGAAAAAATGCAGCAAAAAATTGTTTTTGTTAATTTTTTAAATTGTTCAAAAAGTTGATAAAAATTACCAAATACGAGTATTTTTAATTCGCCCTTTTACTTAATATGCTGTTAACAGAACACACCACGAACGAGACGTTTAAAAATTTGTGTGAAAATCATTAAAAAACGGAGTGTTTTTCATACAAATTTTCTAGGCAAGTTGCTCGACCATGGACTATGGACTATAAATATTTTTATAAAAATTTAATTTTTATATTAAAAACACGATAAAAACAATTATGTTTTTGTTTTGTGACCAACTTTTTATTGTTCAGATAACTGGAAGTTGACAATACAAGTTCTGTGATATTAGTTTTAGGTTAAAGTGCGATATTTACTTTTGACTATTTTTTTAATTATAATATATATGCTTCATGATGTCCATTTTCGTTTATTATATAATTGCTGACTGATGTGAAGAAAACTAAAATATTGACAAAAATTCTCCTAAGAAAGTCTGAAAAAAGCCGATGAAACGTTGAGATAATAAATTTTTAAAAAAATTTTAATGACCACTATTATCCAATTTAAAAGCAAGCATGTCTGAAAAGCACTTATGTTTGTGCTATAAAAACAATAAAAGGAGCAGCAAATTTTAAAAATTACATATTCGTGTGTCTTTAGACAATATATATATATATACATATATATATATATATATATATATATATATATATATATATATATATATATATATATATATATATATATATATATATATATATATATATATATATATATATATATATATATATATATATATATATATATATATATATATATATATATATATATATATATATATATATATATATATATATATATACATATATATATATATATATATATAACCTACACGCAGAAAAAAAAATATTTTTTGTTTTTTTGCTCTGGTCCATAAATCTGCAAAAATATAGATTAAAGAACATTAAAACATATATATACAATATGTATTTTTTTTTTATATCAATTATACAAGCCTTTTTAATTTCAAACGTTTATTTTTATATTTTAGTTTATTTATATTTATTTGCACCATTTATATTTCATTCAGTATTTTTAAAATAAAAAGCAAACACATGCACACAAAAAACTGATTCGTTTATTATTATAAATGCATTTCTCAAACATTTTCATAAAAACAACAATAGTTTGTATACTTTGTAAACGCACTTGTGTTGCCTATACTCACGCTTAAAAGTAATAGTCTATTATTGACACTACAAAAGCTATTGTTGTATTCAAACTTGTTTTTAAAATATTATTGTATTCAACCATATTTTCAAACGATAGAAATATAACAGTAGAAATGTAGAGTTGTCAATATTACCATGTTTAGAGTGGATTAAACTATATTAAAAACGATATCGCACTGCTACCGGCAAGAATTCACATTATGACAGAGTAAATACTAACGTTGCCACAACAATATTCGAAATTGCTTTTTCCCTGCGTGTAAACAGCTAGATTGTTTTACTTTGAGTATATGATTTGGTGCATTTTATACATCATTACGCCGTATATTCTTCCGAGTACTATGCTCTGTAAGATGAAATAAACCAATTTTGCACACTTGATGAAATTGTATTGATTATATTACTAATATATAGTACAAAAAGTATTTTCTTATACTGGAACAAAAAGTTGTGTTGAATTCGGTTCGGTGCCACCGAAAATTAAAAAATGCACCAAAGTTTGGCACAAAAAATTTTTCGCACAAAAAATTTTAAAAATCACCAAAAACGGTGCGAAACTAACGCAGTTGACAACGCTGGTTATCTTTTATATTTTACAATGTTAATAGTAATACCTGCTGCTGCATTTCCGACTCTTCGTGTGTGGCTAAGGATCGAAAATATTTTTGCCCTGCCGTTCATTTGGATAAGTAGTTGCCGAATAGATGATATTATTACATTATTATTTTTAAAATTTTTGGCCGCATCAAAAACTAAATAACTATCCTTACAAGCTACGATTTTCTTGATTTTTTATGGCGATTTAGGTTTTCATAGACAGCAATTGCTTCTGCTTCAAAAATTTAATCCAACGTTAAGTGTTGTTTTTGAGCCATCTGTGAACAGATTTGTACACATTTTAATGAAGAGTTGTCGATAAACTCCAGGGGCAGTGGTGAATTTGTTGTGGATAGCTAGCTTATTTATATAAGTTTTAGGATTTAAACGCCAGAGCGCAAAATTCTCTCTGGTTTCAATACATTTACCAAAGTCAAACTTTTTCGTCATTTTATGCAGATGACCGACGTGGATGGAAATTTTTGTTCTGTCTTCTTCTTATCAAGTTTTATTACATGCTTTCGAAGTATAATTCCTTTGGCGAATAAAACTTTATGTAGTGAACGGAACTTCGATATACTTGCGTGTATGCGTACTTCTTCAACTCTTCTTCAACTTCTTTTTTGTTGGGTTTGTCCGAAATGCTCTCATGCTGGTTCTTAGCGATGCGTTCAAAATATTCTCAACTATCTGCAAGTTAGATTTGGCTGCATTACAATATATTGGTCCATATTCCATTTTGGATAACAAAGCTGATTTAATATATCATATGAGTATGTTAGTATGCAGCAAACGTTTTTTTTTTTAAGCCAGAAACTTTAAAATATTTTGTTTACTTGTTAATTCTTTTTTCAGTTATTTACAGTGGTATTTTAATGTATATTTGTTATCTAAGTTTAAACCTAATATATTACAGTATTCCAATTTTTTTATGAGGAATATTTTTTATTCATAAAAAATATTATATGTTTATTAAACTGTTGTTTGACAAATATCTATAGAAAATTTGTCAAATAAGTGCTTAATAAACATACAATATTTTTTATGAGTATGGCCGTTAGTCTAATTGTTAATTCTTTTTTCAGATAATTCCTTTTGAATGTATATTTTTGTTATATTAGTTTAAACCTAATATTTTACAATATTCCACATTTCTTATGTTTGTGTTATTGACTGATATGTTAATATTGTTGCAGATATGTTTTCTACAGATGCGCAAATGTTTCGTTTTTTCAGACGAAATGTCTGCACCTGATCTTGATGACCGAAACTGATGATCGAAATCAGTTGTAACGCCTTTCCAAAACTACTTTTAATTTCTGCCAATATTTGTGAATTTGAAATGATATAGAGATCGTCTGCAAATTCATTATAATTCCTAATTAATAAAATATACAAAGAGATTTAAGAAATATCATTACAAAGATTAGAAAGGCTAAGAAAAATTAATTTTTGTCAAAATTACTTTGGACACAATGAAAATTTAATTTTCCATTAAATCTATTTAAGTGATTAATTACAGTAAAAATTGTGTTTTAGAAGGTTATCTTCATAGTTATATGTATGCTAGTAGGTGCTTCTTGAAGCTTTCCTGCCTACAAATGTTATTATATTATTTTTTTTTATCAAATCCATGTCCGAAAACCACAACAGCTATTCAATACTTTAAAATACATTTAACAAAAATACACATGCAACATTTTTCACATACAAACAAACACTTGTAAAATATATATATATATTTTTTTTATTTGAACAAAAGTGACAGAATATACAAAGAAAAAACAAACATGCAAAATATATTTCCCAAATGAAAGGAAAAAGAAAAACATTTCTAACTCACTTTAGGGCGTTTAACAAAAGAGTGTTGAAATATAAAAATGTAGAACAGAATGGAAAAAAAGGAATACCAAATTCAAAATACAAAATACCCATTGCAATATCTAAACTCAAGTGTGATTTGCATAAATTGATATTATATGCAAATTAAGTACGAAATTATTAGTTGAAAAAATTCACAGTCCAATTGAGTAATGTTTACAAAAAAGGAAAAAAAAATCCAATTGTTGAAAGTTGGAAACACATTAAGGACAATGCAGGCATTTAAGCTTTTAATTTATACACAAAAAACTTTTTTCACTTAATTACTATAATTTTGACATTTTATTTAATTGTTTTAGGTTAGTAAATTGTTTTTGTAACGTTTCTTTAATTACATATAAAACCATATACTTATAAAAAATAAAACCTTTCTTTGCAATCGGTATTCAAATTTCAAACTGCTTGTTTTCTGTATTTCCTAGCTGTCTATACGATATTGCCAACATATATAATAGACATGTTTGCCAACATAACAGAAAAAATGCAAAAATCGAACATACGCAGCTCAAAAAATTTGAAAATAACGATAATTTTTTGGATGTACGTGGACTTGGAAATCTTTGGACTTGGACATTCTAATTTATGTCCCAATATTTTATATAAATTGTTGAGAGTTTAAGAAGAATAAAAACAAACATGTTTTAAAAATACCTGCACAAGTCTCTACCACTTTTTAAACTTAGAATAATCGTGAGCAGTTTTTAAGGATTTAGTGCCATGCCGTCCTTTAGCAGAGCTCAATGTTCATTCTCCAATGATTCTAACCATTAAGCAATGGGTTCGAAAGTTCGAGCTGACAAGATCAATATTACGAAAACAACGTGTGGCTAGAAGAAGTCTTCTCTTCTCTATTTTTAACGCTATTTTACCTCTCGAGTATTATCCTGCAGAGAGGTAAGTGTTTATGATTACTATGATACGCAAACCAGTTTTTTTTTTTTAACTTTATTATTTTATTTATTGAATCTACATAAGAAATGTAATGCCAATAAGTATTCAATTCTTAATACTAAAAACAAAACAAAAATTGTGATTAAAGTCCTGCCAGTGCTGGACAAAAATTTATTTTTATGCGAATGTGAAGGATTCTACTAAAGTTGAGCCATATAGACCAGTCTGAAATTTTTGCCAGTCTTCTGGCGAATATTTCAAAACTGTTCGAAAAATTGTTAATGGCGAAGTTGATTCCAATATTGAATGCTGTAGGATGCATTCCTAATCATCAATTCGGCTTTCGGGCTAAACACAGCACTATAGAACAAACGTACAGACTATTAAATATCACAAGAAGGACTTTTGAAAATAAAATGTATTATTCAGCTCTATGCATTGATGTTTCTCAAGCTTTTGTTCAAGTGTGGCAAGAACGTTTGATGCACAGAATAAAGTTAAACTTGCCTGCAAATACCCACAAGCTTTTGGAAAGCTATTTATGTGGTCGAAGATTTGTTATCAAAGAAGACGATTTATTAAGCCCAACTCTGTCAATAAAGGCAGGAGTTCCCCAGAGGTAGCATTCTGGAACCTATTTTATAGATCTGGTATTCCCACTTCAACTTTTTCAGATGACACAGCACTCTGCAGCGTTCATGAAAACCATCAATTAGCTTCACGAAATTTGCAATAATATCAGGTCTGTTCTGCAAATCACTTTTTGTCAAAGTGATTTCAAATCACGCAAAAGGTGTTCTGCACATAGAAAATATTGAAACCACGTGTTTTTAACCCGGTCAGTCAAATGACTGGCTTTTTGATATCACTTGGTTATTTTCTCTGTGTTTTTCATTACAAATTTAATAAACCTATTTTTAGGTATTTAAAATGATGTGTTGTTTGTTCATTTTTGTAATAAAACTAAGTTTTATTGACACAGAAGCATAAATATTAATAAAATTATTGACACTGCTTGTTTTTTGAGAAATTGTTTTGCTTTGGTTACCAATAGTAGTGATTTACATTTTCTCTTTAGCAGTCAGCTGGTTTATTTTTTTTACTTAATATTCACTTTTTATTGTAGTTAAGAATATAAAACTATAAATAAACAAAACAAAAATGTAAAAATAGCTATTTTTTCGTGCTTTCGACAAATTAAAAGCACGTCGAAAACTGTAAAATCACGTGATTTGCAGAACAGCTTCAAATTGTCTGCGTGCTTTCAAAACGGTTCGTGATTTGAAAGCACGCTGTTTTCAGAACAGGCCTGTATATTTCAATATTGGAGAAATTGTTAAAACTTTTGAAAATCAAAGTTAATGAACAAAAGTGTACTCATGTTACATTCACACTAAGTAAACAAACATGTTCAGCTATCCAAATTAACAATTTACCTATTCCGCGCCGCAATGAGCCCAAGTACCTTGGTAGTCACTTCGACCTAGGCTGACGTACAAGTCTCACATTGATGCGAAAGCCAATCAGTTGAAATTAAAAGCAGTGCAACTAAATTGCCTTATGGGCAGAAATTCTACATTGAAATGGGATTGAAATTTTTTTATCGCATCGCGAGAAATCAAATTCTTTGAACGATTATATGGTACGCAAAAAACTCCAGAATTCACAAGGATCTGTGTACATCGTTAGTAAAAGACGAATTTTCAAAGTATAAGATATATCAGCAAATTGACACATCATCCAAACAATCTGAAACGACTTAATTTTAGCCATCACATTCGGTTGAGAAGAAGCGATACCCTTGCCACCATCAGGCCTTTACCGATATATATTAAACGCAAAATAAAACCTTTTGTCTAGCACTGGCTGGATTTAGATAATTTTTTGTATTTAGTATACAGACTAGAAGAAGCGGTGGTAAATGTGGTAAATAACATTTGTCAAGGATTGGATAAAGGTTTCAGGGGTATATCTGTGATATTTTATGACTTCTCAAAGGCATTTGATCTTGTGGATCATAAAATAATTATACAAAAACTGCAATATTATGGATTAAGCTTAGCAGCTACACTATTATTAAAAAGTTACCTCACTGGTCGAAAGCAATTTGTTGAAATAAATGGTTGTAAAAGTTATGTTGGAAAAGTTGAATATGGTGTTCCACAAGGAAGTGTGTTAGGTCCACTTTTGTTTACTGTTTATCTTAATGATATAATGAATCTTGGTTTATTTGGAAATCTCTTTTTGTATGCTGATGATGTTTGTTTGTTTTACCCTTATAAACACGAAATAGCATTAAAAGCTCATAAGGAACGTGATGCAGCGTTATTGGCAGAGTTTTTGAGGCTAAATAAACTAGTTTTAAACCCTAATAAAACAAAAATATTGAGACTTAAATCTTATTTGAATGATACTGAAGTCTTTAGTATATATATAGATGGAAAAGAAGTTTTCGAAAGTAGCTCAACGAAATACCTTGGTATGCAGTTGCAAAATAACTTATCGTGGGATATGCATATATAACATTTGAAATCGAAAATTAACTCAGTTATTGGAATATTGTATAAGTTCAAAAATAAGTTGAATACAAAAACAAAATTGATTATTTATCAAGCGCTGATACATAGCAATCTAAACTATTTGCCTATAATTTATGGTTACAGAAAGAGTACTGAACTTAAATCATTACAGAGAGTGCAGAATAAAGCTTTGAAAGCCGTATATACTTTGCCACCACTATTTTCTACATTAAATCTATATAAGGATGTTGCTGTAGCGGTTCTACTAGTGTATGGGCTATATAAAATGAAGCTTTTGCTACACGTTTTTAAATCCCTATATAATATTGGTCACCATACCATATCATTTTCCAGAAACCAAACTGTGTTTAACACCAGGAACAATATGAATCTTCAAGTAGCTTTGTGTAGGCTGGAAACTACTAAGCAGTGTGTGGAGCATTTGGGTAGCTTAGAGTATAACAATCTTCCTCAATATTTGAAAGATATTGATAGGATTTCTTTATTTAAAAAGCAGTTAAAAGAATATCTTTTCCAAAATTTGAAAATGCTTCTGTTGTGAAATTTGGCGCACATAAATTATATTTTATTAGTTTTCTTTGTACTAATTATGGAATTGTAATTACTTGATTTTTGTTTTTTTTTATAATTTCATTTACTTTTTATTTACGTTTTTTTGCCAACTCGCCTCAATAACATCCAAAGGGCGCTGAGGCACAAATCATTGTAATAAATTTTGTTCTTCTTTTTTTATTTAATAAAAAAAAAAATATATATTTTGTTAGTTCACATTGGGGAGATTTACAATGTGTCCTGGTGTCCTAAATCTCCGAGGGAACAGGAAAGCGTAGAGCCTATACTCTTAAGCGATCTGCGGTTTAAAATATGCCTTGTTCAGCTCTATTTTTACTTCATTTTATATCATATTACAACAAGATGGGGCAACATTCCATACTCGTTGGCTGCGGTTCGTCAAACTTTTGGCCAGAAAATTATATCGAAAGGGACTAATTAACTTTAACCGGTTACTCCGTAGCTCCAATTTATTTCCAATGGAATTTTATCATTTGGGGATGTCTCAAAAGCAATGTTTTCAGCAATGGCCATTACCGAACTAAAGATAAATATACGCGAGGAAATGCAAAAATTTTGCAATCTAGGTAGCATTAGTACCAGAATGAACAAGAATCGCATTTGAGTGATATAATTTTCAAGGAATAAACTTATTTTTCATTTACTTTCGTAATAAATAAACAGTTTTATAAATATATGGCTGTTTATTTTTTTATTGATAATTTTAAATGTTAAGAGGCTTATGGTCCACCCTGTACAAGTTAATAGCGGCGATTTGGACAACATATGGCATGACTATAGCATAAGTTTTTTTTTTGTCAATAATAACTAATATTTTTCTTTTTTAAGGGCGAAAACGTCTGTCATTATTATTTAGTATTTGGATAGGCGCAAAGGTCAAACACGCAATTTTTCTTAAATAATGTCGACAAAATTTGTATCTGAAGAGATATTTTGCGATTAAGTTTAATAAATTTCTTTTATTTGAAGCAAACGGCTGTTGAAAGTTATCGATTGTTGGTAGAAGTTTACGGTCAACATGCACCAACTCAAAAAACTTACGACCGATGGTTTGCACGATACAAATGTAATGATTTTGACACAAAAGATGAGGAATTAAAAGCATTACCCAAAGAAGACTGTTGTAAAATGCAAGAAGAACTTGCGTTATCATTGGGAGTCACACAACCAACAATTTACCAATAATTAAAGCATTTGGATTGTTTGAAGAGAGCAATCAATGAAAAATTACAACAGAATACTCGAGCAGACCGTAATCTGCCATCATGACACCACTCAGTTCCATGGTCTAAAACTATTTGAAAAACCGTGGTTGGGAAGTAGTAGCTCTCCCGCCTTATAACCCAGACGTGGCGGTCGATGCAGAGCACCCTTATTGGATTGAGCTACACTTCACATTCACCCAAAAATTTACCTATAGTGGAGTGCAAACTTGAAGAAATGTGGTGGCTATTTGCATTCTACAAAATATTTTATTAAAATTTACTCAAATTTTCAATTTTATTGTTGTTAAATTTTGCTAAAATAAATTACTAAAATTTAAAAAAATATCTTTATTTTCACATACATACCTTTAGTTAAATGGAATAATGTTATTCGGGTATAATAAAATAAATAAATTAAATATAATCGAAATTTATTCACATCTACATCTTCTAAACATCTTTAGCCAAATATGTAAATGTGTTATTCAAATTAATATCTTTATGGATGTTATTTTATATATGTGTATGTAGGTTTTAATTCCTCATCAATGCGTTACTTCTCTTTTAACTAAACATTTTTTGATTCTACAAAATTTTACTTCCATTTTCAACAAAGTTTTTTTTTAATAACATTTTTCTTTAGCAAAATACACTGGAATGGAATCAAAGAAAATTTGTTTATTTGAATAAATTTTGCTTAGAATTGAACATTAATTTTTTAATTTGAATATATATTTTTGGTTTTTTTTTTGCTGAAGAGTATATTAACTTTTTGAGTTAAATTTTTATATTAATTTTTTGACAAAATTTTGTTCAGTGTCAGAAATTTTCTTGATTACAGAAAGATATGAAAAAGTAGTGGCTAACGATGAACAGTACTTTGAATAATATCACAACTCATTTTATTATTATAAAAACGTTGATATTATTGTATAATACTTAAGCCATAAATTTGACACCTTACCATCAAGTAGAAGCAATTATAAAAACATACTGATGATATTTTTTTTTTGTTGCTAAGAATCATTAATTCTGTTTCTTTGTCGTATCAGAAATTCTCTAGTTAAAACAGTATTTTTCGTTGCTAACCTACTTTTTAGAAAGTGTTGTCACTCTACACCATAGAAGATGGTATGAAAAGTAACTTCTAAAAAATGCAAAAAAAAAAAAAAACTTTTAAATATAAAGTATTTGTGCCAATATGGGAGAACAGCTTCTGTTAAATATTTTAGTTGCGAGATATTCCCATTTTTGTTGAACTTTTCTTCGAGAGCTTTTATGTTATATAAGAAATTGAACCAGTTCATTTATTTTCTGAAATATTGCGAATTATATTTTAAAGTAGCATAAGTAGCTTAAGCGCTTCTGTTGCAACAATAACTGTGCGGTACATTGTTTTATATAAACTTAAGCTATTTTGAAATGTTTGGTTTTTAGTTGTTTCATTGAACTTCATGTTATTATAAAAACTTAAGTTTTTGATTAGAAGAATTAATGGGGACAAATAATTACTTTGCTCCCACTAAGCAAATTAAAAATATATGCTCATATAAGATGTTTCGACAAAAATAATTATTTATTATAAAAACTTGCTTACAACTGCATCAAAAAAGGGAATTTTTCTAAAAGGTTAAGAAGAGTTTAAACATGTTGACTTTTGTAAAGCTCCCAATATATTAACTCATTTCTTTCTTAAGTTGACTTAAACTACTCTGCATGTGGCCACACTACTATATTCAGTAATAGTTTTTCTTCAAATATTGTCGCCTATACAATACAGGTTTTTCTCTGTATATTTTGATTGAACAGTTTTTGCTTTGGCGTATTCCTAACCAGGGCACTCTGTTTTTCGGGTAAAGAGGGGAGGAGTCCTTCGTTTGCTGCAGCCAATAAAACGCTAGAAAGCCGCATGACTTATGTTGTGTTGGTTTCCGAAATCCTTAACAAGTGTGTAAGTTGGCAGAACGGGGATCAGCATGGCCCCGGGTGGTTCTGCTTGCAGTAAGGGTTTTTTTCGGGAGAAAAAAAATCTGTTTGCCTATACAAAAGATACCTGCACTGTAAGGAACCAGTGGTGATGGTTGACGGGTGAGTTCGTTTGAGGGCTGATGCTGCTAGTGGGCTTTGGCCTACCAACTCATTAAGTCTTGTCTTCCATTGATTGTTGAGAAATACATACATGAGGGATTAAAAGTCTCGAACTCCTCAACAAGAAGTTGCTCATCTGTTTAAGCCCTAGTCAGCCACACAGGGACGCTGGTGAATTGTGAATAATTCCCTCGTAGAACTGGTCCATCATCAGATAAGGCCGTAAAGGCAGGTGCTGATATAAATCTTTTTCACAACTGATTATGTAAAGCTACGAAATGATGGTGATTATTACTATTTTAAGCTAAGATATTATTTGCAAAAATTTTTTAATAAAATCAAGTGTAAACATATGTATGTGTTTTTCAAGGAACTGCAGCAATGATGGGGTTTTTTTTTTATTGGGCGAACACCGTTTGGAATTAGTGTCAGAGATGCTGGACTTACGGTTTCTTCTTGATAACAAATTAACTTTTAATAGTCCAATTATAATGGTGGTATATAAGGATCGCGGTATGCTTGCATACGTAAAACCTTGGCCTAAGGAGTTTACTGAACCATATATAACAAGAAGATTATACACATTATTAGGCAGACCTATAGTCGAGTATGGATTGGTTATTTAGAATCCATATACATGTTATCGAAGGAACTGTATACATACTGTTTATAGGCAATTTTTATTAATTTGTATGAGAAATACAACTTGCGGTCCTGGGGCCAGATTTCGCAACTATGAATTTTTTTTAACAGTAAACACTCAAAATAAAATTCACCGACAGGCACAGTGTTCACTTTTCGTTAAAAACTGATTCCGTAAGAAACAATGAATTTTATTGCGCTGAATGTGTTTCTTCAGGCTGAATGATGTGCTGATTTGTCAAATTAACTATGTCACACAAGTTGTTTAGTAGATAATTTTAATATTCATACATAATCGTTTTGTTTGTTTTTTTAAACTTCAAAATATTTAAAAGAAACCAAAATTCAGCGAAGATTTTTGAGTGAAAAAATTATTATTCAGTGTACACTTCAAGTGTCAAAATTATTCATTCTCACCATTGCGGGCCCAAAAATCAAAAGTGAACACTGAAATTGGTGAACATTTCAAAACTCATCGTTGATGAGTCTGATCTGATCTTATGCCGCAAGAATGGCTATGGTTGATTTGCCCACATTGGAAAGCAGAAGAGCAATGTATTTCGCTACGTTTGTGATAAAAAAAAGGGTTCAATTCATTATTAGTTTCATGTTAGTTACATTAAATTTAATTTTTCATATACATAGATCAAATAGAAATTTTATTCCAATTTATTTACTTTTGTTACTGCTGTCCGTATTTTCTATATGTGTATGTTCATAATTAAATTCGTACAAAACAAAATTGCACCGGAATAGGTAGCAATATGTATACACGTCTTTTTTTGTTTTTTTTTTTTTTTTGTTTTTTTGTTTTTTTACCGTTGTCTGTGTTTTCTTTATATGTTCAATATTAATTTCTTTTTATGCATTTCATTACCTCGTAGTGTGGAAGGTGTTGGACTAAATTTTGCTAATCTGAGCAGTGTCGAATGTATATACACTGGGCACTGATCATTAACGCTCCACGAACACTACTCCCTCTTTCCTCCTCATCATAACCTATTTTCCTAGTTTCAGTACAGTGCGCTGCATATGTTGGGGCCATCCCTTGAAAAAAAAGAAAAAAAAAGAATGCCATCAAATGCTGATTCATTATTATTTATTATTATTTAAAATTTATAATGAGATATAGTATTTTGGTTTTTAGTCGACCTCTATTTCTTAATTAAGTAGTCTTTCGTTGAGTTTAAGGTCCTTTTTGCTTATTTATTTTAACATTTCTGCCAATATTTCGCTTTACTTCGGATAGCTTCTTCAGTAGTGCGATTCACTATGCTATTTAAGCCCCAATTATTTCGGTTAAAATTATTAACCACAAAATTAACCTTTTTCCTATTCACAAGTACTTTAAACACCATATACTGGGGTTTAAAGTCAGCTGTTTGAGGCAGCTGTTATATTTAACCACATAAATAGGTGTTAATTAACACCCCAATTTTTTGTGGGTTTAAAAAAAGTGTTGATATTGTTTACATATTCATTTCATTTAATTTATGTAATAAACTATTTGTCTAATAAAAAAAAAAACAATAAAAGTTAGCAAGCAACAAAAATAAATCTTGGAAATAATATTTTTGTATAAAACAATAATTAAAAAATTTTTTATTCATTATGTATTTCGTTTTCCTTTAGAAAACTTCTTAAGGAAAGTATTTGTTGATCGATTATAAAATCAAAAATGTTGTGATAGGCAATAAAATAACATTATTTTTATGTTAAATGTAATTATGTATGGATGTATGTATGTGCTAAAGCTCTTCATGTTATTTTATTTCCTATCACAAAAATGTTTTTGATTTTATAATTAATCAACAAATACATTCCTTAAGAAGTTTTCTAAAGCAAAACGAAATATTTAATAAAAAACTTTTAATTATTGTTTTATATAGAAAGGATCTCGAGCTCACATATTATTTTCAAGATTTTTATACATATGTATGTATATAAAAAGGTCAAAGTTACAAAAGATGAAGAAAACATATAAACAAAAAGAGATTCAGTACAATAGCTAATAAAAATGAAATGGAGAGTTGCCACGTTATAACAATCTGAACGTGAAGAAAAATAAACCCCTCTACGGTGACTAAATATAGTTAGTGAATAACGTAGGGGTTAGTGCAAACAACAAAATGTGTGGTTAAAGTTAACACTTCTAATTGGGGTGTAAAGTTAGTGAATTGCACTACAGGGCAATAATATTTGTTATTGTTTAAAAATTTTTGAAACAATTTTTAAAAATACTCAAACAAACATACATACATGTGAATGAAAAAATACAAATACATATATACATACAATTTTGAAAAATATATAAAAAGAATAATACATTAATCAAACAAACAAAAACAAAAAACATACAATGAGTGAAAATTCATACATACATACATAACAATACATACAATTTTGAAAAATGTAAAAGACAATAAAAACAATAACAATTTTTGAACAACTTTTTTTAAAAACTAATCAAACAAACAAACATACATACTTATAAATAAAAAAATACAAATACATACATATATACATACATACATACAAATATTGAAAAATATATCCACAATAAACAAACAAAACCATCCTTGCAGGAAATGTCAATAGTAAAACTATAGTGATTACCTAGTGACGATGTCACCAGTACTACTGACAAATTGTACCCTTACTAATGCTAACTACTATTGACATTTAACACAGGCTTGTCCTACGAAATCTACCAGTAGACTGCGTCAATACTGACTAGGTAGTTCTTGTGGGGTCATATGGAGAAAATGTCAATAGTAAGATTGTACTGACTTACTATTGACGATATTACCGTACTGTGGGAAATGTCCATAGTAAAACTGTATTGATTCCCTATAGACGCTGTCACCACGTGTGTAAAATGTCAATAGTAAAACAAATAATGATTGCCTATAATTATAAAATATTTAACTAGTTTAGTACTTTTTACTTGCCTTTACCTGTTTGTATTATTATTATACTTTTGTTATTATTACTTTTTATTAGAATTAGCTATTTTCTTGCGGCCACAGATAAATTTTTAAAACAAATGAAATTATTAACAAAAAATATTCTCTGTCTATCAAAACTAAAAGACAAGGAAAAAAATTTATTGACAATGTCACCAGAAAGACACCATAAATGTTGACAAAACTGTTGACGTGGATACACTTAACCCCATATTTCCTTCAGGGATACAATGAATGAAAATTCATATGTACATGCATACATAACAATACATATAATTTTGAAAAATATAAAAGGCAATAAAAACAACAATAAAAAATTTTTAAAAATTATTAAACCAAACAAACATACATACTTATGAATGAAAAAATACAAATACATATGTATATAAATACAATTTTGAAAAAAAAAATATATAAAATCAATAATAACCACAATAACCAAACATATATACAAAACCCTACAATGAATGAAAATTCATACATACATACAATCAGGGCTGTTCTGCAAATCACTTTTTGTGAAAGTGATTTGAAATCACAAAAAAGGTGTTCTGCACACAAAATATTTTTGATTTTTGTGATTTTAAATCGGTTAGCTAACTTGCAATCAATTTGAAATCACAACCCAATTTTTGCAGGCACTTTATGATGAATTTTATAATTTATTACATAATTAAATAACTTAATGTGTTTTCTATTGATTATTTAAGTAAAATCATTTATTTTATACGAAATAATTCATTAAATTAAGAAAAAACTAGATACGCTCATTTTGTTGCAAAATTTGTTGTATTATTTTGTGATTTGCTTTATTGGTTTATTTTATTTTACCTTTTATATTTATTAGAAGGAATTAACCTTATTTTGCAAATAATTCCGCGAATAAAAAAATTCAACCTGAAAATAAAAATATCAGTAAATTGGACCAAAAAACAGCATTTTTTTGTGCTTTAGAAGAGAGTAAATCACATCGAAAATCACAAAAAGTTGTGATTTGCAGAACAGGCACAAATCACATTTGTGCTTTTGAAACGGCATGTGCTTTGAAATCACGTGATTTTTAGAACAGGCCTGAATATATACAATTTTGAAAAATGTAAAAAACGTAAAAAACAATAAAAAATAACAACAACCAAACAAAGCCACTATACATATGAATGAAAGAAAATCATTTTTGAATTACATATGTATTTTCACATAATTTTACAACAATTTTTGAAAAAGTAATAAGAACGTATACAAATTGAAATTTTTAAAAATAACAAATAAAAATTAAAAAATATTTCCCTCCCACTTAAATTAACATACAATACAATTATTATAAAACATTATTAACATTAACGGTGAACACAAAAAATAACAAGATAACATTCTAATTCTTAACTAAATACTTATATATCTGAGCTATATTATCTATATCTGCCTTATAATTAATCCTTCTATCAGCTGGTGTACTAATAATCTGCAACATTTCTAATGTAAATCTACGTTTATAATTACTTTCCCTATTCAATATCTTTGTGTCTTTAAACTTTGGAAAATGATCTAGTCTTGCACAATGTGCAGTCAATGCTGTCTTGTGCGTTAAATTAGTTGACCTATACTTCTGATCTGATTTATGTCCAGCTAATCTAGTTTTAAGCTTATTCTTAGTTGTTCCTATGTACACCTCATTACAATTTTCTGCATCATTTCCACCACATGGGATACTATAAACTACATTTGATATTTCAAATTTGTCCACTTTATCTTTCATTTTACTATATAATGTATCTATTGTTTTATAAGCTTTATGGGCCATCATATACTTTTCCTTATTAAACATGTTAGATCTTTCTAACTTTTCTGATATCTCTGGGATATATGTAAGTAATTTATACACTTTAGGTTCTGTTATGTTTACGTTGTTATGTCTGCCATGTAAACATAATAGGCAGGGTACGTTTAGATTTCACTTTACCTGTGCTATGTATTTTTTTCTAAATATTTTTCCTGAAATCTATAACATGATTTTTTCGTATTAATCACAACAAAATCCAACGAGCCATAACGTACAAAAAGCAACACAACATAAATGTGAAAAAGCGAAATATGTGTATAAAGAATGACTGAACTCACTTTGGTTGCCAAAGTGTACGAGTGGCAAACAGCAACACATGTTTGAAATCAATACGTGAATGCGTAAATACAATGCGTATAGATGGCAGGCATTTCAAAAGTGGAATACAAACATGACTTTTCAGGTTAAGAGATGATGCCGCTGCAGGCACAAACGTATGAAAGAAAAAGATTCAAGTTAAACTTTTAGTAGCTACTCGTAAAAAATATTTAGCATGAGCGTGGCGCATCTAAACGTAAGCAGTTTCATAAAAATGTCTGCTTTTTTACAGGGATACAAAAAGCAAATTAAAATTGAAATAAAGTGTTATTTAATGAAGTAAAGCAAACGCATATATTTCGCATAAATTTTAGGCATTTAAACCTTTATTTCTTCATCTCTCTAATTCTAGTATTGCATCTTATGCATAATTTGACGATTAAGCTGCACAATAGTTTGTTTTTCTGCAAGCTTAATATAAATATGTGTATATGTGTTAATTAACGATTTCATTTTATAAATGAGATTGATTTAAATTTTATATAATAAAAAAACAACGAAATAAATAGCGAAAAACCATTTTGATTCAGATTTTAATTAAAACTCAAATTAAAGAATTAAATTGCAAACATCCTTTTTGTTATAGATTTTAACAAAACAGGTTTTCACAGCACTTTCAGTAACATAAAACAGGCATCGCAGTCCAATGAAATCTTATCATCTTAATTGTTGAACATTTTCAGCAATTAATATAATAACAAAATTCATTTTCGGAAAATCTATATACTACGTTTATATACTTTTTAAGTTAGAATTCATTGAACGTAAATTGTTGCAGACGCCAGTGAAGAGATGCAAAGTGGTAGGCAGTTTTTATGCTTAAAAAAAAAGAGTATTTTGAATGCTACATAAAGAGCTCCTAAATGGAATATTGCAAAAAAATCAGACCTTCTTGAAACGCTTTTCGAAACAGAAGAAGCTAAGCTCCCATGTCGGAAACTGCGTCGAACAAAGTAGTATTTTCTTGGGTATGCATAAGTTTTGATTTGTTTATTTGTAAAACTAGGTCATTGTTTTAATAGTCCATTGAAAACTTTTTATTATATTTCTAATGTGAGTGAATGAAAAATATTCACATCAGCACCTGCCCATACCGCCCTATCTGATGACGGACCAGTTCGACGGAGTGAATTACTCGCGATTCACCAGTACCCCTGTGTGGCTTACTAGGTACACACAGATAGCAATTCTTGCAATATGTCCTTTCTTTAGAAGTTCGGGCCTTCTTATTCCTCTTGTATGCAATTTCCCAGCAATCAATGGAAGATAACGCCCAGTGAGTTGATAGGCCGAAGCCCAAAAAGAGCATCAGCTCTTAAACCAACTCACCCGTCCAATCATGATCACTGGTTTCTTACAGTACAGGTATCAACAGCACTCCGTAGTCTTTAGGTTACTCTGCGTCTTTAGGTTAAAACCACAGCCAAAACGTTCCGCCTAAGGCAGGAAACTGAAGCATGTACTGCAAGCAGAACCACCCGGGGACATTCCGATCACCGTTCAGCCAATTTATACCATTGGAAAGGGTTTCGGAAGCCAACACAACATATGTAAGTCTTGCGGCTTCCTAGAGTTTTATTTTCCACAACAAACGCGGGACTCCTTCCCCTCTTTAGCCGAAAAACAGAGTGCCTGTTCCCCGGGGGGACTTCTTATGTGAATAAGATAATTCTTGTATGCATGTATGCACATATGTATGTACTATTATTGCCACGTTGTTGAACGCAATGACCAATTATACTTATATCGCCGATCAGTAGAATCATGAGCCTTATCTCGTTTAGTTTTATTTCTTTAACTACGTTCTGATCTATTCTGGTACGAAAATCATTTGCCTTATGCCCCTTGCGCCCACACTTATAGCATCTATAAGGAAATTTATTATACGACATACCTTTTTTCTCTTCTTTAGATCTAATTTGATTATGTTTCCATTTCTTCACCTTCATAGCATTTTCCTTATTTATTCACATACAGCTTTATTTGCAACTTCAAGTTATCTTGATCTCAAAACATTAAGATGCGTCAAATTTATTTTGTTCGAATTTATTTGTATTCTTCACTTAAACCATCTAGTAAAATAACCACCAGCAGACTTTCATCCTGCCAATTGAACCCATTTTTAAGCTAACTAACTTACGGAAACTTTCGGCCTTTCGTCTTATTGATTTACTATCATATGTACCTTGAAGATAATACTATATTTCACCAGTTCTTTTCAAATTCTTTACCATGTTTACAATACTTGGTTCCAGTGGTGCTAAATTATCAAAAGTAGATTCATCATTTAAAGATTTTTGATACACACAATTTTGTTCTTCAGAAACTCTTTCTCGTAATTCTTATACCCCCGGTCTTTGACATACTCCATTTATAAACTGCAACAATCTTGATCTATGATGAACTGCTTCCATTTACCCTTTCATGTTCCATAATTTTCTCCAATAAACAATGAAATTCTTCTATTTAAAGATGACATTTTATAGCAATATTTTTAATTCCCTACATATTTTCTAAACTTATATATTCTTAGTTTTTACAACTAATTCTTGTTATCTTTCCATGTACTCGTATTAACAGTGGTTAGGTGTGTGGCAAATAAGCTGTTAAAGCTACAATTTATTAATTGTTGAATAGTTAATTGTTTATTGTACAAAAAGATATACGAGAGTCAAAAAGTGAAGAGTAAAATGTATAACAAAATTATTCACATACATAAATTTCATAGCCTAACTGGATTTAAAATATAAAGTATAAAATAAACAAGTAAAACATTTATGTAGTTATGTATATAACTACATATATATAGCTATCCGGAATTCAACAGTTTTCTTGGCTGTATAGCAGGTGGCACCGTCCTGTTAAACCGCCTAAATCCATATTTAAAATTTTTGGTCCCATATCATATCAGCGCAACGCTAACTGCTTGGGATTTCCAAAAAATCAAGACGCGATGGTGCTGCCAATCCATAAACGGTACCAAAACCTCACTCTTTATGGATGCATCGGCTTTTCAACAACAGCTCGAAGCTTCTCACTCGCCCAAAGCTCGCTGAAAGTGAGGCTCTTTATTGAAAATGATTTTTTTCGTAAAGTCATTCACTAATTGCTTCTGTATTTTCAACCTCCCGCCGGGGAACAGGTTTTTTCTTGGTGTATATGAAACCAGGGTACTCTGCTTTCTGGAGTATAGAGGGATAGGAGTTCCTCATCTAGAAAGTTGCATAACTGATTATGGTTGCCCCAACCTACATTTTGGCTGTGATTTAAACCTAACTCGAAAGAATTTAGTTCTTTGATGGCTGTGGTGCATGTCGGTTATCGAGGGTTAATAACCAGTAAGGTTCAGTTATCCTGCCTATAATATAAGGAACCAGTAATGATGGTTAGACGGGCGAGTTGGTTAAGGGATAATGATAAGTTTTGATAAGATAAGAAGAAGAGTTAGCTGGTAAAAACGTTTTGCTTTAGCTTTTATTTATTTAGTGAATCTTCACAATGTAATCTAACAATAAGTATTCAAATCTTAATACTAACTACAAAAAATTAATTGGATGGACTTGGGCAATGATAGAAAAAAAGTTTTATTTTGTGCATAATATATCGGTAAAATTACGTATTTAACGCTCTGATGGTGGCAAGGGTATCCCTTCTTCTCAACCGAATGTGACCGCTAAAAGTAAGCATGTTTCATGCAAGAGAGTTTCGGTGAAGTTACAATTTGCTGATATACCTTGTCTCATACTTTGAAAATTCATCTTTTACCAGTGGAGCGCACAGATGCTTGTGAATTCGGGAGTTTTTTACGTACCATGGAGCTGCAGTAATTGTTCGAAAAATTTGGTTTTGTCGCCTTTGAATTTTTTCAATGTTTGATGCTGAATTCCGCAGCACCATATACATATACTTTAGGATTGCGTTGTATAACAAAAGGTTATAATCTAACTTCAATGTAGAATTTCTGCCCATAAGCCAATTTAATTGCGCTGTTTTTAATTTCAACTGAGTGACATTCGCATCAATGTGAGACTTCCACGTCAGCCTACTGTCAAGGTGGTAAAAACATGAGGTTTAAATCTTCTTTTTAATTTACACCATATATTTTTATTCACTAAAATTTTCTCCTTAGAAATTGTGTGCTGATATTATAGAGTGTTCCAACCATAATGACGATCCTCATTGTGGTTTACACCTTAAAGTGAAGCTTTTTGGCCAACTTAATTTGACATTTATTTGATTCAGTATTCGGCATATCGAGTCCGTAGGAAATGCGAAAACACGTATGTACACTCGTCAAGTTCGTTCTCCGCAAAATATTGCTGTTATTCTTGATAGTGTGGTATTCAACACGCAAACAAATTAATAGCAGGCAATGCGATCTGTCTTCTAAATTAAATGTTACTTCTCGTGGCTGTTACAATGGAGGTAGCCGTTCGGCGATCTAAATTTACATAGTATGAGAGGCAGTGGATATCCTATCCGATAGGAGATGTGATGGTGAAAGTACTCGTGTTAGTTATAGGCAATTGGTCTACAAGGTCCTGAGGAGTTGTATTTTTACTTCCAAGCTGGTACTGGAGTCTCACAACAGTCTAATCAACTGACGGGTCAAAATCAAATTATTCTGATCTGGATGCGAGGATATGAGAGGAGTAGTGGCTTCAACAATAGCCTCTCCAAGAGGAGGTAGAAATGTACTTCGTGTATCGTGAACAAATATTGGGCTGAAATAAACGGTAATGGGCATTCTGAGATATTTAAAAGTTTGGATGCTACAGGAGCAGAGCTTGCTCTAAAATTGGACAGAGAAAGCATAAGACCGCGTGTGACGGGAGGGCGACGGCTGTACAAATGGTGTCTCAGGCATATCTAAGGTTTATTTGCCAAGTCTTCACACTGGACACATTCATAGTTGATTAAAAAACACCATATAAGAGATTACTCGTTTATGACTTTACCTCTTTGAGGTATTAAAAATAGGTATGTCTTGCCATATTAATGTCAACAAAGTTTTTTTTTCTAAAAATAGTTATATATAAATATTAAATTCTGATCTAAATCAGAAATTACACTAGTGAAAGCTGTAGCGAATATATTGGAATAATTATAAACCATTGTGAAAGGCAACAAACAATTTCCTTTTAATTGCTAAGCCATATGGTGTTTCGTCAATAAGATGTTGAAATTAATTAATTTAAAGTTTATTGAAAATGTTTGTTACAATTACATAATCTATACTTGGCGCAAAAACTTTTTCATAAGCGTTATTATATTTTGCTCACAGTTATATTTCTATCAACAAAAATAAATGTCCGCATGTATGTATTTAAATTTTTTTATATGTCTAGATACACAAATATATATTATTTACATAAATCCTAAAGTTATAAATATATACATAAATTCAACTTTATTGAGATTTTTGCAACTTAAGACTCAATAATTTATTACCATTAGTCATGCGACAATAAAGTGTGAGCCATTACGCGCACATTAATAGTGCGATGGTACACACATACTGACTTCCAAGCCCAGTAAAGCCACAGAAATTCTACATTGACTAATGTATGAAATGTGCGTACATATAAAACACATGCATAGGTACATATGTATGTAAATATTTAAGTGCGTAAGCAACTTTGACAGGATATGAATCACAACAAAAAATCAAAATTATACCAACTATTTTAACTAGCGTGGAATATACGAAATGTTTATACCCAGCAACAACTCTACTTACCTAATAAGATGTTACGGAGCTAGAAAATATTACATCAAGTGTTGGTATTTCTACCTGAATAAATAACTACTAAATATTGCTCACAATGCTCCAAAAGAAGTCTAATATATTTTAGAGAGACGTGACGAAAAAAAGGATCCTTCATATTATTCTTAAAATTTTGTAATCTGCCAACAATAACAAGACAAATAGTCGAAAAATTTGCTTCTGTTAATATTAAAACTCACTTGTTGAAAATCGGAACATGATGCTTACAAAGAAAAACAAATTTTTTTTCCTGATACCCGTCCTTAAATATCCGAGATATAGCATATTCCAATTTTTTTATGAAAAAATTTAAGAGTAGTTCTGGTAATAAAAGGAAGTTACTTAAATACAGAAAATAAAATTTTCGATATCGTTGCCTTAACCAATTTTTCCATGTAAATGTACTTAAAAAACTTTTTTGTTCAAAAGTAGTTCTGGTAATAAAAGGAGGTTTTTAAAATACAGAAAATGAAAATTTACCGTATCGGTCCACATATACCAAAGATATAGCCTAAGCCGACTTTCTATGAAACTATTTTTACTTAAAAGTAGTTCTTGTAATAAAAGGGAGTTACTTACATACAGAAAATGAAAATTTTTGTTAATTGCCCGCATTGTTTGTACAGCTATGCTGTCTCAGAACTAGCGGCATTTATTTTTGTCTCCCCAGCTTAAAAGCAGGCTACGAGAGTGCATAGTTCAGTTAAGAAATCTGCTCGAAATCCAAAGAATGGCTTCTCTTAAAAATTATCTGGAAGGTCTTGATGGTACCCCTCAAACCGACTATTCTCTATGGAAAGCGACAAAAGGTCTGAAAAGACCCGTAGTAGGTAAGCCACCTCTGCGAACTTCAACTGGAGATTGGGCAAGAAGCGATTCTGAAAAAGGGATAGTGTATGTTAATCATTTGAAAAACGTTTTTACTGCAAATGATACAGTGGATGATGTTGCTGAATTTCCGCCATATGCTGTTAGACCGCCTGTGCCTTTGAGACTTAGTTTTCAAGATGTTGAAAATGTTATTCGTAACACAAACCCCAGGAAAGCTCCAGGTATTGATAAAATTACTGGTAAAATGCTTGAGCAGCTACCTCGTGTAGCTAGAAGAATTCTTCTTTTTATTTTTAACGCTATTTTACGTCTCGAGTATTATCCTGCAGAGTGGAAGGTGTCCATGATTACTATGATACCCAAACCAGGGAAGGATCCCACTAAAGTAGAATCATACAGACCAATAAGTCTACTGCCAACAATTTCAAAACTGTTCGAAAAATTGTTAATGGCAAAGTTGAGTCCAATGTTGAACACTGTGGGATGCATCCCTGATCACCAATTTGGCTTTCGGGCTAAACACAGCACAATAGAACAAACGCACAGACTAGTCAATGTCATAAGACAGACCTTTGAGGAGAAGAAGTATTGCTCAGCTCTATTCATTGACATTTCTCAAGCTTTTGATAAAGTGTGGCACGAGGGCTTGATACACAAAATAAAGTTGAACTTGCCTGCAAATACACACAAGCTTCTGGAAAGCTACTTATGTGGGCGGAAGTTTGTTATCAGAGAAGGCGACTTTATAAGCCCAACTCAGCCAATCGAGGCAGGAGTTCCCCAAGGCAGCATACTGGGGCCTACTTTATATTTGATTTATGCCTCTGACATGCCAACGACACCCGGAATCCACACTTCAACTTTTGCAGACGATACAGCATTCTGCAGCGTACATGAAAGCCATCAAGTAGCTTCGCGAAATTTGCAGGAGTATATTTCAATATTAGAGATGTGGTTAAAACTTTGGAAAATTAAAGTTAATGAACAAAAGTGTACTCACGTTACATTCACGCTGCGTAAACAAACATGTTCAGCCATCCAAATCAACAATTCACCTATTCCGCAGCAAAATGAAGTCAAGTACCTTGGTATTCACCTGGACCGTAGGTTAACGTGGAAGTCTCACATAGATGCGAAAGTTACTCAGTTAAAGTTAAAAGCAGCTCAACTGAATTGGCTTATGGGCAGAAATTCTACATTGAAGCTGGATTGCAAACTTTTATTATACAACGCAATTCTAAAGCCTATATGGTGCTATGGAATTCAACTATGGGGCACCGCCTCCGCTTCAAACGTTGAAAAAATTCAAAGGCGACAAAACAAAATTCTTCGAACAATTACCGCAGCTCCATGGTACGTAAAAAACTCACGAATTCATAAGGATCTCTGTGTTCCTCTTGTAAAAGACGAATTTTCAAAGTACGCAACAAGGCATATCAATAAATTGGAACTTCATCCAAATCGTCTTGCACGCAATATACTTAATTTCGAAGGACACTCTCGGTTGAGAAGGAGGGACACCCTTGCCACCATCAGAACGTTAAATAGGTGATTTCACTGATATTGATCGTGCAAAATAAAACATTTTTGTCTAGCATTGGCTGGACTTAATTAATTTTATGTATTTAGTATTAAGATTTGAATACTTATTGTTAGTTCACTTTGTGAAGATTCAATAAACAAATGAATGAGAAAAAAAAAAAAAAAAAAAAAAAAAAAAAAAAATTTATTTTTGTTTATTAACATACATATTTTTGTATTTTAATATTCTCCGTACCTAGAGATGTAAATATTAATTTGTTAAATTTTTGTTGAATTTTATAATTTTTAAATTAAAAATTTTTTGGTTTATACATATGTATGTACATCGGGCTTTAGTTCAAGTTTTTCCTGTCTTAAGTTTTTTCTTAAGAAGGATTTTTTTACAATACAAATTTGCTGTGATCAATAATTATTGATTGAAGAAGACAAGAAAAATAATAATCAAATCTTTAGCTGGTTCTGAGACAGCATACGCTGTACAAACAATGCGGCCAATTAACAAAAATGCATATGTGATTCAATATGAGATGAATATAGATAGAGAATGATTAAATGGCTTGGTGGCTGAGTGGTTAAGGCAGCGGATTATGATACGTCATGACCCGAGTTCAAATGCCAGTGGGTGCTGATGAGAAGTGTAGCGACTACGAAACAGTTAGTTGTCCCAAAGCTGAAGATTTGATTATTATTATATTTTTTTTTGTCTTCTTCAATCAAAAATTATTGGTCACATCAAATTTGTATTGTAAAAAGTCCTTCTTAAGAAAGGAAAAAACTTGAACTAAAACCCGATATTCCTATGTACAAACCAAAAAATTTTTAATTTAAAATATTTTTTTTTGTTTAAAAGCAGTTCTGATTATAAAAGGGCTATCAGGGCTATTATTACAATTGAAAAATAGTGTAACTATCGCCAAATATACTTTTTATCGTAGTTACACCAGAATCAATCCATTAAATAAAGAATGTTTACTTTTATCATATTTTCTTGCAATACAAGCGATGCCAAGCTGCGACCCTCTTAAGAGTTTTATTTGCCACAGCAAATGAGGAACAGTATATAAAACTTACTCCCCCGGGGTGATACGTGAATGTTCACATGCAAACATTATATAAATGATCTTTGTATTTTGAGTCTTGCTCATAAACTGAGTTTTTGTTATAAATATTCATCTAAAGTGCTTCAGTGTACATCTTAAAATTAGTCAAGATCTATCAGAGTTGTTTGTGAACTCTTATCTTTGTAAAGTATGTTTCTTGTCATTAAAAAGTATCCCTAATATGTTCTTATTGTTATTGCTTTTACTATTTGTTCAATATAACAACCTAAATTATATTCGAAAAACCAATGCACCCACAAACAGTGGCTGTTTGGTGCGGTTTATGTGCTGGCGGGCCGAATTTTTTTTTTGAAAATGAATCAGGCAGTTACTATGAATGGTGTTCGCTATCGTGAGATGATAACGAAATTTTTATGGCCCGATTTAGAAGATATGAATGTGGACGGTATTTGGTTTCAAGAAGAGGACGGTGCCACTTGCCACACAGCTAACGAAACAATAGCTCTTTTGCACGACAAATTCAATGGCCGTGTTATCTCAATTGGCTGCCAAGATCATGTGATTTGACATCATTTGAGTTCTTTCTTTGGGGTTATTTGAAAGGTGTACGTTGATAAGCCAGCAATAATTCAAGAGCTATAGGATGAGATATTTTAGCACATTAACAGCATAGCACCTCAATTATGCCTCAGCGTCGTCGAAAATTTAGGACATCAGATGGAGGCGTACCGCCGATGTTGTGGTCAATATTATTTTTGGTGTACTCGTATGACGGAACTATACCTTTATTATTATAGTAAAAAGAAATGACAATAGTTGCCAATTTTTTTCGAAATCAACATGAGCGCTTAAAATTTAACCACCCTTTATAACATATTAGGAAGAACATATTTTTTAAGAGATGTAATATGGTTAGAAAGTAATATAGTAAGTGGCTAATAAATCCTCACAATAGTGCCTGTTGGAAGTTGGTGCTATTAAGGCGTTGAATTGGGTTTTTACTGGGTGGGCTTAAATATTAAAAACATTATATTTATACATTATACATGTATTCCCAATACACTCGCAGGTAAAATGTAAAGATCTCGATAAAGCAAATAATAGCACACATATGTGTTTGTATTGTTCTATTGTAAATTTGACAGTAAAATAGTTTTTGTACTTATATATTTATTTCTATCATACATCAATCAGGCCAAAAATTACTAAGAAAGATAGAATAGAAGACATTGGAATGCCTGTAAAAAAAACAAAACTAAATTCTAACCTAAGGAGTAGAGTTTTGGCATTTTTGTAAGCTAAATTTTGGATGTTCTATGACTGCATAGCTAATAATGTCTTTCAATCGTATACAAAAGAAACCCATTTACTAAAAAGCCCTCCAGTTATTAGCAAATCTAACGCAGGATTTGAAGTAATTGTAATGAGTTTGTTTTATTGAATCATTATGTATATAGGATAGGTTTATTTATATATAGTCGAAACTTTCCATGACCATTTTGCATAAGTATAAATAATAAAATAAGCTTTCTTAGTAAAAAAAAAACAACGATGAATCATATCATAGCGAGAATATTTCATGTTTACAACATTTTGGCACTGAAGTGTTTGTTGTGAAACGTGAAAGCAGAAGATGGATAGTAGTTAAAAGTACTACGATGCCTTGCAAAACATTTTTCTTGTACTAGAGCAGCCCTCAAGCTCATAATGAAGCGCAGGGTTTGTGCGCGTTCCTAAGAAGCCGAATACAGGCTTATTTACATAGACCTGTGATTTGAAAAACTTCCATGCAAATTAATATAATGGTGTTTCATCGCACCATCTATTGAACTAAAGAGAGAGGTTATGTCCTGGAAATGCCTTAAGCAGTAATTTAATTGTTTCTTGAACTGCATGACATGTGGTATTGCCTGGTTGAAACCACTTGCGTCCACTACCGACCACATTAATATCAGCCAATTGCCAGAAATGTGTTATGGCGCAATATTGAACACTAATAACAGTCACTATTTAACCTGCCTCATTTTCAAAATGTATGAGCCAATTATGCCTCCAGCTTACAACCTCACCAAACAGTGAAACCTTTTGGACTCATTTAGATAATCTCATGTGGATTCTCAGAACCCAGAAGTCGCGGTTATGAGCAACGTTATCTAGGCTGGTTGATTTCGCTTGAAAAATTTTCATTTGTTTGTTGATGTTTAATAATCCATTCAAATAACACTCTTATCTCTCGTACCGCTCCGTTTTTACTGACCCTAAGCTGGCAACTGATGAATTGTTTTTTTATGCTTGCCACACTTTACTACAAAAATAGCAACATATTTAAATCTTGCGCTAATTTTACTTGTCAATCAGCTACACAGGATGTCACAGGACTCAACATCAAGCCGATACGGAGTGACATTATTGATTGTAACCATCATGCGGATAATCAGAATAAAATCAAAAAACAAAAAAATTACCATTTTACTCAGTTCAAATGTTTTCTATTCGCACAAGCCCTCATATTTTTAAATATTTTATTTTTTTCTGATTTTTCTCTTGATGGTTTCAATCAATCTTGTCACTATGTTGGCTAGCTAGGCCCTGTATATTTTACATACATGGTCTGATCATAAAATAAGCCTGAGTTACGTATGTTAGATTTTCGCATTTTTTTCTGTTAGATTGGTACACATGTCTGTTACATATGTTGGCAATATCAGGCATTTTGGATTGTCAGTTTGTTTTTAACAGATAAAGTGGTTAGTCGTCTTTTGGTGTGCTCTTCGATTTTTCATTAACAGCCTGTTCGACGATATCGAATGAAAATGTATGCGAAAGGAAGCTAGTCACTCATATTCGAATAAATTTGGGTTCGTCTATGTCACTATTGTTCGTTCGCATGAACTTATATATTTTAATTGAATTTTGACACATTGTTCGCATAGAATAAAGTTAGAAAAAACCCAAATCAATTTTCTTTCGTCTTTTGTTAAGCTAACACAACATCGCTTGGACATTGCTCAGGAGCTGTTGAACGTCGTCAACGATGCTCCAGATTTCCCCAAAAAGGTCATAACTGGTGACGAATCATGGGTGTATGGCTATGACATTAAAGCCAAAGCCCAATCATCTCAATGGAAGCGTCCAGAAGAGCCAAGACCGAAAAACGTACGTCAAGTTCGGTCAAATGTGAAGATTTTGCTCACTGTTTTCTTCGACTGCAATGGCGTGGTACAGGTATTCACCGGACTTGTCCCTCGCTGACTGTTTCCTCCTTTCAAAACTGAAGACACCGATAGAAGAAAAGCGTTTTGTAACAATTGAGGAGATATAAGAAAAATCTAAACAGGAGTTGTTATCGATATCAAAAAGCACGTTTCAAAATTTTTTCGAGGATTAGAAAAAACGCTAGTATAAGTGAATTACATATATCTGAGGGGTATTACTTTAAAGGGGACAAGATAGTTAATGAATAAATAAATACTTTTTTAAAAAATAGAAAATAACGGTAATTTTTTTATCAGCCCTAGTACATATGTATTTATATACCAAAAATTTGCCCATATTGCAAAATGTTGTGTCAACTTGAAGAAATGTAGGTTATTTACAACCTACAAAATATTTTATTCAAATTAACTCGAATTTTCAACTATAACCTTTAGTTAAATAGAAAAATATTATTTAGGTTTAATAAAATAAATTAGTTGAATATAAAAATAGTTTATTGAGATCTACAAGATGAGTTTTATTAGCAAAATTTAGTCAAATAGATGAAAGTTTTATTCATGCTAACATTCTTTCAGGATATTTATTCGAATATTTGTGTGTGTTTTTGCCTTGCTATTAGTTACTACTGTTTTAAATAAATTTTAGCTGATTCAACAAAGTTTTGCCTACTTTTTTTCATAAGTTTTAAATATTTCTTATTTTTGCAGCTAAAGATCGTTTTTTATTTTTTATAAACAATTCAACAGTATTTATTTGTAATATTTCGATAACCATTTGTTATTATCGTCAGGAAAATTAATATATTATTAAAAATTTTTGAAAATTTTTTTAATAATATTGAAAATAAATAGGGTTGAATTTTTTATAAAAAATAAAAAAGGATCTTTAGCTGCAAAAATAAGAACAAATAATCAAATATCAAATATTCATATGTTTTTTGAAATGTACAAATTTATATGTTTAACAAAACACATTTTAGTTGAGTCAAAGAAAATTTGTTTATTTTAATAAACTTTATTTTGATAAACTCCGATTTGAAAAACAATATTTTGATTTGAATATGTTCTTTTCGTGAAGGGTTTACTAAATTTTTTAATTACTAATACCGACGAAATTGGGTTTAGTGTATACTTATGTATTTGTATATATACATACATATGTATTTATATGCCAACCTTATGCGCGATGTTAATTGTGAATCAAACCAACTCAAAGTAAAATTTCTTTATTTCAGTGTTTGCGAAATTCAACCATGTAGAGGTTCACCATTGAGCAAGTGCGTTAAGGCTGCTGAAGACTTATATGAAAATGGGGTTTCGAATCAAAATACATTTCGTGCACTTAGTGGCATAGTTACCTCAGTAGATTCCTTGAGAAGCAGATTTTTCGTATTTGGGCAAATTATTATCCACGAGTGATTGTTGAAAAACTGCATCCTCAAAGCAGCCACAAAGAGTGCCTGTTTGCCGCGGCTGTCGAAGTCATCGTGCCGTTCTTCTTCAAGAATGAGGTCATCCAAGGAATTACCCTACTCACAACCTACTTTTCTAGTGCTGGTACAATGTACTGCATATGTAGGGGTTATCCTAAATAAAAAAAACGGTCTTAGCTCTTGCTGGGTGCTATCGGTCTTCTAGTGGTTAAGAAAAATGGTTCCACTTGTCACACAGCCAACTAAACAGTAGTTTTTGCGCGAGAAATTCAATTGCCTTTATATCTTATGTCGTGGCGATATTAATTAGCCGCCACAATTATGTGATTAGACACCGTAGATCGTCTTTCTTTGGGGACATTTAAAAGGAAAAGTGCATATCCATAAGCAAAAAAGAGTTGAAGACCTAAAATATGTGATGAATCGCCACATTAACGACATTGAGCTTGAGGTTCACTATGTCTCAAAGCCATTGAAAACATGCACCATCGAAGTATGTCTCCGAAGGCTTGGAACGATATTTTTTTGCTCATAATTGTCATAGATCCTTCTGCTATAATGAAAAAGATTAGGATAATTCTGTGAAAAAAATTTAGCTTTATTTACAATTGACATCACGCGGTTTTGCCGTTTATATTCTCTTTTTAATATAAAAATTTTCTTAGCAAAGAACCAGAATTCTCTTAATCTGCAGAATGCTATTGCTTATACTTGTTACAATTGAATATTTGAGAATATTTCCTTTTGCTCAAGGTTTTTTGTAGAGCAAACATAGAAGTATACCAATTAATCGAATTTTCCTTAAAGCAATGTTGCTTAAATTAACGTCATTTAGTTGTTGATTTCAATAGAGAAACTTGAAATTTTTAACACGAAATCTCTCATCTAAAATAAGTACATGCACGTACATTTCTAACTTTTATCATTTGTAAATTTGTACTGCTTGAGGAGGGATAAAACTTTTAAACTAATACTGTTCTTCTCTTTTGCTTCTTCAAACAGGTTATTGGGCAACAAATAAAAATCCCTATATTAAAAGAAATTTCTTATTATTTATGCTGAATAAAGAGAAAATTTCATAACATAAAGAGAAAAATTTGCCAAAACTCTTATACTTGAAAAAAGCCAATGGTAGAATTTACAGCGCAGGACATAATTTTTGAAAATCAAAATTGCGAGCAAAAGAAAAAATGAGACTTAAAAAAGTTCCTTAGAATATTGTATTTTATTTACTAAAGGAATTTTTCATTTTGTATTTTAATAAAAGAGTCTAACATAAGAAAATATAAGAAGTAAATAAACTTTAATCTCATTAAATTTTTTTAAAGTTAATTGCTTATAAATGTCATGCAAATCGTATAGTAAGCTAAAATAAATATCTTAAATTATCAGATAACAAGCTTTAAAGTCAAACAGAGGAGTTTTAAAAAGGAGTGCAAGGAGCTGACACACGTACGTATATAGTATTGTTGAAGGTTAGTTTTTGTAATTGTTGTCTTTTACTATTGGGTTGGAAGGCAATTTTATGAATATATACATATATATTCCTTTTGACATAGTAAAATATGAAATTCTTTTACTTACTATGTTAATACACGCAAAGAAAAGGCAGTTTGATATATGGTTGCGACACCATTAATATATATTTTATATCACTGTGTATTACTGTTAAACGTAGCGTATTACCGGTTAAAACTATATTTTGTTCATCTATACATATGTTACTGTTTGCATTTTTTGCAATTCAATTTTTACCATCTATAAATTTCAAGTTATGATTGTATACAATAATATATGTATACATATGTACATAAATATTTTTGCTGAATCAACAAAAGTTTTCTTTAAATAAAATTTCGCATCGATAAAATCGCATAAAATTTGTGTAGTAGAGCTCGCTGCACGTGGTAATCTTGGATGTCATACTCATTTGATGTTGAAAAAATTGCTGATTTCAATCAACAACTATTTTTCTTCAACATTTGTTTGAGTTCGCGTTTTTTTAATTTAAACAATTTATTAGTTGATTGAACGAATTCTGTTGATTATAAAAAAGCATATTTTTTTGCGTATCTATTTACATCACAGCAAACGTAATTCTTTCAGACATGTCTGAGAAATGAAAATTAATTAAATTTAATAGGTGTTCTGACAAGCGTATAACGCAAGAAGTATGTTTTTGTGATTTGAAGTCGCCAAATAGTTCTTCTGGCAATCGCATATCGCTTAAAATTGGCGGCTTCATCTCGCATGTTATATTGAAGTGAACTGATTGAGTTTGCTAAAACTAAACTTACAAAAGGAAATAAAATTATTCACAATTAAAATTTAAAATGTTTTCCTTTTATTTCAATAAAAAGTTGAAAGAATTTTGCACATTTTCAATTAAGAGGATAAACTAAAAAATGTCTCTATTTGGTGTCAATTTGTTTTCGTTTTATATAACTACTACATACATGTATATGTATGTAAAATACATGTTGTATTTTTTTGTTAAAAAATCGGAAACGCTAGTAAAAACCAAAAAGTCAATTAAACGTTTTTCAGAACGCTTAGCGGTTTTAGATCGCACGTTTCTCGGAGAATATGTAGCTGTTTATTATTTCCTATTTTAAATATGTTGCATTTTTACAAGTGTTTTGAAAACCCGTTGTTTCGTTACTAGAAATCAACTCGATTTACAGTGTGAACAACTTCGTCTGAAATAGACACTGACTAAGCAGTACAACTTCCGTGCACCTTGACAGACCTACACATATGATGCATTTTTTTCTTGACGGTCTTAAATCATACAACACTTAATTCAGATCTTTGAGTATCTGCCATCAAAAGACTTCTCCACACAGATCAGAAATTACTGCTGGACTAAAGTTCATTAGGCCACTAATCCTTAGTCATCTTGATTCAACAAATCGGTTTTCAATTTCCACTTATGAAAACCAAATGCCAAAACAGCCTAAGTTTGTACTTTTAAAGTTCTAAGTGCTGAGCTTATGGTATCTCGATTAAAAAAAACTTCCGGATGTTTTACAAACAGGACACTCTTCGGATCAGGCTGATCCACGCTAAAACAATCCATGCGGTTAGCAGGTTTTGTTTTGGCGTACACTAAACGGAGGCACTTGCTTCTTTGGCATAGAAAGGAAGGAGTCTCTCGTTTGTTGTAGCAAGTAGAACTCTAGGAAGCCGTATGACTTTTATTGTGTTGGACCGAAATCCGTACCAAAATTGACACAACGGGTTTCGCAAAGCCCTCGCGAGATGCTGCTTTGCAGACAATCTCGGTACTGACATGATTGAAACGTTCTGGCTGTGGTTTAAACCTAAAGTCAGAGGAAGTGGAATTAGTTTTCACGATGCATGCCGGTTTTCGGGGGCTAATAGTCTTCCGATTTTAGGCTGATGTTTTGATGGGCCTACCAACTCACTAAGCGTTGTCTTCTATTGATTCTTGGGTAATGTCATACAGGATTAGAAGGGCTGAACTCTTAAGCAAGAGGTTTGTCTATATGGCTACAAACTTGTAACGTAAAATTGCGACTTGTGTGAGCGTAGAAAGCCACATGAGGGCGTAGGTGAATCGTGAATTATGCACCCCATGGAGTTGGTCAATCATCTGATTAGGCCGTCATGGCAGGAGTTGATATAAATCAATTTCAAAATCTGCCACGAAAATCAGAGTACTGTACTTTGAAAAGACCACCAAAACAAAACTTACCTCTATGTGATATATTTGTTACATATTTTAGTAAAACTCTAAAAAGTCGCAACATGACTTAGTGCCATTTTACACACATCCACTCTGACTGGTCATGTCTAAAGCTTCTGAGAGAGAAGAGAATGGAAAGGGCTGATTGGCAAAACAGCAAGTCTGTTGCCAGTCAATAGCAGCTCAGGATGTATAATTACCAGGAAATACTAATAATCCCACCCTGCAATTTTAGGTCAAAACCACAATCAGCCGAGATGCAGGCATATCAACTACGATCAGCGATAGGATCTTAAGCAAAGCATTTAGAAGGCTCTGCTTTGTAGACCATTCTGGCCAGCGGGCGTAAGTAGAACTTCCTATTTCAACGTTTCCAAGTATGTCTTGAACACTTGCACAACATCGGGTCGAGCATTGTCGTGCTGTAAAAGCACTTTATTATCGCTCTCGTTGTATTGCAGTTGAGTGTCACTCGGTTTAACAATTCATATTACACTACGTCAAGCTAATCCCACCAAATATTGAGCATGGCTTTGGGCCCGTGAACATTCGTTTTGGCTATCGACTTCGGATTAGCGTAATGAACCTATTTTCGTTCCCAGTCATAATGCGATGAAGAAATTCTGACCGTCTTTGCTTTGCAAACAGCTGTGTAACACACAAACGTTGTTGAAGCTCGGCTTCAACTCGAACAGCATACAATTTCCTTATTTCTCAGTCATTCCCATGACTTTCGGACATTTTGAAATCACTTGATGCGTTACTTCTAATGATCCTGCCATTGTTGCATTGGATGCATGATCAATGCCATTCTTGAAGCATTGAAACCACTCTCGGCACATTGTTTCACTAATAGCGGCCTCATTATAGTTATTTGAGTGCATTGGAAGAGCCTCATCCATTATTAAAGCAGAAAATAAAAACCTCACGCAAATGACGAGAATTTTGCTCGTAAAGTGATATGATTAATCGGTCATAACTCTATGATGCAGGCATAAATCGGCCAATATTTCGATGACGTTGTGTTTGAAAATACCTAAACATATTGTATGACATCTGCAATCTATTTATTTCGGCTGTAGCAAAGTTATACACTAATATATATTCTCAGAACAGATTTGCCCTTGGATTTGTCTTTTAATTATTCTAATTTAGTTCTTATTAAAAACACGTAAAAGGCATGCATGAGTTTGTTGAAGTCATTTTGTAACAAGCAAATATTAAATTTGAATAATTATGCCAAGAGTTTTGTTTTCTAAGAGTCATTGATGTATTTCCCACAAAATAAAATTGCCTGTTATTGCCAATTATAATATTAATAAGGTCATTAAAAATATAAGGCACAAATTGAGAACGTTTGCACATCCATATTCGCTAGATCTGTAATCTAAAATAAATAAAAGTGTTAAAAAAAAAACAACAATGACATATAGATAAGTTAAGAGGAAATTCGAATAGTACTATATTTGCTGTGGTACATGTACGTAGGTATGTCGTTTCCAGAGTTTTGATGTTTGTATGTATTTGTATTAAATGGCAAATAACAGAAAAAGTTCAAAATATCGTATTTTTACCTCAGGCTAGTTTTATTTATATGTCGAGTACCACAATCATAAGCGGTGTCAGAGTGAATTATATGTGAAGGTTTTATTGCTATTTATTTCCTTTAAAAGCAAAAACAATGCAGGGATAAAAATAAATAATGTTTAGTACACAGAGTCTAATACACTCTTTGCAGATTATGATTAAACAAGTTTTTTTTTTTTGAGAGAGAGAACTTCCAGGGTTAAGTGTGTTAAAGAGAGTTTTATTTTCGTTTTGGAATTTGTTGTACATTTTGATTTTTGTAATTGTGCTTAAAGTAACGGTAAATTGAAAAAGTAACATACTTTTTCTTAGTGCTACTGCTCTTCTCTCGCATAAATATTGACAAAGAGCTAAATTAAATAAAACGAGCACATGAGGATATGCTACTTTACGTGAACTTTAAAATATTTCATTGTGTTTTATACAAAAAACACCGATTTCTCTGTGCTCAACTGGAGAGCAAATAGGGAAATTTTGTATTAAACTTTCGTCAGACAAAACAAAAACAGGAAAATAACATGAAAATGTTTGCCTCGTGTTTTGTTATAGATGTGCGACGATAAAATTTTCGCACTTCACCAGAGCTCAGTTTAATATTCGTATTTGAACGTAACGTTTCATTTAAGAGCGAGGATACGCAACTTTTTGAGAAAAGGAAAAAAGAACGGTGTCTTCTAATTCAAATTAAAAGAAAAACAAAGATAAATTGTGTCTTACACATAATGATTGATTGAAAAAAGTGTGGAATACAAATATTAAGTGTCTTTATCAAACGTGATTGATCAAACAATTACAATCATTAAATACTTAACAACGTGTTAATTACCTAATTCAACCAAAATGCTTCAAACCAACATATATACATATTTTTCGTTCGGCTTAAACAATAAATATAGCTTAATATAAAATTCATTTCACGTCGTTTTTTTTTATAACGTGTAACACGCGTTACAGTTTCATTGTCGCACGTATCGTCAACGAACATAATGACGCTTTAACATCACTGTGTTGTGAACATTGTGTGAAATTCGGTCACCCTTGTTATATGTCTTTGGTAAAATACCTACAAATTTTACATGCAGTTAAAGGTTGTTCTACCCACATTAAATTATTACCACAACAAAATTCTTCATTATATGAGTATATCCCTTGTGCTATAAAAATGTCATTGTAAATAACGCGAAACATAAGCAAACTTATCTGCTGCTTATCCCCCATAGAGACAGTCTAATATGTTAATTGAAAAGTTATTTTTAGCAGCATTTTAAAATAAAAATTATATGAAATAAAAAATGTGAGAAAGATAATTTAATTAAAATTATTAATAAAGTGTGCAACAGCATATGTATACCTATCTATATAAGTAAGTGAATTATGTGATGGAGAAAAAATGTGAGGGGAAATTAATACTAAAAACATGTTAAAAAATCTATGAAAAGAAAATGTGTCAGTGATGTTTTAAAGCAACACAATCAATATTTGCATAAAGAAAAGTGTAAAAAATAATAAAATAGAATAACAACAGTGATGAATTTATAATGAAAATGTCAAGTCAAAGTGTTTGTTTTTGAACAAACATATATAATCTCCTTTTTTTTTATAAAAGTTAATAAATCCTAAAGAAAGGAGAAAAGATAAAAGAATTTGAAATCCCTAGATGCTTGAATAAATCAGTTACTGGAATAAAGCTTTTTTAATACAAATTTAAAAATGTAATGGAATGATAATTTTTGAAAAAAAGTTACAAAAAAAGTGTAAATTACAATATAAAAAGGTGTTTTTAAAGGGGGAAAAACAAGTATTATAAGTATGTATGTCATTGCTGTGTAATAAAGAAGAAAGGAGAGGAAATATAAGCTACTATTAAGGGACTGCTAAAGACTGTAAGTTTATTTATTAAAACTTTATATACCTATACGCATGATTATTGAGCTTAGCTAGGCGCCGTAAATGACCAATTTGAAGCTCCATTTAGAATGTCAGTATATCGTTAGTCTCATGCAGAAAGGCCTTTTCCCTGAATTGAGCTTTTTTAGGGTTTCTACTACGTTTCACACAAGTAAACAGTGGCACGAAAATTTAATTAAATGTTTTCATACATATCGCTCTTGCAAGCAATTGACTTTTAGATATAGCTAGGTATACCGCAATCATGTTTGTTAGGGCCTTTCTATATGAGACCAACGATATGAATTATTTGCATAATAAGCTATATGTTACTGGATGCCAAAATTTCCCAGATGCTATTTACCCCAGGTTTAACTATTAAAGAGTCCATCAGATTCTATTAAAAATTGACATTAATACAGAGTAACTGCTTTTTTTTAATATTTTTATTGGTAATTTGTTAACACTGGCCCTATTCACAACGAATGGCTTTGCATTTTGAGGAATATAGGTTTACTTAGAAATATAGGTTTATGAAGAAATATATTAGCCCTATTCACAATATTGTGCAAATGGCTTTATATCATTGCAATCGCAAAATTGTGGAGTATATTTTTAATTTACATAAAAATTTGTATAATACGCCCAAATATATTATATTTACAATTGAAAAATTGTGCAATCTGACATGCAAGATTGCCAGTTAGCCTAATGTATTACCTATTGCAGAAATGTGCAATCCTAAATGCACAAGATTGTAAGCCGGGCTAATATGTTATGAAACAATGCGCTTCAAGCACTGCCGATTCCAAAGAATTTTCTAATTATTCGTTTATTAGATTTTATTGTGCCTTCATCTTCACTTCTTCTTGAGTATTCTCATAAAGCGAATGAATAGTTATTGAATTACAGTCATTCATCTTACTTTTTAGCCTCAAAGAAAAACATTGGGAGCCTTTAAAGCACGTTAGTGGAGAGTCCTACTAATGGCTAAAATATTTACGGAAAATAGTAATTGATAAACAGGCTGTAAAAGCTGTAGTTCTATTTTGTTGGTAAACTCTTGACTGTTCTCTACTTTAGAATTTAAAGAGTTTTCTCTCAGCTTGGTAATTGTCTTCGAAAAAAGATAGTACATTGTGTTTTCTGTAATATTCCGCACCATTTTGTGAATCTAAGTGGGTGCATATGATGTTCCACAATTATCTCTTGATTTTTCCGTATTCTTCAATATCGAATGCAAATCAAGTTGTCTGACTTTTCGGTGGCTGGCAGCCTGTTTTATTTCGATGGTCGGATTTTTTTTTTATTATTATATATATTATAAATTTTATTTCACTGCCTAAAAGGCATTGTTGAGGCGAGTTGACAAGATTTTAGTTTCCTTTAAATTTGTACAGTGTAATAATAATTAGAGAGAAAAAAAGCCACAATAAAATATTGTATGATATAACAGTAAAAAACTAGATTTTGAAACCACTATACAAGTTCATTTATATGCTGCAGAATGTGTTGTTTTAAAAGCCTTTTAAATACTGAAATTCTGCTTTAATTTTTTTACATTTGAGGCAAGTTATTATACTCACGACTATTCATAAACTCTATTCGCTGTTTAGTTGCTTCCAGCCTACAAAAGGCTGCTTTTAAATTTGCAATACTTCTGGTATTTACTGTATGATAATTCCTCATGAAATGAATCGTGTGATGTCCAATACTATGCAAGTACTTGAGTACATACAATAATAGTTGCATTTTGTATATACCATATATAGGTAAAATTGTTTGGCAGTGATCAACATACAAGGATACGATTAAATATCTAACCGGAAGTTTATATACGACATTTAATGCGTTGTTTTGCATTCTTTCAGAGTCATTAGTTTTCGTATAACCATATAAAATCGCCAATTAGTTTAAATGGCTTTGTATTAAAGCATTATAAATTGAGAGCTTAGTATCCTTATCAAATTTATTTTTAAATTTATATTAAATTTCGACAGCATGTGCAATTTTGCCTCCTAGGGATCGTATATGTTCATTCCAAACGAGATTGTTTTCTAAAATTATTTCCAGCTGTGGCATAATCAAATGTACATATAAATGTGCTCTTGTTTATGCAAATTATTGCGGAATTATCTTGAAATTTAATGATCTTGGTAATAAAAATTTCCTTTTGATTTGAATTTAATAATACAAAACTATAACCATATCCATGGCAGTTTTATATTACTAAATTACCATCAAAGTCATAATTCATAAAATCATTAACATGCAGCTAAAAAATTGAGTAATTTGATACAGAACTTATTGTTCAAATAACAAAAAATTGTAAAAAAGTGCTATTTAATTCATATAAAATAGTTTATATTGGATATTCTCTATCAGAATCTTTTTCAATTTCAGCCTTCAACGCTCTTGTTTATTTCTCATTCTATATAATTTTTTTTGGCTGATGCATCGTAAACAAAATGTTATGTAAGTATAAGTTTTGCCGCCATTAATCAGAGCGGTGTCGTATGTATATGTTTTAACTTCATTTATGTCCAACAAGATAGAGCAATTGCATATAGTGCTATGCCAGTTTTGGAGCAGCTGCAGTGAAAACTTCCAACTACACATTCCATATTCTCTCAAGATCAGCTGACCTGACTGTACCGAACCGAGAAGTTTGCTTGAATCAAGGCAATCCTTATACTGTATATGTTAATGAGCATAGAGGTCGTTTACGGACTGTCACCCTCAAAACCAATTTATTATAAATAATTGTGCCGAAAAAATCATATAAGATTTAAATTCATTGAGAATATCTAATATACATATATAATATAAAAAAGTATGCATAAAAAACATTTAATGTATTCAAAGTGTGGTTATAAAATCACAAGTCTTAAAAATATAGCATGAATTAAGACTGTTATGGTCATAAGGTTATAGTTTAGTGTGCTATCTAAAGTTTGGATCAGCTTGATGTGTGACAAGTAGCATTATTCTGCTGAAACAAGGACATATGAGTATTCTCTACCTATTAATCGTAAATTTCGTGCTACAAAAAGGATTGCATCATCTGAATGTAGTGACTTTCATTGACTGATGATACATAAATTTTGGACATCCTTTATATATATATATATGTATGTGTATATGGTTATATAATGGTGATTATAAAGCGTGCCTCCATAAGAATGCGCCTTTCAATTGAATTATAAAACACTTTTTTTTTTTAAGAATTATGATTTTTTTATTTTTTCTTATTATCCAATAGATACCACAAGACCTCCCTTACCACGTTTATAAAGAATGTCATTCTTACTACAATAAATGTCATTGTTACTGCATTTTCAGCCTCAGCTTCGAAAAAGTGAAATCCAAACAGTTACATTTGTTACCCATTAATTTAATAAGAATATTCTGAACCCCAAGTTCAACATCTTTGTGCATTTACGAAGCTATTTTAATAGAAATGTGCTTTAACACATAGACAAAATTATAGTAAAAATAAAATTAAAAAAAAATTATGTCTGAAAAAATAATTTGTATGCGTATACAAAAATATCATAAAAATAGTCTTGGATATCGTATTTTGTTGTTGTTTAAAACGATTTTTGTTTTCGATCAATAATTATTTTTCCCAAACTTTTGTTTGAATCCACGAATCCGTCTACAGGTCCACATTTAAACAATTTATTAACTGATTCAACGAATTTCCTTATTGAACACGTAAAAATATTTTTTCTGTGCAGAGATGACTTTTTTAGCACAATTTTCCAATTTTTTGTTTTCACAACTATACGATTTTATATTCTCTTAACGCAGTTCATTTTCACTACTACAATAATATAATACCAATGGGAATCACCAGTCAACGCAAACGAACGCATTCTGTTTTTTACCGCTCTTAACTAATGCACTCTCATATAAAATTCAATATTGGGTCCAATAAAACTGAGAAAATCTACATACATATAAAAATGTATGTATGTAGGTGTACACATACTTTGTTTGTTAGTGTTATTAATATATTAAAAGTGGTGTTACTCCTAAAAAATTAACCGATCAAAATGATCGCTCACTTCTGTGCAGAAAAAAATGTTACGATATACAATTTTTCTAAATCGGTGCAGTAGTTAGGGTTGTCAGATTTTTTTCCACCCCCAGCGCCAAACTGGTGTTCAAAATTCGCCAAAATAATTTTTGTATGATCTTTACAAGACAATGAATCCCTAACTAAAAATCTCCTCAAATGATTTTCCGTAGTTATCTCAAAAAATTAGCTTTTCGAGTTAAATGCAGAATTGTTAACAGTACATTGTGCCAAAATTTTATTTAAATTACCTTTAAACTGTTTCCTTTAGGAGATATTTTCTAAAAAATATTTCTAAGACTTGTATGGAAACTAACAATTTGAAATGTGTCTTTCTCGAAACAAGCTTTTTGCGTTATGACTATGTTGAAACAAAGGAGCGAAATGTATATATTTATTTAATAATACTATTAGTTCTAAGGGCTTAGTATTACATATTATATATTTATAAAATAAAATTACATACATATGCCTATTTTAAAAAGCTATACAAGTAGCTAAACGTACAAATCTAGAAGTTATAAATCTCAGTCTCGTCTGTTTGATTTGTGCTCTTTTGTGCATAAAATTTTTCAACATGTTTTCTGTTGGGTCAAACGCATTGCAACAGATCTTATTTGCATTCACAGAATTTGTTATTCTTATTAATTCATCAATAAGTTTATTTTGCACTCTATTTTGCGAACGTGATTTGGTATAATTCATTATGGAAAGTACTTTGTCCACGCAAGTTTTGCTAAATGGAATAACCAATATATTGAATGCAGCCAAAGATAATTCTTTAAGATGAAACGTACTCGCTGTGTCTTTGTACTTGTAAACAAACTTTAGTCTAAAGTTTAAATAAATTAGTAGCTATTTTTCCCTTGAAATACACGTAAATATCCCCAATTAATATAGCACAACTTTGCCCATTGAATACTCGCCTGCTGGAATGTTGTGCTCATTTTGTTATTGAAAATTCTTTATGCTTCATCTGTACTCATGGATGGTATAAATATTGAGGAATCGGATGCTCTTAATGTTCTTGGAATGAAAATACAGTGTGATGTTCGTTGGAGTGAGCACATATTTCATGTCTCTAAAGAAGCATTCAAGTGCCTCGGCTTCTTGAAACGGTGTAAGATGTACTTCACTCCATCCGACCTCCTTACTATTTATACCACCTACATTCGACCGAAAATGGATGGGGTTACTCGACCATATGCAGAAGAGGGCTAAGAAGCTCATCGGTGACAGCAGGGTATCCTATTCTATCGACTCACTGGAGCATCGACGCAGTGTGGGGTGCGTTACTCTGTTCTATCGTTACTACAATGGGTTTTACTCTGACGAGATTAGGGATCTTGTTCCCGAAACTCACACATTTTTACGTAGCACGCGTTTATTGTCCAGAGCTCATCCAACGCATTACAGAGAGAATTCGCTTTTCAGCCGTACGCTTCGCCTGTGGAATAAGTTGCCTCCAGACGTGTTTCCTGTCTGTTATAACGTTGGAAAGTTCAAGTCAAATGTTCACAATTACTACTCTCTCTTTGCTCCTCCTCACAACTTATTTTTCTAGTTCTGGTACAATGCACTGCATATGTGGGGGTTATCCCCTGAGTACTGGTCCAAGAATAAAAAAGACGATTTTTTTCGGCACATAGATCTGTATAAATTATTTGAGCATTCAGTATGACAGCAAAACATTGGATAAAATAAAAAAGCCAGATTTAAATACAAAGTATGTAAAAATAGCCAACTATTTCACCACATGATTTTTTAATCACCCGTTGCCAAACCAAAAAATTAGTCGCCATAGTAAATAAAAAATCACCAAGTTTGGCGAGAAATCGTCATATATGACAACCCTGGTAGTAGTACGGCTACAAACGAATTTTTAATGTACTGTTCATAGAACGCAGACGTGCACTATAGTAAAAAATTTTATATGGGAATCACTCAAAAAATGGAGTAACTTTCATTCAAATTTTCTAGATGAGTTGCTCTTCTGTGTTCTATGAACACCACGTAAAAAATCGGTTTGTGTATTATTTATACAGAGAGTGTATATTTAGTGAGAAACCTTAGTAAGTAATTTGGGTGAAATAGGAAAGTAATTTGAGTGAATTACATTTTTGTTTTTATGTTCTTATTTGTCTTTATAATAACTGACTTTTTGTCGTCAGAAAAGTCAAAAGCAAAACATTTTAAGATTCTTCTATCTAAAATGAAGACTCTTTTGTGAAAAGTGAAAATTTTACTACAAAATTTCTAGCACCACTGTGTTTGAGTTATGCTGTTGCTAATGAAATTGCCACTTTTTTACAGCGTATGAGGAAATCGTTTTAATAAGAGTTTTTGTCTTAAGTACATATGTTTGCACTTCAGTGGAAATATATTTCGAATTATTAAAGAAATCCGAAAAAAAATTGTGATAAAGAAAATATACACCTCATACAAACATATTGTGCCTGATTCTGAGAAAAATGTTGGGAAAAGTATACAAGCTTAATAATAGACAAGACGAAACGTAAAAATGTACGAATTCATGTTAACTGAATTAGTAAAACGTTGAAAAAATTTGTAGTTCTTAATTTTTTCATATGTTTAAAATATAATTTCGATATTAACATTGAAATGCAAAATAAAGAAGCAAGGATTTACATATTATTATCCAGGAGGATAATAACGAAGGCCTTTTATCTCTAAATCTGACATATTTTACAATGAACTTGATTATAAATTGTGGGAAACTGCAACATTTTTAAATTTAAAGACAAGGTATATAAGCAAATTGGAACTACACCCAAATCCTCTTAATTTTTGTGGTTGAGAAGAAGGGGTACCCATGCAACCATCAGAGCGTTAAATAGGTGACTTCACCGATATAATCTGGTGCAAAGTAAAACCTTTTGTCTAGCATTGGCTAGAATTGGATTTAGTATTAAGATTTGTGAAGATTCAATAAATAAAAAAAAACTAAAAATATATATAAGTATATATAATTAACAATATTAACATTTAAATGCAAAATAAAGAAACATATTATTATCCAGAAGAATAATAATGAAAATTTTTTATCTTTATATGAAGTCTTTTGTTAAACTAAATGTGACATATTTTACAAAGAACTTGTTTATAAATTGAGGGAAACAGCAACATCTTTTTAATATAAAAACTACCATTTATTAAGAATTAAATTATGTTTTGGCAATAAAACTTTAATTAATGTTTACAATTGAAAAAAGGGAAAGTATATAGGAAGAATTAATTTCCAATTCCAGGCGCTACAGCATTTCCCAGAAATAAAACACTCTAGAACTGAATATATTTCACAATTTTCTTTTTCAAATGTGGTCGTGTTTTCTTGATTGCATAAATTAATTGATTCAATAATGCGCTATAATACCTTTCTGTAATCGTTGATATTTTTTAAAGATAATCGATTAACAATATTCCATGTGCATCCCAAAATACAATGGCCGTAGCTTTGCCAGCTGATTTCACTATCTTCGCCAGCACTTCCACTAGCTTCCACCCATTGTTTCGAACCACGTTTCATCAGCAGTTATTAATCGACGCCAAAAATCTACAGGATTACGCTTTATCATGTCTAAACACCGCTGTGAACTGGTCTACCGTACTCGTTTTTGTTCGACACTGAGCATACGCGGCATCCATTTTGCCGATAGCATTTTCATATCCAAACGTTCATGCAAAATGTTGAACACATGTTCATATGATATGTTTACTTGAATCGGCAATCATTCATAACGATATCGAGGATTTTTTTAATATTTTCTGCAGTAACCATCTCATATGGACTTCCTGTTGATGGTATTGTTGCAGTGCTTGTTCGTCTATGTTTAAATACAGCAATGCAATATTTTATCCTGTAAGCTGTCGCAACAGAGTCGTAGTAATCTTTATCAATCTTCTCTTTTGTCTCTTTTGCCGTTTTAACTTTCAAATAATAGTGTTTAAACAGAAGACGGAATTCGCTTTTTTCCATTTTTCACGAAACACAAAAAATACTTATTTCAAACGACTACAACAAATAAAGTAATTGATAAATTTGGGTGAAATTTCAACAGCTGACGTTTAACAAATCTCAATTAAAACCCAATTGTGTTTGTGATCCCATCTAGCGCTGGATATCTTCAGTATCAATCCACCCTCGTAATTTAAAATTCAATAGTATCAAGGGGGGTTTGTATCTAGTTTACTTTCTTTTAAACTAATTAAGATTATGGAAATTTCAGCAAAAGATACGAAAATAAAAATTTTTAAGTAATAAATAATAAAGTTGTGATCAAAATTTTTCAAATTTGTATTTTATAGTTATTGGAAAACAATCTAATTGTTGCAAAATAGCAAAAAAAAAAACTTATAAACCATATATTTTTTTCTCATTTAATATTATAATGATCTTTAATTGAGTGATAAGCATCTTTAAAACTAATAAAAACTATTAATTTATAGAAAAATAATTCATATAAAATGTTTTTAATAGTGAATTAAGCACTAAGGTTCTGAAATTGATTTATATCAGCACCTACATTGTCGGACTAATCTGATGATGGACCACCTCCACGGGCTGTATTATTCACCAGCACTCCCATGTGGTTTTGCTATTAGTTTTTGGCCATATATAACAACCCTTTGCAACAGTCAATTGAACACAAGGCTTAATGAGTTGGTAGGCCGAAGCCCATTAAGAGCACCAGTCCTTAATCAACTCACCCGTCCAACCATCTCGCCTGGTTCCGTATCATATATCTGTTGTAAGAGAATAACACCTCAGGGGTTGTTAGCTCTCCATAATCGGCATAGTTATCAGGGAACTACCTTCCCATCCTGAGATTTTAGGTTTCAACCACTAGAACCAGAATGCTTCAGCCAAGGCAGGTATCTCAGCCATGATTCATGATCAGAACCGAGAGATCTGCAAGGCTGAATCGGAAGTCCAACACAACATAAGTCATGCGACTTCCTAGAGTTTTGTTAGCTGCAATAAATCAGAAACTCCTTCCCCTCTATGCCACAGAAAATAGAATGGTCTGGTTTGGTCTATGCCAAAGCAAAACCTGTTTCCCAGGGGGTTGACCACCATAGAAAGAAATTTTAATCTTGTATTCCAAAATATGATTTTTTACAACTGTTTCCGCTGAAGCATGTAAAACTCAATATTTGTTTAGTCATTTTTACTTGAAATTCTCTGACTTCGGTGCCTTCCAGTTTATCAAACGAGAGCCAAATCTAAATAATTCTTAAAACTACGTATATATATATATCTAAAATAGATAAACTCCATTTTTTATTTTTTTATTATTATCTATAAAACAGAACTGTGCGGTATTATGTATTTTACTCTACTCCGCGAAAGTTTGACTAACTTAATTGAATTTTTAAATGGAATATTAAGCTCAATAAATGCGTTTATTGCGTTAACCCCTCTATAGATGCTTGTCTCAACACTGTATAATGCGTTTCAATTACTCTGTGAGTAAATAATATAAAACTTGTTTTCACAGGCTGTTTACAGAACACAGAGGAACGACATGAGTACAAAATTTGTGTGAAAAATATTAAATTGTTTTTATGTTTTCCATAAACGCTTTTCTAGCACTACCTTATTATATAAATTAAATCTCTTTTCATTGTGTATAATATGTTTTACTGGCAGTTGGATTTTAATTGGTTGTCAAATGGCGTTTTCTCGTCTACAATTTTCTTCATAATAGCTGTTATAAACGTAACAAAAGTTACGTCGTCCTTGTCTATTGTCTAATTGTTGCTCTTTAAAACTTTTCTGTTTATTTTTTAAAATACAGGTTCTACACAACAGTTGAAATATTTTAATTTTACGTAAAAATTTACTTTCTTCTCATTTATAAGTTCATTTATAAAAAATTACGTAAATTTATATGTTACTATTGGTTAAGCAATAAAAAATTATTGTTTAATTTGTTTCATTTTTGCGTTATTTCAAGGTCTAGTTTTCGGCTACTGTCTGTGTTCTGTGGCTTATAATGACTTAATCAATTATTTTTATGTAAACACATAAAAACCAAATATAGCAGATTATTGTTTAGCAATATTTGCGTGTTTGTTTGACATTAAAAGAAAAATTTCACTTACTTAGCTCCAGTTCAATGAGTAATATAGAGTATAAAATATTAAAAAGTGCTTAATTTTTATTATATTGCCTATAACGTGAATAGCACGAAGAGTAAAATAAAACTTTTCTTACTTATTAACCTTTTTGTATAAATAAAAGTATTGTACTTATTACTTTTTTTAAGATTAATTTACTTAAGGATTTTCCTTGTCCAAGAAACAAATCTGAATTACAAAAATACTATTGTATGTATAGCAGAAAAAATAAAAGAACCTGCATAACTATTCAGAAAGTTTAAGAGAAACAATTTTTAATATAATAAAAAAAAAGTTTTTCCAACAAAAATACTCATGTAATTGTTTTGTAATACAATAACTTTATGCTGTAATTATGCCGACGTTAAATAATATGTAACAGCATTTGGTTTCAATGAGAAGGAGCAGTTGCATACTAAGCCAGACTGGTTAAGGTGAAGCCAAGGTTCTAACAAAAATTCATAATTTCGCATTAAATGATGTCTCAATATCAGCTGACCTGACTGGAACAGGTTGTTCAATTGAGTTTTTGACAAGTAAGAGTTATAGAAAACTAAACCAAGAAGTACAACTGGTTTGAGGCAGCAAAATGCTTATTACTCTGCCCTAAATTTTTTGTATCTTTTATTGTATTGTATTTGTAACTATACAGTTACAAATAAATTTGCAAAATATAGGATGCACAGCATGGGCGGAGTAACGTAGACCTTATGCCCACGATGGTATTAACAGTATTTTTTGCGGTGCTGTGACCAACTGTACCAACCTATGCCTAGTTCGCATAGGAAGTTGCCGCGTTGTTAATAACGAAATAACTAAAAAAACTGTAAACTAATACTGTTAGTTGAGGTAGAAAGTTAACCAATGAGAGTGAGACGTAAAGCTCTCGAAGGCCAAACAACAACGACAAGCTTGACCGCACTTAAGTAATAACTACGATGACGCGAGAGCTATTACTCAGCCCAGAGCTGCTTTACGACTGTATTTTGTTATGTTTAAACATCTAATATTAGAAATTAGATTTCGGGCGGTATCATTAGTCGGCTGAAGAAAATATTTTACAGCAGTAATATTTTATAATAATTTTAAAATACTTTCTTAAGGGCCAAACAAAATAGGCAAATCGTTTGGCAAACACACGCTTTCAGCTAACACCTAAACCATGCAAATGCAAACACATGCTAATGCAGTTTATATATACATATAAACATACACAACTACATACAAACACAACTTTTTTAGAATAGTAGACGTCCATTGTGTTGCGGCAATTTGCTTGCCATATGAAGTTTGCAAGATATAAATTGTTTTATGAATTGTTTTACCCTCTATTTCTTGATAATCAAATACCCGCATAAACTAACAAACATGTTTGTACGAACCTAAAGTTTTGAAATGTTTGGTAAGCGGTTTGTGTAGTTTGTTTGGCCCTTTTAATCGCTTATATCTTTTTTTTTTTGTAATAAGTTTAACATAATCGGACTGAGAAGAGAAAAAATTGCTAAAACATCAGCTTCTCTGTCTCGCATGCAAGAATATTTCAACGTTAGCAACCAATCTTTGATCAGCATGACTTTGATATTTAAGTTAAGAAGCAATATAAAAAAGCAGATACAATGTCAGACGTAAATATACATGTACGTTTATAAGCAAACATTATAAACCTTCCGTAAAAGTTACAATTTTGCAAAGATGTAGAGTAAGTAAAAAAAAAAAAAAAAAAAAAAAAAAAAACATGTCGTCTGTGGTTTCCTTTAGCAAGCTATTTTCATTATAAATACTTGAGTTTTTTCGCTTTATTAACTTCATAAATTTCCATCTCTATTGATTATTAGGGTACGAGTACTTCTACGAAATGTCGACATATAGACAGCTAGAAAACATAAAAAGCAAGCTGTTTATACTTTATACTCATTATATGTAAATTAATGTTTTTTTGTATGTATTTTACAGAATCGTAAACTATGCATTTGATCATATGCATGAGCGCACAAAATTGCGACAAACTTTTGACAGATGCTACCACTTTAATTCCTATGAATGTCATGTATTGCCATAACGCTCATGCGGACTTAAATTGAAATTAAAAGAGAGAGAGAGAGAGAGAGAGCAAATGAATACGTTTCGAACTGTAGGTTACAATGTGCGTCCGGCACTGTTAATTAAAAATTAGTCTTTAATCTTGAAATTAAAAAATAATAATAATAATTAACGATTTTTATTATTAAAAGGTTTTTTAATATAAATAAAATAATTTTTAATATAAAAAACAAAACCAAAAAATTTTTATATTATGCAAGGAACCAATTTCGCTCATCACAAAAAATTCGCCGCCAAATATTCGATGTATAAATTCATTGTGTGAAGTACAATACAATATTAACGAACTTTTTTGTAGGTAACATTGTTTACATTCCGTGCAAAGAAAAAATTTAAAAAATTAATATAAATAATAAAAATTGTTTAAAAAATTTTTAAACAATAACAAATATTATTGCCCTGAAAGCGAAATATTGGCAGAAATATTAAAATAAATAAGCAAAAAGGACCTTAAACTCAACGAAATACTACTTAATAAATAATAAACTCTATCTATATAAATTAAAAGTACACCTATATACATAAATTCTATTCAAAACATTTTCTGACTGCCCCCCACGAATTTAGACTACCAACATGATTGTGTATGTTTTTATAAAAACTAATGTGTTTTACTTTTGGCGAAGAATATTCGCGACCAAAAATTCGTCGTTCGTCGCGGTTGTGTTCCTAGCATTAAAGAGAGCTTCACTTGGTGCTAACATAAGAGCGATTCAGCACCCTTTCAGCAAGTGCTTTCTATTAGTTTCGATTTAAGCGCTTTAAGTAATGTCAAATATCAATACAAAATTTCAGACAGTAACGAATCGAATCGAAGTTTCTTTTATGTATTTAATTAAGAATTGAAAAGAGCAAGTTTTGTAATACGCAAACTTTCAACATAAAACGCATGCTTCTTCTCAGCAGGTCTATAAAAAAATCTTAAACGTTTCTCCTTTACTAAACTGCTTTGCGCGCAGCAGTAGTTTTGGCTGCGATTATTCACTGACAACACTAAAAAAAAGAAATTGTTAACGGTTCATAAATGGTGGAGTTATTTAAAAAGTTTATATATCGAGCGATCACTTTGGTTAGAAAAAATTAACGGGGCGCAACCGCAGGCAGTACCATTAAAAAAATAGCTTTAAAAATCAATTCATAAATAGTGGGGTTATTCAAAAACTATATTTTTTTCATAGACATTTTGTCTGCCCGCTATACAAAACAAGATAAAATGTTTAAAACCACTTAATAGCATAGTGGTACAAAATCGAACTTGCTGAATGTGAATGGGAAGAGAAAAGGCATTATCTACAACAATATCTTCAAGGGTGTTTTTAGTTCAGTGATAGATTTTTTTATACACACATGAAATCGGTGATTTGGAAGACGAAAATATCATTGAAAATTTTATAAAACTGTGCTTATTTATTTTTATTATCATGGGAAGTTGTAGTATCTTGCTGGTTTTGCGGTCGGGGATTTCATTTTTGTTATTTATTTTTGTCTAAAACTGACGTTAGATTGCGCTTTCAGAAAAATAGTTATATTTCTAATAGATTTTTATACAAAAACGATGTATTTTTACTGCTAGTTTTTTGTAGAAATTAAGTTCTAATGTCTGAAGCAGTGAAACAATAAATGCACCATTTTTTCTGAAAATCTGCAAGAAATAATACCATTGACAATGCACCTAGCGTCAGGTTTAGGTAAAAATATCAATAATGAATTCTTCGACTACAAAACACAGTAAGATAATACAACTTTCTAGGATAATAAAAGCAAATAATCATTATTTTAGTTATCTTTCCTTGTTAGACAGTGTTCCAAAGTTCCAAAAACTTTAACTGCATATAAGAAAAATGTTCTCGCTAAACTAAACAAACCCTTTGAGAGTTTGTTATGGATAATACTAAATTTCATTCGCAATAAGTTTCATCCCATTCCTGTTTTGTATATTGCACTACGAAAATGACGGAGTTGTATAAAAATTTATTCTTTTGACAGAGTTATTGCCTGTATTCTCCTTATTTTGAGAAAATTTAAAGAAGAAGTGCTTGATTAATAGTGTCAGAGACTCGATTCCTGTCAAAGACTCTGACTGCTTCTGCAGACAGAATGTGTCTTTGACGGCCTTATCAAATGATGGACTGCTTCCAGGACGTGAATTATATACGATTACCGGTGCCCCATGCGGCAAGGCTCACGTAGGTCCCAACTTCTGTCTTATGTTAACAAAAGTTAATGAGTGAATAGGTTGAACTCCATTCAGAGCATAAGCCCGTAATAAATTTTCTTTATATTACCGGTATTTGCTGCAAGATAACAACAAGTTATGGGGTATGGTATGGGGGTCCCCGAAAACTGTATTCATAGTTGTCACGGGGGAGTAATACCTTTCTCTGCGGTTTTCTTTTTAAACCACATCCAGAACTTTTTAGCCCAGTTTAGGTATGTCAACTTACGCAAAGCAGAACCTCGCAGGAACTTTGCCGATTTTCATCCTGCTAATTAACCCTGAGTGATAATTTCGGAAGTCCGATACAATCCGACTTCCTAGAATTTGATTTTCTAAAAGAAGTGAGGTTCTCCCACTCCTATGTGCCACACAACACAGCCTAATCTGGTTATGCTTATATTAAAGCAAAATCTGCTGAACCTGGGGCGTTTCAATATGTATTTGTTATTAAAAACACTTTAAAATATTTATACACAAAATTTAATCTTTTTCGATGCTACGTCGAAGGCATGCCTAAGTAATATATAGATGGACTGAATTATTGTCACATATATACTATCAATAAATAAAGAAATATTCTTCACATTTCGGCAATGTTATGATATAAACAACAATAATAATATTCAACCCACGTAATTGTCATGTCCCAAAGACAACTATTCTATTGCCATATATAAGAGTGTATTATTTGCCAAAAATTGTAAAGCGATTTCATCAGGTCAATTAATTTTTATACGTCTAAATTAATCTTTGTTTTTTTATTAAAGGGTCAGTCTTTTTTGATAGCAAAATATGATGTGCTCTTACTGATGGTATATTTGAAAAACTTTATATAGAAGTTTAATAATATGCATTTAACCAATATAGAAAAAATTTTTTATTCGAATATAGCTGTATGTGTACGGCTTTTGTTATGCTGAACAATTTTTGAAATTTTGTTATTACATTTGCCAGTTTTTTAACTAAAAATATTATAAAATTTAATTTTAATAGAATTACAAAAATGTAAACTAGAAAATATTTACAGGCAAAGGCACAATATATTTTAGAGCCTGGTGGTTAGAAAAACGTTCAGTTCTCTTTCCTTTTATTACGTTAATAAAGATTTTGTTTTTTATACACAAATTTTTCTTTGTATTTTGTTTTTCCTTTTTATTATTTTTTTGTTTCTTGCATTATTTAAACACTAATCTTTGGTTTCCTAAAAAATAATCTTTTGTTTCTAAAGTTAATTGTACTTTTTTTACATTGAAAAATTAATTCAAACGTTTTACAGGGCTTGATAGCTGTTTTTAATTATTCTTGAAAACCTCTCTCAGCACATTTGAATTCCCTTGAACTGCTAACTTTATATTCAGTTTCATAACAACGCCAATAATAACTAAAAATACAAAAAATAAATATACTGAGTTTTGTTTTTTAGCTAAAGGCCAAAGTACAAAAGAAACTACATATATGTACTTGTGGACTGCCTTTGCGTATGAGTGATAATTTCCAAGTAATCATTAATACAAATACGGTTGAAGTGTTATATGTTGATAATTGATGTAATTGTTTACTAAATCTATATATATCAAGTAGGTATTAGGGTGAACGAACGATTACTTTTCGACCGGTTTTTGCCGGAATTTTAATAACTAAATGTTATATTTTCGTGTTTTCATTTTAAATACGCTCGCAATTGAAGTACTTTTTGGAGTTCAATATAGATCGTCTTGTATATATGAAAGCCTTGAAAAATATTTGATTGATAATTTTATAATCGTAAGGTGTTTGATAAGGAAAGATTCGGTAAGACAATACGACAGATTTGGTTGAAAAGATTAACAGCGATGAATATGATTATAAAATTTAGGCATGAAACAATGGAATCCTTATTTCAAGAAAACATATTTTTAAAAGTAGAAAATCGGTTATCTTGAAAAAGATCTACAACCACAGGAAAATATTATCGTGAAGCAATTGATTGATGCAATCAAGAAAACAAAGTAAAAAGTGCTCTTTCTTCAAAACAACATACCGGTTCACACAGCATCAGATACGATGCTAAAATTAGTTGAAACACACTTCTGATTGATTCCAATGACCTTCCGACTTATAGTCCAGATTTAGCACCTAGTGACTTTCTGCTGTTTCCATTCTCTCCCAAAATTGTACTATTCAGGTGGTATAAAAAAGTGGGAATATCGTCTTCCTAAGTGTATTGAGCTAAAAGGAGGCTATATTGAGAAATAAATGGTTTTTGAAATGGCTTTTTCCTACTCAGGTGGGTTTCATATCAATCCGCCCTCGTATAAGACATATTTTTCCGATCCATCCGTTTTTGTTGACAGGGGGAAAAAATTGGTGAGTGCCAAGTTGGTTTTTGTTGAAATATTACTTTACAAACAAATTTGTTTTTAAATATTTTATTAAAAATACCTAATCAGATTTATTGGCTCTTCATTAACTTTCAAACAACACATGTTTTCTTTTAAATTGCTACATATTAAAATTCCTCAAGAAATCGATCGCCCTATTAGATATTCAATTATAAAGCATTTTCTTTTTGCTTATTTATTAAAAATGGGACAAAGCAATTAAACGGAAATATCGTTATTAGTTTTCACAAGAAATTTTGTATTTCTTTTGAAGCGCACAAAAGAGAAAAAAAACTATGCACATATATGCATGAACCAAAAAAAAAAAAGAAAAAAAAAAAACAATTAACTTTTAATTTCCCTTTAACCTAGTTAATATATAAATGTATGTATTATATAAAAATATAATTCCACTGGTAACTTCTAACTGCTATAGTGAAATTGATCTACATTGCATATTATATCTCTGGATGTGGTAACATTCGCATAATTTCATTCATAGATATGAAATCCCGAAGCATAAATTTACCAATCTGATGAACAAAAATAAGACCAACAAATTTATTTTATTATTTGTAAAAGTTTTGATAGAAACAACTCAGTTTATGATTAATATCATCTTGAGTTGTGTAGTTTATAATGGGTGATTTTATAAGAACTATCGGAAATTAAAAAAAAAAACACATAAAATTCAGAAAAATGCATGAAATATTTATTTGGATCGATAGTTGGGTCGATATAATTTAATGTTTGAAGATTATTTCATGCAAATGTTGGCCGCGGCTGCGCCTCAAATGGTCCATCCGCTTAGTCCAATTTTGGCATACTCTTTCCAACATTTCGGCCGGTATCTCACGAATAATGTTGGCAATGTTGGCTTCCAGTGCGTCAATCGAAGCGGGCTTGTCGCTATAGACATTAGCCTTAACATAGCCCCACAAAAAATAGTCTAGAGGCGTTAAATCGCACGATCTGAGCGGCCAATTGACTGGTCCCAAGCGTGAAATAAACTGTTCACCGAACTCGCCTCTCAATTGGTCCATTGTTTCGAGTGCTGTGTGGCATGTGGCACCGTCTTGTTGAAGCCACATGTCATGCAAGTCAAGCTCTTCCATTTTGGGCAAAAAAAAGTTTGTTATCATCGCACGGTAGCGCTCACCATTCACAGTAACGTTGTGATTCGCATCATCTTTGAAGAAATACGGCCCAATGATGCCGCCAGCCCATAATCCACACCAAACGGTTGTTTTTTGTGGATGCATTGGTAGCTCTTGCAATGCTTCTGGCTGCTCTTCACTCCAAATACGGCAGTTTTGCTTGTTCACGTATCCATTCAACCAGAAATGAGCCTCGTCGCTGAACACAATTCTTCGATAAAAAAGTGGATCTTCATCTAACTTTTCAAGAGCCCATTCACCAAAAATTTGGCGTTGTGGTAGGTCGTTTGGCTTCAATTCTTGCACCAGCTGTATCTTATAAGGCTTCACACGCAAATCCTTCCGCAAAATTTTCCACGTAGTGGAGTAACAGAGGCCCAATTGCTGCGAACGGCGCCGAATCGATAATTCACGGTCATCACCAACACTGGCCGATACGGCTGCGATATTTTCTTCAGTTCGCACTCTACGTAAGCGTGTTGGTGGTTTAATGTCCAACAATGTAAATTTGGTGCGAAATTTTTTTACAATAGCCCGAATAGAAGCCTCAGTAGGTCGATTAAACTGACCATAAAATGGAAGAAGCGCGCGATGAACTTTCTTAACAGAGCACGCATTTTGGTAATAAAACTCAATAATTTGCAAGCTTTGTTCGTTTGTAAGACGATTCATGATTAAATTATAGACCAAACTGAAGATGTTTGACAGTGACAGAAGATACAAAACGTGCGTGAGCTGTCAAAACTAGTGTTGCCAAAAAGATAATAGCAAAAAAATCACTCGTTATTTATGAGTTTTGTAGTTTATATAGTTTAATTTTTGGGTCAGTATAAAAATTCAAGGCAAGATGATGTAAATATATGTATATCAGTATGTTTTTTCTTTTAATAAAAAAAAAAAAAAAAATACGAATTTGTTAGTTTCCTTAAACTATATAAGCTTTTCAGATAATTAGCCTTATTTTTAACCTAAAACAAAAAATCATGCATTTAAAGGTTAAGAAATAATATTTGCAATAAATTTGTCTAATTCAAGCTCCTTTTTGGTTATTGTAAAAAAATCTGTTTTTGTGTATTTTCCAATATTTCGTCTTCCCTCCGAAGACTGCTTCAAGAAAATTTGTCTAAATTCAATAAAATATTTGAATTGAATTATAATATACATAAATAAATTTATAATACACAAACAAATTTTCCTGAAAAACTTTCGAAATATCGAAAAGTAAAAGAAACAATTAAAAAAAAAACCAAAATATATGTGCATGTGTGTGTTTATTTTATTCTCTAGTTTTGTATGGCTTTGTCAGTTCTGCTGGTTAATGAGTGACCGGAAAATTTCAGTTTTGGTGCCGCGCCTTTCATTCGGAATGACCGAGTGAAGGAAATGAACGAACTGTTCCGTCTTTTGCAATTGAACGAAAGCGACCGGTCACTAAAATCAGCAACCCGGCCCAGCACTACTCGTCACTCATTATGATTTTGTCATGAAAATATATGATTGATTTTGATCAAATAGTTTAACGATTAAAGCAAGTTGGTTTATGTATAATTAGTTTGCTAATTGCCAGCACTACTCGTCACTCATTATGATTTTGTCATGAAAATATATGATTGATTTTGATCAAATATTTTAACGATTAAAGCAAGTTGGTTTATCTATAATTAGTTTGCTATATATCTATTTCAGGACTGGCAAATGTGAACTTTCAAGACCAATATTTACCACAATGGTGGTAAAACAAATTAGTATAACTTCCCGACAGATATTCTGTATTTGAAAGGCAATAAGTACATTTTGACTTTTCTGTGGGATGCTTAATTTTTAAGTATAACGGTTTTAAAGCCATTTTGTTTGATTTTTATTCGAATCTAAAATAAATTTAATATGCTAGATATAAATAAACGGGGGGTTTTTTTTAAATTTAGTTTTAACTTAAGTAAAAAAAAAACATTGACAAAACTTTCAGAGTTTTTAATACGTCCATTCATTGTCCTATTCAATTTCTTTACAATTCTGGCGTTTTCAGAAATGTAGGTTATATGGCAAGACAGTTAAATTTTGCCATGTTTCTATAATCACAGCTATGTACATATGTTATGTGCTGACAAATGTACAAATGCACATACTCGTTCATATGCAAATACGTCTTAAACAAGTGTACTATATAGCACATATATATTTATGTAGATTTCAAAAGAAAAATTTAATGCAAAACAACAATAACAACAAATGAAAAGGTAAATCTAAATTCAGGAATTCTTAAAAATGAAAAACCACAGTATATACTTACTTAAATTTTCGAGCATATGTGTGTATGCATGTGTATGTGTGTGCATGGAAGCATGAAATCTTCTAAGTATTTTTTAACATACACATGAATATCAAACACAAGCTGAAAACTTCGTAATATAAATATGAGAGTATGTACACGTGCTTATGCATATGTACATACATACTTTTATATAAGCACACATGCATATGAAATATATAATATATGTGATTTTAAACAACTGTGGAAAAGAAGCTTGGACTATTTTCTTCTTTCATTTATTTTAATTTTTTTTTTTTTTTTTTGTATTTTCGGAAGGAATAAACAAAACAATAGGGATTTGCATATGAAATGTAATTCCGGCGGACATACTTAAAAAATTTAATATAAATCAGTATGTTAAAGAAAATGCACACGAGAAAAAAAAAGAAACAATTTGGAAATGAATAAATAAATTTTCCCTTTTATAAAAAAGAGAATGTTTACAGAGTTAAAAAATTTGTAAACAAACATACTATAAGAGTGCTCTAAAATTTTTTTACATATATATTTATGCAAAAAATATAACCACAGGTTTAGACAATAAAACATAAGGAAATTTAATGAACGAATTTAAGTGCAAGTTAAAAGTTTTAGCTTTAACTGAATGTACTAGCATACATATGTAAATGTTCCATTCGATTTTCAAAACACAATGCCCGTCCGAAAAAAATTTCTGATTAACGCAGCCCTTTATAAACCATTTTTCAATATTCGTTCTTCTAGCATAATAGGTGATCTTAATGCCAGAATAAAAGATCAGTAATAATAAGAAGGATTTTTCAAATATAAATGAAGTAAGGCATTCTAAAGATAAAGTCCTATGGCCATTTAAATAAGAAATTAACAACTTCTAAACTTGCAATCAGTTCTACATGGAATAAATACATTAAAAACCCGCAAATATCTAATCCAAATTAGCTTCGCATATTTTATGTAGCATCTATTTCGGTTATGTGTTATGCTGCTCATTTGTGGGGTTTTAAAAAACATGATGTAGTCGAAAAGTTATTTAGATTTTTTATTAAAAAAATTTTTCACTTACCTGAAACAACACCGAACTAAATGATTTGCATAGAAACCGGTATTCACTCTCTATTTGTTACAACACTAAAACTAAATTTTGCCTATATAAAAAAAGTATTGAGAATGGAACCTAAAACCATATTGGCGAATAAAGTAATAAACTTAAAAATATATTGAGTGGAATGAGTTTTGTCAGCAATTACAATTTAATTATACTTCTGATCAACCTTTATCGCTTCAAAGGAAACAAATATTTGATCTTGTAATTAAAGAATATGAAGAATAGGTAAGAAGCTCAAGATTTCATGGTCTATACTCCAGCCTAAATTACAATGTGTCGCACTTTACAATAGTGTTTTGTCACTCGCTGCTGGGCTTTTAATAAAAGCAAGATATTAGGTTTAAAGAAGCAAGGTTTACCTGAAATATATACAAAATGCTTTCGAAATGACTCTGTGGGTATTTGTACTGTGTGTAATTTAGATGCAACTGAAAATACTTTCCACTTCATTGGCGTCTGTCCATTGCATAAACAATAGAGATTAAAATACTTTGGAAAAACACAACTCAGCTCCTCTGATGTCAATTTGCTATTAAACGGCAAAAATTTTCAATCTCCACACGATTACCTGCAATTTATTTATTTTATTTGTTTATTTATCTTTTTATTTTGTCAAGGCAATACAACAAGCACATGTCTTATATTACAGTATTACTTAGTATTTGGCATTTCATTATAATAACAATTCTAAGTGGTATAATAATAAAAATATAAAAAAATAAAAAATATAACAAAAACAAAAATGGAAAAAATAAATTTAGAAGCATAAGGCATTTAAGTAAGTAATTTTGTCATTACGTTCTTCATGTTATCATCATATTACGAAAAGTGATTAAAAATGGCAGTTTTGCAGGGTGTAATTGGCTCCAGGTTCGAATCGAATTAATAAAAAAATGTTGCTCAGACAAGGCTCTCGAATATTTTAAGTTATTTATCTTATTCCCTCTTCTGGATCTTGAAAAAGTAATTTTTCTATATAAATAAGGTGGCTGCTGATTGTATACAATTTTATGCAAAAAAAAAAAAAAAAAAAAAAAAAAAAAAAAGACTATTCTACATTTTAATAAATTGTGGAATGTAACATTGTATATTTGTTTCGAATAGTGAGAAATACACCTGCCTGCAATCGCATTATATGTAAAGTTTCGCCTTCGTCTGCTTGCAGCTTAGCTCTTTGTTAAAAATTACTCCTAAATTTTTTGCCGAGTCTACATAATTTATTGTTTTGTTGTTTATTTTTATTGATGGAAGATTTACATTGATCCAGCTATGACTAAAGCTAGCGACATGTTTAGCTTCAAGCTTAAACCATTTGCAGATGCCCATTTATGAATTCGATCCAAATCCTCATTTATTAATTGAATACAATTTAAACTATCATTTATATTGCAGCTAATACACAGTTGCACATCATCTGCATACATTTGTAACTGACAATGTTTTATTTTATTTTATTTTATTTTATTTTATTTTATTTTATTTTATTTTATTTTATTTTATTTTATTTTATTTTATTTTATTTTATTTTATTTTATTTTATTTTATTTTATTTTATTTTATTTTATTTTATTTTATTTTATTTTATTTTATTTTATTTTATTTTATTTTATTTTATTTTATTTTATTTTATTTTATTTTATTTTATTTTATTTTATTTTATTTTATTTTATTTTATTTTATTTTATTTTATTTTATTTTATTTTATTTTATTTTATTTTATTTTATTTTATTTTATTTTATTTTATTTTATTTTATTTTATTTTATTTTATTTTATTTTATTTTATTTTATTTTATTTTATTTTATATTTATTTATTTTATTTTATATTTTTTATTTTACTGGTAAGTCATTGGCATATATGGACCAAGTATGGTGCCTTGTGGCACGCCTCTAGGCATTATATAGATGTCGGATATATTTGATCCATGATACACGCTTTGACTAATTCCGCTTAAATACTCGTATGATGTTATAAGTTTTATTGCGGTGGCGGGGAAGTTACACATTCTTCTTATTTTTAAGTATAAAATGGAGTGATCAACTGTGTCGAATGTTTTAGAATGATCAAAAATAAAATATATGTAAATAATACAGAACAGATGTAAGAAAGAATAATTTTCGCGTTGGCCGATAAAACTTTCGGACAAATAAATGGGAAAATATTGTTAAATATCGTTGGCGGAGCTTTCAAATATCTGTCAGTAAGCAACTTCATAGACACTAAAAAAGTGACATCGTATTCTGTAGAGTATTTCGATTATTTAATTCAAATTATAGGGGAAATCGTATGATTTAATCCAATTTAAATATTATTATTCGAAGTGTGAAATATCATAAAACTTAATAACATAAAACCCGCACATACTAAAGGCCGATTGATACGCTGATTTAAAGCCATTCCTTTTTTTATAATATTCTTTTAAAGCTCCTACCAAAATCATGTTACGTCTTCACGATGATTTTTAAGTCATGTAGTTTGTTGTCGTTATAAATAATCGTTTTTTTCTTTTTTTACCCTTTTGGTAGTATCAATGTGGTTACCTTGTCAGTCGAATGAAAATAAAACAATTTCAAAAATAACAAACGAGTCAAGAAGAAATTAGAGAAAAAAAACTTGAAAAACAGAAAACATGGCTTTTTTTAATTTTAAAAAATTTTTAGTACAAAAGGAAAGACATGCCTTTTAGACATAGCTTTAAATCATCGCGAAAATTTGCTCTAACTCATGATCTTCAATAAAATATTTTTCTTTAAAATCCATATAGTTCGCCTACTTTTGTCTAAAGGGCACTCTTGTTGTTGTACAGTGTTATTTCTTTATTTTGAAGAAACTCGAGTGAACAGCTTGATACCTCTCGTTTTAGCATGTTTTTGATTTCTCCTGTAAAATTATTAACGTGTTATAATAGTTAATACGTTTTACGTATATTTTATTTTTTACTTTTGTACATAAAATTTTTAAGAGTTTAAATTGGATTTAAATAAAAAAAATTATTTGACTCTTATAAAATGTGTAGATCTAACTTATTTGCGTTACAAAAGAAAAATAAAATAAACGTTTGATTCAAATAACTGCAAGGTGGCTTCAACAGTGAGATAATGTATTATATTAAATCTCATCCTAGAAGTGATGATAAAGGTAAAAAAATGTTCCTTTATGTATAGCGTCATTAAATATTGTATACTGGTAACATTTTTAAAAAGCCTATTTTAACCACGCAACTTGTCAAGTTTATTTTGAAGTGAAACTTTTTATTTTACCAAAAAAGGCAACATGTTTAGGAAATATAATATTTTTGTCTGCAGCAAAAGCACATAAGCTGTGCGGTAAACGATTTTTTTTATAACTGTGTTTTTCTTATATATACAAGTGCTATTTGTGGTGAAGTATCATATCTGTAAACAACATGAATACTGAAGATATCAAGTATGTGTGTTTATTTTTATTTCTGTGCACAAACACTTGCACACTTAAGTAACGTGAAATTTTTTATTGTTATTATAATACTTCAACAGATACTTAACAACACGTTGTTGCAGGAACAAAAGAAAAACAGCGCGATAAAATATTTTTATTTAAATGATAAATTGTATGCACGAAAACGGAAGTAAAATAAAACTAAGAAAGATTGAAAGATGCGGAGTTTGGCTTATGAAAAATGACAAGTGTTTCCTGAACTTTCAGATTTTAATTTAATTATGATTCTAAAAGAATGTTTTTACTAGATTGCTAATAATGAAATTGCTTTCGATGAGGAAAGTTTTAATATAAAATATAAATAACTTTATGTTTCCTCGCAGTACGCTAAAACTCAAAAAATGCCATATGATTAGTGAGCTTTGGTTTCCTTAAAAAAATATAACTGCGATAAAATTAGATTAATACATATCAAACATGAAGGCAATATTTGATAAAACAGATAAAACATTAAGCTATAAACTATTATATTAATAGCAACCACCTGAAAGAGCTGAAAATATGTTATATATGAGGTGTGCAATTTTGCTTCCGCAGTATTCTTCCAAAACTCGGAACTTTATTGTAAAAACCTGGTTACATTATGACTCAAAGTATTTTCTATTGCTGGCTACTACTTTCTGCGTACGTCATAATTTGAAACGATCCACAGATCGATCGCATTTCTTACTTCTTCATAAGACCGGAAGTACTGGTCCGCCAGGCCATGTGCCATTAATCTAAACCAGTGATAGTCTAAGGCTGCAACATCTGGACAATACGGCGGGTGGGCTACCTCCCATTTCAACGTTTCCAAATATGTCTTGACTACTTTTGCATCATGGGTTCAAGCATTGCCCTGCTGTAAAATCACTTTATTATGTCTTTCGTTATATTGCGGTTGCTTGTCTCCCAATACCCGGCCGAAACGCGGCAATTGCGTTCGCTAATAATCGCCTGTAATTGCTTCAGTGCACCAAATACTGAGCATGACCTCGGAATCATGAATATTCAGTTTGGCCGTCCACGCGATATCATAGCTGGGTTATCCCCATGATTTTTTGCACTAGGGATTATTGTAATGTACGCATTTTTTTTCCAGACAAAATAAAATGCATCCATCTTTGCTTGCAAGCACCTGTTCTTAAGCAAACAAGCGCCGTTCAACATCTCTCAGCTTCAACTCATACAGCACCCAATTTCCTTGCTTCTTAATTATTTCCATTACTTCAGGTATTTTTAAAGGGCTTGTTAATCACTTTTAATGATCCGGAAAATTTTTGTTGTGTTTGATGCGAGTCTTGATCAAGTAATGCCTGCAGTTATGCATCTTGCTCTTCCACCGCCATACTGGTTTTCAACGTCAAACCATTCTTGAAGCGTTGAAACCACCCTCGGGTCATTCTTTATCTAAAAGTGACCTTACTATTTGAACCTCAACCGCAGATTTCTTTATATTAAAGCAGAAAATTAAAACTTCCCCAGTCGTAAAGCCGCCCTAGGCTGGGGAGCAGCAATCGCTTTTATTTTTATTACTTAAGTGCTGTCAGGCTCGTTGTAGTGGTTTGGCCTTCGAGAGATTTACGTCTCGCTCTCACGGTTAACGGTTTTCTCAACTAACTGTAATGGTTTAAACTCTTTCTAGAGGTATTTCGTTGTTAACTACTCTGCAACTTCCTATGTGAAGGCATGATTCGTTAGTCACAGCGCCGCTGCAGATTGCTGTTAACACCATCGTGGGCATAAGGTTTTCGTTACTCCGCCCAAATTATTTGCAACTGAATGGTTAAATAAATTGATAAATAAAAAAAAATAAAACCTTCTACATATGAAGAAAATCGGGGTCGTAAGCAGACATGTTTAATCGAGAATAACTTTATGATGCAAGCACAGATCGACTAATACTTCAATGGCGTTATATAAATAAATGTCTAGGCTTATTGCATCAGATCTACAATCTATTTATTTAGGCTACCATTTACCGTTACAGTCATCTATAGCAAAACGGTCGAAACAAAGTATTACACCTAATACATTTTTTGACACACCTGAATCAAGCTCACAAGCACGTTCTGAAGAACGCAAACCACTTAAAACTGCGAAATGAAAGTCCTGACAGTCGCTAGATAGGTGTTCTGGTATTCGCATTCGCTTTATATTGTCGATGTCAGATCTCATGTATATTGAAATGAACTGATTGCATATGTGTAAATTAAACTTTCAAAAGAAAGTAAAATAGCTGTTCTGGCATTAATTTTGATATGTATCCTTTTTATTTCAAACAGTTAAAAAAAATTTGACACGTTTTTAATTAAAAACAGCAAATTAAAAAATTGCTCTATCTTTTGCAAATTTGTTTTCGCTTTGTATAACTACAACACAAAAACGAACGTATCTAAAACACATTATAAAAAGGTAAAATCTAATTTAATTCCAACATTTTAAATTCTGCAATAGAGTTTGTTTTAGTCTTTCGTGTTGCTATTGTTTAAATTAAACCTCCACGAACACTACTCCCTCTTTCCTACCTCATAACAACCTATTTTCCTAGTTCCAGTACAATGCACTGCATATGTAGTGGTCATCCCCTGAGCACTGGTCCAAGATAAAAAAAAAAAAAAATATCCAGTACAACGTGCTTTCTGCTGAACATGGTTTCAAATCGAACTAGATGGCAACACTAAAAGACGAATTCAATGCAGTGTACCAAGACGAATTCACATTGGTGTGTACTGTAGTGTGTAATTAAAGTTAAACGGCCATATTCATAAAAAATATTTTTTATATTTATTAAAGGCTAATTTGACAACTTTTGTATAGAAATAACCAATAAGGTGAATCTTTTCAATATAGCTGCCTATCCAATTTCAATTGCCATTAGTGTTATCTGTAGTTGTGTAGAAAAAAATTGTGTCCCATCAATGCGTTTAATGCATTATTTTAATTTCAATACAACGACAAAAACAGCATAGACATCAACCTGACTGCAGGTGTTTGTCTATGCAGGTTGTCTTATTGCCGTCAAATTAATCGTTCTCGTTGGTAATTTTTTTTTTACATATCGAAGCTGCTATCTATGTGTTTAGTGAATAAAAAACTGGTTTGGTTTAAGTTTTCATATTTTTATCGGCTTAACACATGGGCTACAGGGCCTTACATAGAAAGCAAAGTTCTTTTGGTTTAAAATTAGCTTTATTCATCAACGTAATCTCTATCAAGTGGAACGCAATCATTCCAACGCCGCTCTAACATTTCAATACCACTTTTGTAGAACAATTTAACTTTGCCTCAATATAGGCCTCAGTTTCCGCGATAACCTCGTCATTCGTGCGAAATTTTTTACCGGTGAGCATTTTTTCAGGTCTGCCAACAGCCAGTAGTCGCTGGAAGCCAAATCTGGTGAACGCGTTGAATGTGGTAGCAATTCGAAGTTCAATTCATATAGTTTTGCCATTATTTTCACTGACTTGTAAACAAAGTGTTTTTCTTTGTCATATATGGACGTTTCTTTGCAATTTTGGCCTTCAAACGTTCCAACAATGCTATATAATATTCACTGTTAATGTTATTTCGTTTCTCAAGATATTCGATAAATATTACACCACACACATCTCAAAATACCGAGGCCATAACCTTTTCAACAGAGTGCTGTGCTTTCGGGCGCTTTGGACGAGTTTCACCCGTCGCTGTCCACTCAGATGACGATCGTTTCGATTCCGGAGTGAAGTGATGAGTCCATATCACATATTGATGCAAAAATTTCTGTTTGTTACGTTTAAACATGGCCTGATATGGTTTGTTACGTTTAAACACTACTCAGAATCATCAAGACGTTCTCGTTTGTGGTCAACAGGTAGCAAACGTGGCATCCATTTTGAAAATAGGTTTCTCATAGTCTAATGCAATAAAAACCCAACACATTTTTTTGATATCTTTACCATGCCAGCTAACTCACGCAACTTCACTTTTCGATCATTCAAAACGCTTTTGTGGCTTTTTTTATGCTTTCCCCTCATTTAGACGTCGACTGCGTTCCACATCATCGGTTTCTCGACGACCACGTTTGAAGTCAGCAAACCAACGTTTTATTACTGCTTCTGATAGAGCGGAGTCTCCGTAATACTTTTCAAGCCATTGCTTCGCTTAGACGGTATTTTTTCTAAACACGAAGCATTTTTTCCATTGTTTTGAAAATAACAAAAGTAGCGTACCTTTTAGCACAATAAATCACAAACTAATGAATAGAATATCATTTAACTAATTTAATTTCAACATTTTAAGTGCTGTGATAATGTTTGTTTTGGTCGCTCCGTGTGGTTCTATTTTCCTAGTTGCAGTAGAGTGCACTGCATATGTAGCGGCTATTCGCTGAGTACTGACCAACAGCTGTCTTTTGACTAAAAAAAGGTGACTGCAATAAAACTGATGCCATCTATTAGGCCCGGGGCTTTTCATCCCATGTAGTATATCCGCTCAATTTAAAATTCGTCCAAGTCGCAAAAAAACGGCTGATATCTAACGATTACGAGTAGTCAAGATTTCTCTGCAATTCCAAAACAAAATTAAACACCAATTAAAATTGCTTTAAAACTCAGAAATACATTTTCGAACGCTGCTTTTGTTAAAGTATTTAAAAAGAGCTTAAGCACATATTAACAGCCCATTTATAATAACTTGGCGAACAGTCATTAATAAACACAAACAATTGGTTGTCCTGGTAATACATTGTCTTTTCCTGTTTCCGGAACTTAATTAAATGTGTACAGAATGGCAAAATATAAAATATTCTATAATGATTGTATGTATTCATATTTTCAAGGAAAATATGCCAATTTGGTCTTCGCTTGCAATAAAAAGAATCTTTAGGTTTAATTTAAGTATTCAAGAATTTTTACAATATCTGGTAATATTGAGAAAAGTAAATTTAATTGAAAATATCAAGCACTTAAATGTCTCAAAAGAAAAATTAACAACAACACACATGCACTAATGTATGTGTATTTAAAACAATTTCATACAATAATCTCATGAAAGAAATCATTTTAATAAAAACCACTTTTAAACCAAACTGATGCCAATACGAACACCACACAACTAACAAGACATCTGCAAGTTGATAGAAGGGACCTTCACACAACCAGGCTTTGTTCACTCCTTATACACTTACACTTACATACGTACCTACACATATACATACATAATATATACTTATATACATTTATTCATGAGTTTAAGTAAACAATGAATGAAAACATTTATTTACGGTCAATGATCTGTAAACCAAATACAACAATAAAATAAAAGAAGCATTTTTTAGACATACACACATGGGAAGATATGAAACCAGGGAGGCAAAAAAAAAAAAAAAACACGTATAATAATTTACAAGGAAATTTTATAAAACTTTAATAGATAGCAAAACAAAATACTATATAAATAGCTAAGCACAAGCATATTAGAAGACGACACACATATATACTTACTTGTGTAGCTACTCTTATGAACGTTTATATCAATAACTAGATATTATTTTATTTATAGTATGTACTTTATTGTTAAATAACGTTATAACAACCACATCTACCTATTTGGTATTGCCAGTCTATCATTTCTCTTATAGGGGTGGAAAAAACGTAATGCCTTGCAAACATTTGCCAACAAAAATTCCTTTAAGTTGAAATAATGTATATTTTGAATTCATTAAAAAAAAATTCTTTGATTATTAGGAGAATTCCAATATTCGTAAAAATCTCACAATTGTTTTAATACTTTCCAAATTAATCGTTTTATTATTATAGAAACACCGTTTTACTTTATTGAACACAATGAAATTTTTCTAGAAGATTTATAAAAAAATGTGTTAAGATCTGAATACAATATAATTTAATAATAGATATAAATTTCATAAGTTTGTTCTTCATTATTAGCAAATATATATTTCATATTTCTAACAATATTTAATTATATGCTCCAACGATTTTCTTTACCCATTATTTATTTATCTTAATCTTACTCGTATAATTTACAACATGCGAACTATAATATTTAGCATTTATAATACAAAATACGTATCTTAGACTAAATATTATAACATATAATTTAAATTAAAAATGTAAAAGACATATTATATAGTAGATATAATATATAATGCATAATATATAGTACAAAATATATAATTGGGGGTTCAAATGTTGTCATATCACGCATAATGTCATAATATTTTATTTTATGTTTCGAACAATAAAGTCAGAAAGTACTGGTAATAAGATTTTTTAAACGGAGTTTGACGTAACTACGCCGTAAACATCTCAGCTGACTTAAATTTAAAGTAATTTGTCTCAGAATGCTCACAGTATTCATATTTTTTCATACTAATATTTTAAGACTTATGTCTTTACCCTTTGAATACCGTAAATATATATGTGCTGTTCAATCACATGAGCAACTCGTCTAAAAAAATTGTATGGAAATTACTCACAAAACTGAGTAACTTTCGTACAAATTTTCTAGACGAGTTGATCGTCTGTGTTGTATAAACAGCACAATATGAGTAGTATGTAACAAAGGGTGAATAAATTTTAAGAGCCGATATTGATTTTAAATAAAATATAAATTACTTATAGGGAGTTAATGTCATTTCTTTTTATTATGACAATGCTGGTATGGTTCAATTATGTATGGAACAAAATATCGGCCAACTAGCTGCCGAGACTTCGGTGGCATACCTCCATCCGATGGTCAGCGATGACGCTGAGGCATAATACAGGATCTATTCCATTAGTGTGACGAATTATCTCAGCATTTGGCTCCTGAATTATTGCTGATTTATCGTCGTACATCTTTCCTTTTTTTTTCAACAGTATCAAATCACATTATCCTGGCGGCCAATTGACACTGCCATGAAGTGAGATAACACAGCTATTGAGTTTTCGTGCAAAAGAGCCATTGTTTCGTTAGTTGTGCGTCAAGTAGCACCGTCATATTGGACCCACATATCATCCACATCTATATCTTTGGGTCATAAAATAATCGTTATCATCTCACGATAGCGAAAACCATTCACAAATACGGGCCGATGATACCACGAGACAGTCACCCTGTACGGGTGCATTGGTTTTTCGACGTCACTCTTTGATTATCATTCGTCCAATGATAATCAAAGTAGTGGTTTTTCTTCCATCATCTGCATACATATTTTGTTACTGCTGTCTGTGTTTTCTATAAATATATGTTCATTATTAATTTCGTATGAAACTAAATTTCACCGGAATAGGTAATCAACTGTGTACACGTGTTTCATATTTTGTCTCTTTTCACCGATGTCCGTATTGTCTACATATGTAACCATTATTAGTTTCGTACTCGTATGTAACCAAATTGCACCGGAATATGTAGCAAGCTGTTTCTTTACTTTTTTCTCTTTTTTTCACCGTTTTCCATGTTTTTTTATATATTCATTATTAATTTCTCTTGAATGGTAATGAAGTATACCTCGTAGTGTAGAAGATGTTGGAATAAATTTTGTCAGTCTGTGTAGTGACGTAGGTATACACACTGGGCACTGTTCACTTTTAACTAATTTAATTCCAACATTTTAAATACTGCAATAGAGGTTGTTTTAGTATTTCGTGTTGTTATTGTTTAAGTTAAACCTCCACAAACACTATTCACTCTTCCCTCTTCCTCATAACCTTCCTTTTTAGTTCCAGTACAATGCACTGCATATATATGGGTCATACCCTGAGTACTGGTTCAAAGTAAAAAAAAAAAATATGGAAGCAAAAAAAACAAAATATGGTAAGTTAACTTCCGTTGCGCTAACTGTTAATAAAGTATTTTTGTGTATTTTTGGATTTATAAAAAGGCAGTGTAAAGGATTTTTCGATCTTTATAACATAAAAAACTGTATACCTCTTTAGTTCACCACATTATAGATAACGGATATGTGATGAATCAGTACAAAAGCAATTTCTTATATTAAGCAGTTAGAATAAATGAACATAAGACAGATATTAATAAGAAAAAAGAAGGCACTGATTTATCGCAACATATTGTACAAACCAAACATACACCTGACTTTAACAATGTAAAAATACTGGACAAAGAAAACAATGTTAAAAAACGTTACACAACAGAAAGCTTAGGAATACAGAAAAAAAAAACAATGAACAAAAAAGAAGATACTGACAATTTAAGCGCAATTTATAATCTTATTATAAAAAATAGTGCTTAAGGAAATTAGTGTATAAATGTTGTATTGCTTGATTATGAATTTAACTCAATATATTTGTGTTTAATGTTGTAAAACCACAAAAATGTTAGTTTCTCAAATATTGTTTCTACTTAATATATTCACGTAATTTGACAAAAAACTTTCTTTATAAAATAGACAAATCCCCTGAAGAAGTGAACATAAAATTCACGAAACGTTGGGAAAATATGTAATAAAGGTTTTGCATTTTTATTGACATAAAAAAAGTTAGGCCTCACCAGCTAAGTATGTATATACTAAAAACAAATAACAAAATACGTTGGCTAAAAATGTAATAGCTGCAATTTCTTATATTTTGTTTACTTGACTTTGGATGGGTCATAGTTTAGCAGACTTGGGCACGCTAAATTACCAATCTTAACATGCCGTCGAACCATGCTGAGTATTTCTTCTCTCCTTGAATTGATGTCGATTCAGATTTCTGGCTGAGAAAAATAAATTTCTCTGCATCAACTAGTGAACCAATAATAATTTATATAGAAGTGTTTACGTTAATCATGATCCTTTTAGCCTTATATGTGAGACGTTTATAGTTTTATCGTATTATTAATATGTCTGAATACAACCATATTTTTAATTCATTTGCTAAAAATGAGTTCGAAGAAATCTACCTGTTGCAAAAAAAGTGAAAACTTTACTTTCACGCATTTGGCTTCAAAATGTTTGCGGGGTAAACATGTGTATATATAAGCACCCACACATACCAATATGATATATTTGCCTTTGTTTCTTGTTATTGTTCATATTATACACTTAAACAAATAAGAACTTGAAACTAAATATTGTCCGATAGTTTTTAAATTAATTAATTAGTTAAATAAAAAATAATTGGGTAATAGCGAAGAAACCAAATTTAATAATTTCCTTGAAAGAGTTGTTTATATTTCTACTTAAACAATTATGAATATTACGAATGGTTGTCATACAAAGAAGGAAAGATTATTAAAGAAAGATACAAACACATTTAGTTTAATTATGAAATTAAATTCTCAGTATAAACATTTCATTAGAGTAAAACTTGCTCGACTTGTTTGAGGCTTTTTAGACTTATTCTCTTCCTATGTTAAATAACTTTTACATCTACCTAAAAAACAGATGTAATTTAAAAACAAATATTTTATATAAAAACAATTACCTTAATTATTGTAATCTTGATTCTAGTTGCTTTGACCTTTATTTAGTTTAGAGAGTTTAATATTTGCAAAAAATTTTCGAATTTCGGACTTTCAACTGGAAAAATTGATTGCAAATATTTAATTATTGTATTTATGCTGACATACTTTTCGTCAATAAACAAATTCGTGAGAACACTATTCGAGTTATATTTCATAAGTTGAGAAAAAATCACAATAAAATTTATTTCGCGTGGTGTTAAGAGAAATTTTTTCAAGAATTTTAAATCAACTTTTTTTTTTTTGTAAAAAGAAATTAAAATTTATATTACTTTCTGTTGCATGTGTATAAATTCTAGGGAATATGCACATTTTATTTTGATCTTTTTGACTGCATTGGTAATAGTATTTTATTACATATTTTTCAAGTGTATTCTTTTAAAGTCTGTAAGCCAAATGCGTCTCTAAAAAGAGATTATCTGTTTACAAATGAGGAAAAATGCTTACTTTATTAAAGAAGAAACCGTAATTTATTATGAAAGAACGGTAGTTTATATAGTTGAAGCATTGAAGTAATAGGAAATGGTTCTTCACATCTTTCAGGCGGCGCTCGGATTCTATGCCTAAAAAGCTCATTATCATTTGAGGCTATCCACGAATCAACCAAACTATAGGTATCTTCATAAAGTGCAAACCGCTGCTATAGCGGCGCATATGACATTAACCCGAATAAACGATAGTCGAACGGCGCACCTTATAAATATGGTAGTGTGGTTAGTCCAGTATTTTTAAATAGTTTTCCACCAGGATCCCAATATGCAAAAGAGCTTTATCATATAGAAGGATAAAAATTTTGCCATGTCTGCAGTGGTCTTGATGGACTCAATCTCGTCAAATGCGATCAGTAGAGAGTGATGGTTTCGTTTGGATTCAGCAACTCGTAATAAATCAAACCGACCTGATCGCATCAAATGCACAGCACGAGTTTTTACTACAAATAGTTGGAATGTACATGTTAAGGCGTTGCCATAAGTTTCTTATTTTTGAATTACCGTAATGTATTCACTTATCATCGTCAGTAGTGAATCAGTGTAAAACCTTTTTCTATATCTAACTAGCAGCATTTCATTCGCGCACAATAGGCGTTCAACATCTCACGCCTTTCACTCGTTTGGAACCTAATTACCTCGTTTATGAATAATTCCCAACGGTTTTAAACAATATGAGAGCATTTGTTGAGTGGCATTTAAAGTGGAAGTTGCTCTATGTTTGAGATGAAATTTTTAAATTTTTGTCTTACCACTACGATCGTTTATTTCACTGTTAAAACTACCTATTCACAATTTTGGAAACCATTCATGACATGTTTTCCCACTTCAGCCAGCCTCTTTATATGCTTCTACGAGCAACTGGCGCACCTTAGATGGAGAGTTTTGAAAGCTTTGCTTCCACCATTTTACAATAGATGACTAAAGCGGTAAATAGATCGCAGGTATCATACAATAAGTCTAGGTATTTACAAACATAACGCCATCGAAATATTACTCAGTTTGTTTGTCTATTACAAAGATTTTCCCGATTAAAAATGTCAGCTTATGAATAAAATTCTCGTTATTTGTGGGAGGTTTTGATTTTCTGCTTTAATATGAAGAAAGCTACGACTAAGGCTCGCCGAATGCTTTCAAATACCTATGGTGAGGCAGTTATTAATGACATAACGTGCCGATTGTGGTTTCAATGCTTCAAGAGCTGTGATTTTGACATCGACGACCACGACCCGCATGGCGGTGGGAGAGGAGTGGTTTTCGATTATGGTGAATAGGAGGCATAACTTGATCAAGACTCGTGTCTAATGCAACAAGAATTGATAGGATGATTGGGAAAGACGCAACAAGCCATTCAAAAACGCCTGAAAGTCATGACATTATTCAGATATAAGGAAATAAGGTGCCGTACGAGTTGAAGTCGAGAGATATTGAACAGCGTTTGTTTGCTTGTAAATAGCTAGTGGCAAGGTGAAAATGGAAGGATTTTCTGCCTCTCATTGTGATTTGGGACGAAAAATGGGCTCATTATCTCAAGCGCAGAAAATCATGGGGATATCCCGGCCATGCTTCTACGTTATCGGAATATTCACGATTCCAAATTCATGCTTATTTGATGGGACCAGCTGAGCGTAGTGTATTATGAGTTGTTACAATCGACGAAAATAATCACAGACAATTGCTACCGAACGCAATAAATGTGTTTAGGTGAGCACTGAAAGACAAACCACCGGAATAAAACGAGAAACATAATAAGTGATTTTACTACATGATAATGCTCAACTCCGTGTTGCGAAAAGCATATTTGGAAACGTTGAAATGGGAAGTCGCACCCCACCCATCGTATTCTCTAGATATTCATCTCTCGGACTTGGTTTTTCAAAGAAGGATCCGTACGCTACGCGAACGATGGGAGAAAGTAATGTCCATCATAAATGTATATCCATTTTTTTTTTTTACAAAAAAGCCTCGAATATCGGAAAAAATTGCGGAAGCAAAGTCGTACACCTAAGTAAATTAAAAGTTTATGCAAAGGACGCTTAAATATTTCTTTAAAGGACAATTTGAATATTTTTTGCTCCCCGATTTCTTTAAAGCCAGTGTTTTTAAGCGTTTATTTCCTCATTATTGGTTGTTGTTAAAGTTTTCAATTAAATAGTGTACGGAATTTTAAGAAGGTCCTTTATTTTATTGATAAAATCCGTTGCAAAAATCAATCCACGAAGCAATGACGAAATTTCAAAAACTGTAATTTAATAGCGATACTAATAAAAAATTTTATTTTAAACAGATTAAAAGATTATATCAAGTCATAAATAAATACGAGTATATTTTATGACTGCGGATATGTTTACGGTTTTCTTGCAGTGTTCTTTTTAAAGTGGACTAAAACTAAAGTTTTGTTTCAACAGAAAAAGGTGTAGAAAATAATTTAAGCAGAGTGTGTGTTCACATCGTACAAAGGCTTGTGAAACAAGTAAACATTGTACACATTAAAATTTCAACACAAACATTTACATAAATATCCGTTGCAAATAAAAGACTTACGTTGTTGTTTTGTTTTAGATTGTACTGCATTCTCTGTTGTTCCTATTTTTATAGTTGCCTAGCATAAAATATATGTTGCAGTGTGGGTGTTATCATATTATATTGATTTTCTTCTGTGAAGAGCAAAAGTTTACAAAAAAGAAAAAAAAATATTCCGTATACAAAATCAAAGTTAACGAAATGTTGTAAATTATTAATGTGTTTTTAGTTGAGAAGATTGACCGCAAGCAATTGATGATGCCAATTTTAAACGTAGTATAAGGTTGTACAAAATTAACTATCCAGATTCGTTTTTAAAAAATTGTTTAGTATATAAAGAACTATTTTTAGTATTTGTAATTTTTATATGGACCTGTACAAATTTGTCTGTTAATTGGGAACTGGAGTCAGCCGAGTGGCTGTTGAACTACATTTGTTTCTGTTTTATCCTATTATCCGTAACTGTCCGTAATATTTCTAGTGATAACTCTTCGCACTACTATGATATATAGTCCTTAAAGGTTGCAATTGTCTCCGGCTGCGACTGCAAGTAGCCCTAAAGAAAAATCGATAAAAGCAACAACCTTCACTTTAAAAAAATAGATTTTCTTGTGAAGCACATCTACATCAATTTTTTTTATATTTTATATTCCTCCATTTCACAGAAAAAATTATAGTAAAAATAAAATCGACAAAATTTTTGTCTGAAAAAATAATTTGTATGCATATACATAAATATCAAAAAAATAACCTTGGATATCGTATTTTGTTGTTGTTTAGAAAAATTTTAGTTTTCGATCAATAATTATTTTTAATAAACTTTTGTTTGAATCCACGAATTCCTTTACAGGTCCGCATTCAAACAATTTATTGATTGATTCAACGAATTTCGTTATTGAACACGAAAAAAAATTTTTTCTGTGTTATAATAATTTTTATTTCTTGGTTTTAACCAATAACCACAATAAATGTATAAATTTGTTTTCTATGTTTATATATACATACAATTAATTGTCGAAAGGAATTTGTTTGAATTAAACTTCCGTTTCAAATTTTCCAACAGAAACAATCTTAAAATCATCATTCAGTATACCACTTTCAAAATCGTCAAAATCATTAAAGTTGGCGACAGCAATTTCAGTTAATGGTATAAAAGAAGACGTATATAACGTAGTACATGCATATAATATAGTACACTACAAAAGAGTTTGTCAAGAGTGTTGTTTTAACAAATTGATTGTGTGAGTACGTCGTGTATGTCTTATTAAGAAAACGATTAAAAGTGAAAATAGAAAATACTCAAAATCTTCATTTATTCTTAAAAAATACACAAGATACGTATCCAAATTTCGCAAACGAACGACAAGTATAAATAACACTGCATAAATTTTTTAGGTAACCAACCATTGTACTTATGGTTGTGGTGCACCGTTTCATATCTCTGATATATATTATATATTATATTATTATTTTTGAATTTGTTTTCTATGTTTTTCCCTTTTGACAAATTACGTTTACTTTATTTTTTCTATTTTTGTTTTGTTAAAATTTGACCTGGTTGTGGTTCTGTAATAATTGTTTTCATTTTTTATTATGTGAAATAAAAAAAAAATAAAAACAAAAAATGGTAAAATAGTAAAATGAATACACATGAGTCTCCCATATGAATATGCGTCCAATGTGTGTTTGTATGCCAGTAGAAAAGAAAATATAAACATTAATGTACTCATATTACCCAGTCGTGAAAAGACTAAGAAGACGAAGGTAATTTTATATATATCGTTTATTCTGAAGATTATATGAGTATTGCCTATATGTATACCAAAACTATTGCAATAAGTATATATGTAGTCGTTTTCGTATAAATCTGTTCTGGATAAAGCAATTTTTGTTATAATTATTATTTTATTGCAACTCACTCATCATTTTGCCACCTAAATTTTGATATAGTTACTTGTACTATGATCATCAAAAGTGAGTAAACATCAATGATAGTTTTATATTTCGTTTTATTACATTGCTAGTATTAGCACTAGCATAATCTTAGTAATAAGACTACCTAAAGCTCATTTAACCAGTTTCAAAAAATATACAAAAAAGGACCAACAATTTTTTATAATAACTTTTAACTTAAACTGTCAAAAGTTACGCTTCATAAGTGAGTAAATAGTTTTTTTCTCATATAATTTTTTCCCGGTAGATTTACAGATACTTTTATGATGAGTTTTATTGAAAAAGACAAAAACAATTTGTTTCAGCTACTTGATTATCAATATCTTTTGTGGAACTGCCAGTAAAATTAAAAAACTTTAGGAAAATAGACAAATTTAAGCGAAGAGATCATCCAAATCTGTTAACTGAAATAGAGGAAAGTAGGATTGCTGCCATAGTTAAAAAGCGGCCACGTTCTAATGCGGTACAAATCGCCAAGGTCATCACTACAGAGTCTCATAAAGCAGTTAGTGATAGCATAATTCGACGCACTTTACATGTTTTAATGACAGACGTCCGAGAAATAAGACTGCACACAAACATTTAGTTTATACTTCGACGTATAATCACTTCTGATCATATATTATTGACTGTTCGTTGTGAAGTATAAAAAAATAAATTATATTTAATTTCAGCTATTTTTTCTATTATAACGTTATAAATAATAAATAAACAATTTTGTTATTGTAACTAAAATCGATATGTTTGATATAATTTCAATATATTAAAAAACAAAACATACTAATGTTGTTGACTCACTTTTGTTTCTCATCATTTGTATCATTATAAAAAATATACACGAAAATAGCAAAAAATTACACATGCAAAGAGTGGTTTTGTAGAGGTATACAACTTTAAACTGGCAACACTTTTTTAATTGACAGCCATTATTTCCAGCTGTGAATTATGTTCATCGCCGCTTGAAAAACTTTTCTAAATTCTGCAAATTTGGGCCCAAAACAAGATTGCCATTGTTCCCGATTTTCTAAAGGGAACTTTCTTTAAAGATGGAGCTTCTGCCGGAATGGATATATCAAGAAACAAATCTGCCACATTTAGAGTAATGATAGTCCTCATGTTGAGACACCATTACATTCAGAAACACAGACTGTTTATTGTGCTTTATGGGCTGGTGGAAACATTGGTCTGTACTTCTTTAGAAACGTTGCTCGTCAAAATATTACAGTTAATAATGACCGCGCCATTTTACTGATTTTTTTGTTCATAAATTGATTAAGCGTGATTTGCATAAACTGCGATTTTAACAAAAATGCGCAACTTGTCACATAGCACGTGCCACAAATGAAATATACATTTGGTAATTGCATAGTTTTCCGTTCCATGAATTGGCCTACAAAATCGTCTGATTTTCCCTAGAGGCATGTGAAGTCGATTGAGCAACTGCAGGACAACATTCGCACCTTATTGCCGTTATAAGTCCACAAATGTTGCAAAAAGTCATGGAAAATTGGGATTCAGATTAGACTACGTAGGAGCCATCTCTTGCAGTCATATGCTAAAAGTCATATTTAAATTAAAACGCCAGAATTTTATCTCTCGAACAAAGTAAACTTAATGAATACATCTTTGTTTAATTCTACTTTAACTTCTTTAAATGTGCAGAAATCAACCTTTATAATAATGTTGTTAGAATGTGACAGTGTAATAATAGCTCTTGTGTGCTTTTTTATTTTAAAAATCAGCAAAATACATTATAATAGAATTGGAGATTACGCCATTTGCATGATTTCCCGTTAGATAACGTAGTTTAACCCATTCATTTGTGTGTTTCCAATCATCTAGCGCTGTTTTGTACTGTTTCATGATGTCATTTGACCAACATGTACACAAGATTTCAATTGTGTGTAAGATTTGTCGTAATCATGTATTCACGTAAGTATGCATTCTCAAAACTTTATAGCTTCCCAGCGAAAACTTCTTTTGCAAAGTAATGTGTTAAAATATGAATAAACATATTCGTCACTACTTCTAATTTGGCATTTTAAGTCATTATTTAAACATGGCGATGTCATTGGAGGCAAGTAGTTAACATTCTCGCTTATTAGTAACTATTTCAAAGTTTCATTACAAAAGAGTCATTAAAAAATCGAATTGCTCATAAGTCCTTGATTTACCAGTTGGTGTCTATAGAAACTATCAAAATATTGATATACTAGATTTTTCACTTTATAAACATTTTAAAACTTCTTTCTATCACCTTACCCACTTTTATTATTTATTACTCAAACTCGTTTATTCAAATGCGAGTATTGTACATTTGCCAAGAACAACTACTTACATACGAACATGTACAACAGATATTAAGCAAGTCATTACTTAACTTATTATAAGTAATGCAGGCTGTAAATACTATGATAATGAAAGGTATGTTCTTAGGTAAGTGCAACACATTACTAAGTTTTCGCTGGGTTGTAAACCAAATTTTTAAATATATATGTCTGGTACCAAAATAACATACAACAACATAGCTGTGCTAGTGTGAGAGCACCTTAAAAGGCTTCTCCATCCATTAAAAATAATGTTATTAAATAATCATTTGTTGAGACGTTTTAAAAAGGGCTGCTAAGAAAAGGAAACAAACAAAAAATATAGAAAGAGAGTGCTTTTGAAATAGACTTTTACTTGGTCCAGGGCACGTTTACATAGTAATACAAGATTTAAAGATAAACTTTAGATCTTGGGGTAGCGAAATATTACGAAATTCTCTCCTTACTTAAAAAAAAGCAAATAAAAATATGTTGTAAGTATTTTGTATGTTTACATTTGTAGGATAAGTAAAATTAAAATGTTATTATGAAAGTATAAACATTACTGATGGTTTCAAATTAACAACAATGACAAAAACAACATGCAATGTTATTGAACTGCAATTGTTTGTGTTTCTAAATGTTGTACCGCCTTCAATAAATACTCTAAGTGCTGCCAATGTAAAATTAAAAATACACCTCTGATGTGATGAGAATATAGAGTTATCTGAAATGGTTTAGAAAATAAAGATTTACCGACCGCTTTTCAATTTTTGCATTTGGATTTTTCTCGTATTGAATACAATTTGTTTTTACATGGTCAGATTTCCTTTATTCTACACAACTTTTTGGCAGCTGTAAATATCTGTATTACCATGTAAAGGTGGTCACGGTGGCAGCACTACGGCATATGACAGTTTTTTGCTACTGGCAATATAGTAAGCTATTTACGTCAAATGTATTGTTTACATTTTTGAAAGAGAATTTAGTGCTTTATTCTGAATTAAACATATACAAATTATTTTGTGAACATAAAAATAATTCAAATAAATATAATTTATAATTATGAAAAGGTACATTCATAGTTTATAATTGTGAAAATGGTTACAAATATTTTTGCCAAACATAGCTTACCACATGCCTGTTTTTGTTGTAATTTTGCTATAGTGCTGCCACTATGTATACGTTAATACACCTCTGCGCATCTGTTACAAAAATGTCTCCATACCGCAAAAGGCTCTACAATTATACCACTGGAAAAGCAACACTCACAAAAACAAAAGTAAATTATTGTTATTATTTTTTTTTCCAAAAATGGAAGCTGCATGCGGTTGTCCCATATTTTATTTATTTTTGTTGCCTTTGTGGTTTCGTTCGGAATAAAATTTAAAGTATTTTGTTATAAGAAAATTTTGCCTTTCACATTGTACATGGATTTTGATGTTAAAAACGAAGTGAGAAACAAAGCGCATTGTTCTATAGGAAATGTTTAAGCGCCACTAAATGTAAAATCTACATGATTCTAAATTATAGCAAAATATTCACTACAAAACGTTTGCTCCATACCTTTTCGGTTGAAAACATTTTTTTTGTGTAAATGCAGTTGCTAATTTTGAAAACTTCCTCTGACTGTGCTCATTTAATTGACCATTCAATTTCTTCTCAACATTATTTCATCGAAAATTTTCAGAAATGTTTCGAAAAATTCAAATTAAACGAATCAAACTTTTCAATTTGAAAGTGCCAAACAGGTGTCTTGATAAACACATATAGCAAGAAGTCTTGCTTTGAGATTTGAAGTCGCTAATTAGCTGCTCTATCTGCTTAATGCAATCGTGTGGTAAAGTATATACTAGATTCATTTCAAAACCAAAAATTGTGTTAAAATATTTTTAGATATGCGTCAAATTTTTTAATATTTTGCATAACGGATATATAAAACACATTATTGTCTTAGTAGTAAAACAGGACTAGGACTTGACGATGTTTTCTATACAACTTGACATACAATTACGTCAGAGAATGCGGTCGTAAAATAGAATCTATTTTATTTTGACACCGATATTTCTTATGCTCTCACTTTGAAGTATTTAACAATATTACCATACTTTTAGTGAATTTTACACATTTTATAAACAAAATCAAAGCTTTATCGCAAAGAAAAACAAGCTCAAATAATTAAATATCAAAGAAAATTTTTGTATTTATCATAATTTAATAATGATATTAAATGACGGTTTGTGAAGTTGCAGCCGTCGATTGAATTATGGACGTGTTTTCCCTGAGAGTAGGCTTTGTTTGAAGTTGCGGTCATATTCTGTTTGCACATTTATGCTGAAATTACATTACAGTGATAGATTTTTACATGTAAAAACTAATAGGGAATGTTCTGAAACTTATTGCATAGAAGATGGACCTCCCCAGCGTAGTGTGTTGTATTCCATCTTTACATCTAATATACCCGCAAAAATGGTATATTGGTTACACTGACACTACCATATCAGCCACAAGCTCAGATCTTAACGGTTGTTTAAGCTAAACTCGTCATGTCTGATCGACTAAGGGGCCATGTAGCCGTTATATTTGATAATCTTACTGCTTTATATAAGTAAATCTTTTGTTGAATAAAAAAGTTTAAGCGACAATTTTTTTCCCCGGCTTTTTTATATATTGTTAAACGCTTCGTGTCAATACCGTACGTCAGTGACAATATACGTAAAGTTAAGTTTACGGATAAAAAAAAATGACTTTTTTGTAGCCTTCACAAAAATTATAAGAGTATATATACGTTTGTGATTCCGTTTGTAGTTTCTACAGTTTTTTATATGCGACCCTATAAAGTATATATATTCTGACTCAGAATTAATGGAAGAGTCGATTAAACGATGTCCGCCTGTCCGTCTGTCCGCTGTTGAAATACCGTTTCCTAGAAAACCATTGACTTAGAAACTTTTCTTTCACCATTCTTTTACCCCATCGATTCATGGGTTTGCTATTGAAATTCAGTAAAATCGGTTCACATATAGCTGAGATATATCCAAAATTCCGAAAAAAGCCATTTTTTTTGCAATTTTGTATGGAAATTTAAAAAAAAATTATTTGTTTTGCTTCAAACTTCACACACTCATTAAGCATGGTGACTAAAAGACAAAAAATTTTCAGATATATACCCGAGATATAGCCCAAATCGGGTTTTTCACGAAAATGTCGCGTAAGCGAACTGAAACAACTTTTTTTGCTCAAAAGCAGTTTTGGTTATGTAATAAGCTTATATAAATATGGAAAATGAAAATTTCCGATATCGGTCCATATATACCCGAGATATAGCCTAGACCGGTTTTTCCATTAACATTTTTTTTTTTTTTTGCTAAAAAGCAAAAAGCCAAAAGCATTTTCATGCTTAAACAACTTGTTTGTGTTCAAAAGCAGTTTTGGTAAGGAAATAATTTTATATAATTAAGGAAAATTAAAATTTCCGATACGATCCATATATGCCCGAGATATAGCCTAGACCGGCGGTTAATGAAACAACTTTTTTTGCTCAAAAGCGGTTCTGGTAATGAAGTAAGGTTATATTAATATGGAAAATAAAAATTTCCGATATCGGTGCATATATACCCGAGATATAGCCTGAACCGATTTTTCCATTAACATTTTTTTTTTTTTTACTGAAAAGCAATTATCGTTATAAAAGAAGGTTACTCCAATACAGAAAATAGAAAATTCCAATATCAGTTCATATATAACCGAGCATATTTTGTTCACATTTTTGAATATACTATACATACACGTGATATCGTGAAGGGTATTTTAGATTCGGCCCAGCCAAATATACTTACTTACTTGTTTTAAACTACAAAATATCTAACGTGTCGATATCAGCCTGCCGTCCAGTTAGCATTTCGTTATTTTATTATGCTCCAATTCATATTCTAGGGAAGCTTAACAAAAGAGGTAACTACAGTCGTAAAGCAGCTCTGGGCTGAAGAACAGCTCTCGCTTCATCGTAATTATTTCTTAAGTGCGGTCAGGCTTGTTGTTTTTGATGTTCGGTTTTCGAGAGTTTTGTGTCTCACTCGCACTGGTTAACGGTTTGCCTCAACTAACTGTATTGGTTTACAGTTTTTTAGAGGTATTTAATTGTTAACTACGCTGCAGCTTCCTATGTGAAGGCATAGGTCGTTATAGTTAGTCACAGCGTCGCTACAAATGTACTGTTAATACTAGCTTGGGCATATGGTCTCCGTTACGTTTACTAAAGCCTCTAAAATAGCATCCTGCAAATAACTTTAAGTATGACATATCATTTCTTTCCACGTCAATTCCAAGTTTGTTTAATTCCATTTCGAAGCAGTTATTTATTATTGTACGATCAAGTATAAATTTTAATTTTTTGAGACAGTATTTGAAAAAAATTATTCTTTGAAAACTTACTGTTATTATTTCAATTGGAAAAATGTTGTCAGCGACCAATTGTAGCATAATTAGACTTCGTTGAAGCTCGCACTGTTCCATTTCTAGTTGAATGAAACTTTCATTTTATGTTTTTTTTTTCAGTATAAAAAAAAACATATGCACAAATACAACAAAAATGTAAAGCTGGAAAAAACCGGAGCAATTCATATTTATGTTTGTTTAAAAACTTTTTTTTATTATGATTTTTATTTATTTGTGTGCGGAAATTTTATTTGGGGAGAAAAATATAAGCATTCTCTTCACACCCCAACAAATAAAAAAGTTGTTTATTGCTTTTTGCACAATGCTACCCTAATTCGAAAATTTTGTATAAACACTTGCTTATGAAGAGTTTTATCACATATTATTCTATTTTGTTATTTTTTTAACATATTGCATTTGTTTGAATATCTAACGAGTGATGGAATATTTGAAAAAAAAACAACAAAATAAAACATTTTTTTTAAACGGAACTGTTTCTATCCGAAATTGAAACTTAAAGTATTTTAATTTATTGCTTATGTGTAGATCTAAGTTCTAAACACTTAGACGACAGCAGACTTCAAATGCTGCCATTTAATCAGCAACGTAATTATTTTACAAACAGCAGCAGCAAAACATCTTTCAGAGGAGCCGCACATATATTTTATACTAATAAAATTTTTGACTGAAAATGTTATAATATGACGTAAGAATGTAAAAACAAGTCAATTTATTTGTTTATATTAATTTTGTGATGTTTTTTCTAATAAATCTTACAAATAAATTTTAGTTCTTACTGCTGCCAATATATTTTTATAGTAGCATCACTGCATTTACTTTTTTGCTGCTTACGAAAACAGAAATTAGTCCAAGTTGGCAGCAGCACCAAATGCTGTTGTGAAGTCGTGCTACTGTGATGTAGTTAAAATAATCATCTTCATCTAAACACATGTATAATATTTTTGACAAGTTGCTGCTTGCTGTCGTCTATGTGTTTTAGTTTTAAAGCAGGAAAATTTTTTCTTGCCAAAAAGTCAGAAAAATAGAACTAAATGGACTTTAAAATCTGTGGGGTACCGCAGACCGTTTATGAGCAGAGCAGAGAGGAGATTAAATCTTCCATTTAATGACTTCTGTAGAAGTTGAGGAGACGAGGAGGAAGTAGAGAGTGTTGGACACTTCCTCTGTCGGTGTTCAGCTCTTTCCTACATAAGGGCTTTGTATCTAGGCAGACCGAAGCTGCATAAATGTATGTGATAAAAGTGGACTGGACTCCTTTATCCGATCTTTGGGTCGGTTCTAAACCAGTGGTATGTAGATCTGGTGAGATACATATCACGCCTCGGCAACACAACGGGACCAATTTGGACCCAAGTGGGCTGGCTTTTTAATGGATGGCAGCGTGTTAAACCTAACCTAACCTTATGAGCAGAAAAGTTGGGTTATTCTCGAAGAGATGTTCGTACTTACTCTAAATTTTTTGGTTTCCACGATGTTTTAGGACGCCCGGATCGTTGTTTCAATAACGTTGATCCAGTCATATCGAACTTCTGGACCCATTCCTCAATGGTTTTAATAATTAGAGAATGACTGCTATCTCAACTAATTGATCACTCGTTTTCAACTACAGTTAACTTTGTTGATATTTTTGAAAACAAATAAATTTTATCAAAACTTTTAATTCAGTTTTGTTGTTGTAAAACACTAGCATCTCTTTCCTAATGAGTTACTGGAAATTTTCCGTTACTTTGCGAGTAATATTTAAAAATTAATAAAAAGTATTGTAATCAATTAGTTGACCTTGTTATGCTGCCCGGGAATGGTTGATAGTTTACATTAGCAATGCTGGGACATTGACTAAACCTAATTAGGTGTTGAATTTCTCTAGTAAATTTTCTATCTAATGTGAGTGCCTTCTTACATTTTGATTTATTATTTTTATTAAGTTTGTGTTAACCATAAAGAAACTAAGTTCAACAAAATTCGAAGAAATAAGGGACCTAATAGATTTAAACATCACATACCGGAATATGGAAAATCAATTAGGTGTTTCTGTTGGAACGGTATCTAAAGTTCGGAGAAATGCAACACGTCAGGTCCAAAAAACAAGCCCGGAAGAAAGCCAGCTCTCAATGAAACACTGGAAACACGCATTGTAAGGCAAATAAAGTTTAATATTCATGAAAATGCGCCCAAATAAGACGTGATCTTTTCCGCAACGACAGAATAAGTGTTACAACTGAAGCCATTAGAAAGAAATTACGAAAAAAAAGGCTTAAATGTACGTAACAAAGTAAAAAACATTTTTTGTCAAAACGACATAGAAAACTCAGACTTCAATTTGCAAAAAAAAAAAAAATATGAAAACTACTCCATAAGTGACCGGGTATGTGTCATATGGTCTGATGAAACTAAAATAAATCGTCTCGGGAAGATGGACGACAGTGGATTTGGAGAAAACCCCGCGAGCCGTTAACTAGCCGTATTTTACAAACCACAGTGAAGTACGGCGGAGGTAGCATAATGATGTGATGATGTATGAAAATGGAGGGAGTAGGAGGATGCATCAGAGTCACTGGACGAATGAATGCCAAGAAATATGTTAAAACTCTGCAGCAAGGTTTGTATAAGAGTCTGGAAATGTGGAATAAAAGTGTGTCTGATGTCATCTTCCAACAAGATAACGATCCGAAGTGCACCTCACGTGCAGCTCAAGCTTGGATCCGACATCACGACTTTAAAGTACTCGACTGGCCATCTCAATCCCCAGACTTCAACCCAATCGAACATACGTGGGTGGAGCTCAAGCGCGCTATTTCCGGCACACCCAAGGAATGCCCTAACCTCGAGGATTTATGGCATAAATATCAAAATGGTTGGCAAAACATCAGACTGCTGTCGGAACTTAGTAGAGTCTATACCAGAACGGATTGAAGCGATAATAAAAGCAAAATGGGTCATATTAAATACTAAAAAAAAAATTTTCAAAATCAACAAATTGATCACATATGTTGTAATACAATGTTTAAAGAAATTTCCGGAAATTAAAATAAAAATCAATCTATTTTTGGCGTTGTTATTTACTTTTACTCAGTTATTCTGTCATTCAAAGATATACGCATCTGACATTTGAAACAATGAAGTTCCAAGCATATTTACTTATTTGATACCGTCGTGTGATCAATTAGTTGACGTACGGGTGGATGTCCAATTTTGCTACATTAATAAAATCAAATAATTTTTTTTTGAAATTCATTTGAAAAATAATATATTTTTATTAAAGTAATTCATTAAGCTGCTTGCTTCTAATTTTTCGACCCTTTTTTATTTAAATTATTATTTGTTGTTGAGCTAGTGGTCTTCTTGTTTTGGTAAAAATTATGGTTTTTATTTTTCAATATTTCGACACTCCGTCGTGTCGAAGAAGACACACAACCGAGTGTCAAAATATTGAAAAATAAAAACCATAATTTTTACCAAAACAAGAAGACCACTAGCTCAACAACAAATAATAATTTATGTAATTCATTAAGTTTTGAAAATAATTGAATTCAAATGGCCTCCACCCTCGTTGACACATTTAAGACATTTTATCAAAAATTTATTCACTGCCTGGAGTGCTGCAGCGGGAACTCTCCCAATTACGGTTCGAATGGATTGCTTTAAATCATCCAAATTTTTTGGATTTTTTTTGGAAGCTTCTTGTTGCAATAACTCCACAAAAAAATCAGTTACAGTTAGGTAAGGAGACCTGGGAGTCAACGGAATGTGGAGTTTCTTGAAATTAGTTTATTGGGAAAATATGTCGTAGCAAGCGTGGCTATGTGAAAAGTTGCCCCATCTTGACGAAACCAAACAGTGTTGAAAAGAATTCTCTTTCGGAGGAATTCTGGAAAGAAAAGCTCTTTCAACATTTTTAAGTAATGGTCTGCATCGACCGTAACAGTAAGACCGTTTTCTTCGAAAAAGTAAGGCCCGACAATGCACTTTGAAGAAACTGCACACCCCACTGTGATGCGAAGTGGATGCAATTGCATCTGATTGAATATCTGTGGGTTAGAATTTATCCATATTCAACAATGGACATAAAAATGCAGTGCAAGACGTTTCATCCTCTGACACCATTTGAATGATCTTTTCAAGATCAAGTCTCTAGGATTCAGTTTGTTTGTTAATTGAATAAAGTTTAAATCTTAATGCAAAATTGTCTGCAGTGACTGTCTGCTGACACGCATTTGAGCACATATGCTCCTTGTTGAAACTCTAGGATTAGATTATATGGCAGCAGCGATAGTTTTCTGTGTCCGAATTGAGGGATCTCGATGATAAGCCCTTCTTGCGATTGTGCCACGCGCGGCAAAATTCTTTACGAGCCTCATTATACACCATCTGCTAGGAGAAGTGCCGCCAAACAATAGAATTATTCAATATTCGTTGCGATAAAAAATATCAAGAACAAAAACAAAAAGCAAATATCCTATACTTAAAAGCTTTTGAAGGTTTAAAATAAAAAAAAATTTTATATTTATGTAATTTAAACCTTTAACTTGATGAGTTTTTCGGTATAAAAGAGATTTTATGCCAAATGCTAAGTTTGTTTTTTTTTGCAATCCTTTATTTCCTCTGCTTTTTACAATATTTTTAAATGTAAAAATATATCGTTCAAAAGCAAGTATTACCTCTCTCGTCAATACAAACAAATTTTAATTAAGCTGTATGCTTAAAATATGTACATATGTACAAGTTTATCTTTATTTCCTCTGCTGATAAATTTTTTTTATTTTCATTTATTTATTTTTCCGTTTTTCATCTTAATCAAGTTTAACTTTATATTTATTGTTGAATTGCTATGGAAATATGAAAATACAAAACAAAAACGATTATTTATATATGTACATAAGAATAGTACAATAAATAAATAAATAAAAAAAGAAATGAAATAAAATAAAATTGTCAATCATATGTACATTGGCATTGTTATAAATTAAGCATGTGTAAACAATTGATAGCATTTTATATTTAACTTTTGTACTCATTGCTAAAAGAGATAAAAGAAAACGAATAAATAAATAAATCAAAAAAAAAAAAACCGTATGACTATATTTTGATGGTTCATTAAATATTTCAATAAAAATTTAAAAATACATAAAGAGGCAGATTTAAAATGTTTATGCACTAATAACTGCCAGCAACTTTAATAGTATGTATTGTAGAACAAAGTATAGTTTATTTAAATACTTTTTAGTATTGTTAGAAAATGTTGGCAATACATAATATTTTTTATTTATAATATTGATTTCTAAAGTTAAAGATAAAAAAATCCGCTCTAATGCGTATTTTATGAAGGAAAAAACTATTCTATAAATAAATGAATGGAAAAGGTTTGTGGCTTTTAATCATGGAAAAAATAATGGCTGAAATCAGAAATCTAGTTGTATCGTGTAAATTTATATCTGAACCCACGATATAAATTAAAATTTCTTAAAAGCCCAAAACAAAAACAAAACAATTTACTAGGTAGAGATGTAGATTGTAAGGGCTGTTACTTTTTCGAAACCGGTCAATTTTGATCTGCTCTTATTCCCTTTGTGTTGTTGTGTAAGAAAAATACGAGCATGTAGCATATGTGACCTTCACATCAACCCCCGCGGTTCACCTCCAAAACAAAACCACAACCAAATAAAATCATTCAATCAGCTCTATTCATACTTCGATGTTTTTACAAGCCCTTCAGTATCGGCGTACGCTGATACATTGCTCTTATAGAAGAAAGAGCTGAGCACCGTCTGATGCAGTGCGCAACACTTCTTCTTCATCCCTACAACTTCTACAGATGTCATTAAATAGAAGAAATATTCTCTTCGCATGCTCACTATGCCTCAATGTTCTGTCAAAACCGCCATCAAACGGTAAACGAATTCAACGACCATAGTTATCGTACAATCATACACATCCTGGTAGCAAACAGGTAAACCAGCCAGACTATCTGCTCTGTGCAGCTCCCACAAGTTGATGTTGAACTTGGTTGTTAGAGTTTTTATACGAAACTCCTAAAATCCTATCAATGAACCTTGGTGTTAGTGAACTTTGCCCTTTGCCAGTTCGTCTGCTCAATATGTGGCCTGGTACATATATTTATTTATTTATTTAATTTATTAGCAAATAGATATAATCCTTACAGGCATTTAAATACGTAATTATTTTTTGCTTAATTATATTAATACCAAAGTCCACCACCACCACCAGGTTCGAATGTGTCGCTTTATCTTTAAGACATATCCGGCATTCATGAACCCAGCTAGATGACAGATTGTGAGAATGGATTTACATCAGCACTTGCATATTAGGCCGGTATATCTGGTGATGACCTAAATTGGCAGGTTGAATTACTCAACAGTGTCCCCATGTGGTTTGTGAAGCTTATACAGATCGCAACTTTTTGCCGTAAGATTATAGCCATATAGATAAACCCTGAAAGATGGTGCACCTTCTAATCCCTCCTGTATGCAATTTCCTAGCCAATAGAAGACAAGGCTCAATAAGTTGATTAGTCGAAATCCATCAAGAGCATCAGCAGTTAATAAACTTACCAGTCTAACCACCACCCCTGGTTCCTTAGATTACAGATATCTCTTTCAAAACAATAGCACCTTAAGGGATTATTGGCCTCCAAAAACAGGCATGCACCAAAGGTAACAGGGAAACTAATTCCCTTTCTGCAATTTTAGGTTGAACGTTTCAGCCAAGGTAGGCACCTCAAACATGATCAGCGCCGAAATGATGTGCAAGCACAACCTCTCGGTGGCTTTCCTGATCCCGGTTCTGCCAAATTTAACCCTTCGTTTTGGGAACGATGCAAGTCATGCGGTTTTCTAGAGTCTTAACAAAAAAATCGCAGCAGGAATGCTGAAATGCTGCTTCGCATGGATTTCGGGATTATATGGATTTCGGGCTACCAAATACGGTGCTTTTACATCCCCAACTGTCTACAAAGGAAGGAGTTGGAACTGCGCTCTCTTCGGAAATGGACTTGTCAAAATCACCATCCAAAAAACTATCACAAAATTCGGACATATATGTGCCGCTGATCAGTTCACACCATGAATTTGGCTCACCGTTATGTAAAGCCAGGCAATTACGTAAGTTACAATCCTTTTTGTTCTCTTCAGTTAAATATTACATATATGAGTTAAAAATTTGTATAATCTTATGTCTACAAAGGCGCAGTTGTGAAACTGAATTACATCAAAACCTGCCTATACGGTCGAATCTGATGATGGACCAAATATATAATGTGAATTATTCACGAATCACCAGCGGCCCTATGTGGCTTACCAGGCTCATGCAGGTAGCAACTTTTCGCTATAATTTTGTAGCCTCCAAATCCCCCGTCTAAAAAACACCCCTAGTTCCATAACATATAGGTATCTGTTGCATCTGTTCAGTACACACGTGTTTTTCATTGTCGTCCGTTCTATACCTGTACTTACGTTTATTATAAATTTGTAAAACACGAAATTATACCGGAATAGGTATAGTTTTGTTTTGCATCAGGTGTGCACGTGTTTTTTTTATTATTTTATTTTTTTACTGCCGCTTTTTTTTTCTCTATTTGTTATTATTGATTTCTTTTTTATGTTCCTCCTATGTATTTTATTACCCTGGGAAGAAGCGGGGTTGAAATAATTTTTTTTAGTCTGAGCAGTGTCGAAGGTTTGTACACTGGGCACTGTTCAGTTTTAACTAATTTAATTTCAACGTTTTAAATGCTGTGATAATGTTTGTTTTGGTCGTTCCCTGTGTTTTGTTTACAAACATTACTCCCCCTTTCCTCCTTCTCATAATCTATTTTCCTAGTTCCAGTACAATGCACTGCATATGTAGGATGCTATCCCCTGAGTACTGGTCCAAGATAAAAAAAGACCACAGCTCCTCGGTGGGTTGTCAGCCCACGAAAACTAGCTGTGTACCGAAGTAATCAGGGATACTAATTCCCCTTGCTGCGATTTTAGGTTTAAACCCCAGCTAAGCCAAGCACCTCAACCATGATCAGCACTGAGAGATCGGCAAAGCAGTATATCCTGGAGGCTTCGCTGATCCTCTTTCTGCCAATTTTCATCCTTACGGTATGGGTTTCGGAAATCCAACACAACATAAGTCATTCGGCTTCCTATAGTTTTGTTTGCTACAACAAACGAGGGACTCCTTCCCCTCTGTGCCCCAGAAAACAGAATGCCCTGGTTTGGTCTACACCAAATGCCCTGGTTTGGTCTACGCAAAACTTATTACCCAGGAGGGGGATGGGCTACAAAGGCTCCGAAAACTCGCAATTTTTTGTTGGTTTGTGTTTGCTTTCTTAGTGTTAGTGTGTAACAATGTTATAAGTTTGCTTTAAGATACGCTGGTTTTCTAATAAATTTCCTTTCAACTTCTGAGAATCAACGATACTTCTTATATTTGTTGCCACTTTAGTAGAATCTTTATTAATATTGCTTTATAAATCGTTTTCTTCTTTTATTTAATTGTTGTCAACTCTTTTATATTTTGTAATAAATACTACGCGACGACTGCTTACCATTTAATGACTGAGTTTTATATTGATTTATAAATAGTTTTCTTCTTTTATTTGACTGCTTTCAAATTTTATGTAGATTCTAGTAAATACTCCGCGATGACTGCGTGTATCATATACGTAATACTCAAATTAGGTACATTTTCTATATACAACACGCCATTAAGAGCAACGGTATAGTGGTTTATGGGCTGGTGGAATCATTGGTCCATAGTACTGCAAATTAGGGCAAGTCAGAATGTTACCGGTAATGGTAAGCATTATCGCCCTTGTTAACGAAGTATGTGTTTACTGAAACTCAAACACATGGACACTGTCGTGGCCAACATTTAAATACCAAAGATTGTTCTTTTAACCGGTAATAAAAATCTTGAGTTCACCTTCAAACTTATGTGTTTTATTTTGCATTATGAATTAAACCACACGCTGAACCCCCCCATATAATTTAGAAAAACAACTTTTGTTTTTTTCTTGAGCAAATGTCTGTTCATAGAAATTATATTCAAATAATTGGCTAATTGGGTAAACATTTGCCTTTGTTTCATTTAAAACTACAGTGTTCGTTAGCTCAGCAAGTATTTTTAATAAGATTTGTTTCAAATTCTTCAGTTAACAGACTACTTGAAAAAGAGGGGTTATACTGCTAAGTGGCTCTTGTGTGAACGGTTGTTCCATTGCGTATTTGTATGTGTTATTTATACGGTTTAATAACAGAATTAGTCAAAGTGAATATATTAAGAGAAATTCTAATATATTCCATTTAGTCCATAACAACCTAATATTATTAGTTATGAATATTTTGTAATTAGAGTCATGTTGGAGCTTAAAAGGTAAGTATATAACCTATAGCTAAAATCTTCTTATTTAAAAAGTTAAACGTAAATTGAATATTAGAAGTTCGTCTTTTACTCTTGGTGTTTTTAACAGCTACAAGCTATATTTTTGGTCAATACATAGGCAACTTCTGTATAAATCTGCTTAAAGATTTCTTTCACTTCAAGCACAATTTTCAAATTCCTGGAATGGCAAACACTTAATAAGGTACTTGACACTGACAGCAATAAAACAAAGTAAAATCAAATACTGTTTTGCGGAATGTTGACATTGAAAGCAAGTAATTGCTTCAAACCGCCAATTTATTATTGCCTTTTAGACACCAAACATAAGGAACTGTTAAAATAATGAAGTGTATTACAAAACGTTAAAAATTGCTTTTAAATTGGGAAATATAAAAAAGAAAACTTAATAGAGAAAGCACAGTGTATAAAATAAAACTTGTAAGAAAAGAGTGAAACTTTCAAGTGATGTTATCAATTTCGATAAAAAAACAGCAATGGATACCGTTTAAGTTCACTACTCAATGCCCACGAGGTTTGAGCCCGGATTTCGATCTGAAGTATTACAGTGACAGAGTGATATGTGTCGGAAAGAACTTATACGTTAATTTTTTAGAGCTAATGAAATCGTAATATTATTACAAACTGTTATTTTATGATGTTGCCACAATATGAACATCTTCCGCACTCGATTCGTTTGGTATGTTCTGACGGTATGATCTGAGAAGCTGTGTGCTCTAAAGGGCTTACGCGTTCGTTTTAAAAGATTGTACGTTTTATAGCGAACTGGGTATTTCTCTGTGGGTTGTCTACCTAACGGAGAACTCTCCGATCGACTCTTGGAGCGCCAAAAGTAGCCGACATCCCGAAATTTTGACGATACTGTTGTTAAAGTAAATACCACAAAAATAGTCAGTGTTTAGTTAACGCTAATCAGTCACAAACAAAGCAAATGGTATTAAAACGTTTTACAGAATCGTGTGAATTTCTCTAAACGAATTTTCTTAGCGGTAAAACAAGTTACTGAATCGCACTACAGACTTACTTATTGTACTTTCTGATTTATACTCATTTTTAATTCCTGTCTAAAGCTTCAATACTTTCCTAAGTTCTGGAAGGTAACCAAAGTTATTCCAGTTTTGAAACCTCGCAAACCTAAGAATATGCTTAACAGTTGTAGGCTATAAGCTTGGCTAGTAACTTAAGTAAACTTTACGAAAAAGCCATTAACGAGAAATTATGGCACGTTGTTCAAGATAAAAGTATGATTCCAAACGAGCAATTTAAGCTCAGACCCAGACATGGCACAGCACATCAAATTATGCGTATAAGAAACAATGTAAGAGAAAATTTCCAGTTGAAAAATTCAACTGCTATGGTACTACTAGACGTAGAAAAAGCCATTGATACTGTATGATATGATAAGTTAATTTACAAATTAATCAAGATAGATTTTCTTTATAATTTATTGAATATGAAATAAAATAGTTCAATGTTTTTTACAAGCAAGAAAATTCTTCTTATACCTGCCGGTATAGGCAGGAGTCCCCCAACGATCACACATATTATTAAAAGAATGAATATTGCGATAAAACTTCTTTATGCTTTAATTAATAGAAGGTCTGAGCTTAGTATTCCAAATAAAATCAAAATTCTTAAAACAATACTCCAATTCATTGCTTTATATGGTTGTTCTGTTTGTGTGCTAAAATGAATATGAAAAAAACAAATTTGTCAGAATAATAAACTAAATGATGCTAAAGCTCCCTAGAAGCTTTAGAACCGCATGACCCCACTAAGTGAATTAAAATTTATTTCCGACAGAATTGAAAGCATTGCTGATAACTTTGATAAAATATCCCTCTTGTTTAACACCAGCTCTTTTATATTATATTGTTATTATTTTCTATATTTTTCCGTTGTTCCGTTTTTATGCAAAACTCTGTGCCTAAGCTTTAATGAAGGTTTTCCTTCTCCTTATTAAAACAAAATTTTTTCAGAAAGCCTTAAAAAAAATCAGTGATATATTATTAATACTATAGATTTAAGTTTATTTTTTAACCATCTCTAAAAAGAAACACTAAAATTAATATGTTAACTTGTAACAAAATCTAGATTTTACTTAGATAAAGAAAAAAATAATAAAAATAAAAAATAGTGCTAATTTCTCGAAACGAATTTTAATCGCATTAAATCAAGTTAGTGAATCGCACTCCTGCGCATTTGGCTTTCTGGGGTATAGAGGCGAAAAAACCCCTCGTTTGTTGCAGCAAATAAAACTCTAGGAAGCCACATGCCTTATGTTGTGGTAGGCATGCGAAACACAGTTAAAATTGGCAGAACGGTGATCAGCAAAGCCCCTGTCAGATTCTGCCTCTCGGCAATGGTCATGGTTGGTGAATTTTTTTTTTTGGTAGCAGCTTTCATCAGCTATATATATGTAATATATAATATTTTTTAAGTTGTTGAATAATATAAGAAGCCTGACTCAAACAATTTTTGTTTTTCTTTCTCCCCTTGAGCTATTTTAAAAGTGAAATACTTTAAATTAAAATACATTTTTTCATAAGTAACCAATTTGAGGAAACAAACAAATAATTGCACTAGTTTTTTTTTTTTTTAAGTCTAAAACCACCTTGAGGAGTTATTTTTAGTGGTAGTTTTATTTCTATTTTGGACGTCTTGCTACTTTACTTCATTTTTGAATAATGCAAGTATGCATACTATTTAATTTAGAAAGTTATATTTAAAACGAAATGTATAAGATTTAGTCACAATTTATTTAAGTCCCTGCTGGTATACTTTCAATAAAGTTTCTCATTTGTTGCATCAAAATAATTAAACTTTTTGCTGCTAATAGTTTTACTAAAATCCGAAACACTATTAATTAAAAAAACACTAAAAGAATAATTTGTTCCTTTAAGCGAATCTATGACGAATATAATTAAAAACTTCTGCTAATTAAATTTTAGTTTGCACACTTAGCAGATACACCGGCCAAAAATCAGTTTACCAAAAGCTTACCACTTGTTTGTATGTCGAAAAAATGCAACCAAATCCTATTCTTGTTTTATGAAATGCGTATTTTATTACAGTTTAATTATTTTGACCAAAAACACTTACCGACACCAAACAAAAGTTTATTCACTCTTCCTTTTGCCGGCAGTCAATTACTCTTCATACATTTTTTATACATATAAATCTTTTGCTAATTAATCCTTGTTTTTATCTTATGAAAACAAAAAAGAAAAGAAAAAAAGGGCAAAAATATGAACAGCAAAAAGGAATTGAAATTGACATTAAGTGTGAAGGCAACAATGGAAGGACATCCAATAAAGAGGATTAAAGCTTAACATTTTTTATGCAACACATTACCGTTGTCAATAAAACTTTTCGTTTTAATTTATTATTTTCAGCAGATTAATACATATATACACGTAAGTGCCTGTTTAAAAATATTTTTATAGTATTTTTTTATATTTATGTTAAGATATACAAACATTTATCTGGAAGTTTTTCCTCTAAAAAAAGAGCTTTTAGCGCATGTTTATATGCACTGTAGTGTCTTTCTAAATGAGAGAAAAATTACAAGTACTAAAAACAGGTTTACACAAAAAAAATCGGGTACAGTGTGGTCAGGAAACCAGGGAGGCGAACAGAATATGGAACATCCCTCGTATGAACTCCTCCCTCTATGTTAGACTGGTTTATGCTGCCTTAAGGTCTTGTTACACTATCGTGCGATCTACTGAATAAAACATGTGTGCTGAAAAAGTACTAAAAATGCAACTGTGTGGCAGAGTTTTTAACAAATCGTGCGATTTAAAAAATTTTGTGAAAATTTTCAAAGCACTATGGTTTCTGTGCGATCAGTGTAGAATATATTGTGAAAAATATGAGAATATTTTTGGCGGCTCCAGAAATAAACCAAAATAATGTTTATCCCGAAAAATATGTATTTGTTTTTTTTTTATTAAGTTTTTTTATTTTGTTTAAGTATATTTGTAAAAAATAAACCCCAAGATTGCTGCAATTGTGCAGAAGCTGGTCTAAAATTCATCATGCTAATATTCCATATTGACTTTGCTATTTACGGAAAGCTGCATAAAGCTTTTGCAGACAAGCCGCAATGGCTTCGCAAGGTTTAGATTTAATCAATGAAATGTAAAATTCTAAAAATAAAATAAAACTCTAGGTGAAATTGTTACTATAAATATTACGTTTTAATTAATTTTTTTACTTTTTTAAAGCATTTTACTTTGTAAATATATTTCATTTAAAATTAAAATACAACACCAACTTTAATTATAAATCGTTCGCGCTTCCCGGTTTTTTTTTAATACGACCGATCCGTTATTAGACCAATTTAAATATACGAACTAGAAATAAAGGTAATAAAAAACCATATTTATGACTATTTGTTATGATGCTGCGATCAGTAGTATACTCGTATGTTGTTAAGGTCAAAGCAGAAAACCCGTAATGAAAAAATCTAAGTTTGCTTATGATTTTTTTGACATAGTCAATGGAAGTTTTTAATAAAACTTGCAAATAATAAATATGCAAATAACAAAGTATATGGATTAGTATTTAATTAAATATTCGTATTATTTGATCTTGTTTATATTGTTTTCTTCTAAATTTTCCAGCTAAAGATCTTGATTGATTTTTGTTTGACGGTATTTTATTTACAGTATTTCGATAACAATTTGTTATCATCATCAGGAAAATTAAAATGTTACAAAAAAATTATTTGAAAAAATGTCAAAAAATTTTACATACAAAAAATTCATACACATGAAAAAGTTCTTAACAAACTGAAAAAATTAAAAAATAGTTTTTCTTCTGCAAACAACACATGCCCTGTTAACAATTACAACATGTTGTACCTCTGCCTTTAACAGATTAACATAGCATATGTTGCTCACAAAATAACATCAAAAAATTTTATACAAATTAACAATATCCTAATAAATAACATTGTAAATAGAAGTATTATTTATTTCAATGTATTAACTTTTTGCTAACTAAATGCCTATAACTATGTGCTAAATTACCTGTGTCTAATTTAAAATTAATTCTCTGTTCTGTAGGTGTATTCATAGTTTCTAACATTTCTAACATATAACGTTTTTTATAATTTGTTTCTGTTTTTTATTATTGAAACATTTTCAAAGTGAGGATAGTGATTTAAACCAAAACAATGAGAAGATAACGCTGTCTTAGTTCACAAAAGGCAGCGTTATTATTTTCAAAAGAAAAATTTGAATTAAAACCTGATGTACATATGTACAAACCAAAAAAATTTTTAATTTAAAAATTATAAAGTTCAACAAAAATTTAACATATTAATATTTACATCTCTGGATACGGAGAATATTAAAATACAAATATATGTATGTTAATAAATAAAAATAAATACCACTAGTTCTGAGACAACATACGCTGTACAAACAATGCGGGCAGTTAACAAAAAATGCATATGTGATTCAATATGAGATGAATATAGATAGAAAATAATTAAAATGCTCGGTGGCTGAGTGGTTAAAGCAGCAGATCACGATACGTCATGACCCGAGTTCAAATCATAGTGGGTGCTGATGAGTAGTTTAGCGACTACGAAACAGCTAGTTGTCCCCCAGCTAAAGATTTGATTATTATTTTTCTTGTCTTCTTCAATCAATAATTATTGATCACAGCAAATTTGTATTGTAAAAAATCCTTCTTAAGAAAAAAAAAAAAAGATTTTAAGAAATGAAAAATTTGAACTAAAACCCGATGTACATATGTACAAACCAAAAAAAAAAAAGAAGATAATTCTTTTTGGGACAAGTATCTACTTAGTGATGAGTGAAAAATAGGAATTTTTGGAAGCAAAAGTGTAAAGAAAATATAGAGAAGCAACAACAAAGCATACAAAGAAAATAATGCTAGTAAGAACGTAAGCACGATGGTGGTTCAGTCACGACGTGAGGCTGTATGTTGATGTAAATCTTTTATTCGTGGATAACACTAGCACACATTACCTTAACATATTAAAAGCAAAATTGCTGCAGGGAGTTGACAAATTGTGCTTAGGGTCGGATAGTTGTGCGGATAGTTGGTTTTTGCATAGACGAAAACAGATATTTTCAATATAATAATAAGTTATATAACCAGCAAACAGGACTTCCAATGGGATCTCCAGCATCGCCGATTGTAGCTGATTTAGTTATGGAAGAATTGCTTGATTGTTGTGTTGAAAAATTGGCTATTAAACCAAAAATAATTACTAAATATGTTGATGACTTATTTTGTGTTATTTCTGAGGATGGGATAGATAATGTTTTAAATATTTTTAATAATTATCACATCAACATTAAGTTTACTATTGAAAGGGAATCTAATTCAAAATTATCATATTTGGACACATTGATAATAAGGAAAAATAATGCTTTAATGATAGATTGGTATCAAAAACCTAACTCATCAGGAAGGATTATAAACTATTTTGCAAAACATCCCAGAAGAATAATTTTCAATACAGCTAAGAATTTAATAAATAGAGTTCTAACAATTAGTGATAATCAGTTTCATTTCAAAAATAAAGAGATTATTAAAAAAATTTTGATAGAAAATAGTTTTCCTATCAGAATTGCAAATAAATTAATAGCAAGACATAGAATGGAAGAGAGACATGGCAGACATAACAACGTAAACATAACAGAACCTAAAGTGTATAAATCACTTACATATATCCCAGAGATATCAGAAAAGTTAGAAAGATCTAACATGTTTAATAAGGAAAAGTATATGATGGCCCATAAAGCTTATAAAACAATAGATACATTATATAGTAAAATGAAAGATAAAGTGGACAAATTTGAAATATCAAATGTAGTTTATAGTATCCCATGTGGTGGAAATGATGTAGAAAATTGTAATGAGGTGTACATAGGAACAACTAAGAATAAGCTTAAAACTAGATTAGCTGGACATAAATCAGATCAGAAGTATAGGTCAACTAATTTGACGCACAAGACTGTATTGACTGCACATTGTGCAAGACTAGATCATTTTCCAAAGTTTAAAGACACAAAGATATTGAATAGGGAAAGTAATTATAAACGTAGATTTACATTAGAAATGTTGCAGATTATTAGTACACCAGCTGATAGAAGGATTAATTATAAGGCAGATATAAATAATATAGCTCAGATATATAAGTATTTAGTTAAGAATTAGAATGTTATCTTGTTATTTTTTGTGTTCACCGTTAATGTTAATAATGTTTTATAATAATTGTATTGTATGTTAATTTAAGTGGGAGGGAAATATTTTTTAATTTTTATTTGTTATTTTTAAAAATTTGTTACTTTTTCAAAAATTGTTGTAAAATTATGTGAAAATATGTATTTCAAAAATGATTTTCTTTCATTCATATGTATAGTGGCTTTGTTTGGTTGTTGTTATTTTTTATTGTTTTTTACATTTTTTACATTTTTTCAAAATTGTATATATTGTATGTATGTATGAATTTTCATTCATTGTAGGGTTTTGTATGTTTGGTTATTGTGGTTATTATTGATTTTATATATTTTTCAAAATTGTATTTGTATTTTTTCTTTCATAAGTATGTATGTTTGTTTGGTTTAATAATTTTTAAAAATTTTTTATTGTTGTTTTTATTGCCTTGTATATTTTTCAAAATTATATGTATTGTTATGTATGCATGTATGAATTTTCATTCATTGTATGGTTTTGTTTGTTTATTGTGGTTATATTTTTCAATATTTGTATGTATGTATTTGTATTTTTTCATTCACATGTATGTATGTTTGTTTGAGTATTTTTAAAAATTGTTTCAAAAATTTTTAAACAATAACAAATATTATTGCCCTGAAGAAGCTATCCGAAGGAAAGCGAAATATTGGCAGACATATTAAAATAAATAAGCAAAAAGGACCTTAAAATTAACGAAATACTACTTAATTATAATATAATATAATATAATATAATATAATATAATATAATATAATATAATATAATATAATATAATATAATATAATATAATATAATATAATATAATATAATATAATATAATATAATATAATATAATATAATATAATATAATATAATATAATATAATATAATATAATATAATATAATATAATATAATATAATATATGATGAAATCTTATTTTTCAATGAAAGATTTTTGTTTGAAAATATTTTAATTTATTTTGACAATTAAAACGTGTGTATGGTTTGAAGTAAGAAACGAAAGTGAACAAAAATGTTTATTACAAGTAAAAATAAAATACAAAACAACATACACATTGCATGGCATACTATGTTAATTTCAACACTCCTCCTCAATGTGGATGTCATCTTTTACAAAAATATTTCAGTTAATTTAATTTTAAATTTCTCAAAAAATTGTTATGTTTAACCCTTGACAAATTTTTCGTCAAAATGTCAGCCATCATTTATGCTGTTGGACAGTACATTAATTGTATTTCTTTGCTTTTGACTAACTCTCTTATGTCAATGTGCTTGCTTCGTTTATGAAACACAGGGTTCTCAGCTAACTTCTGAGCACCTTGATTGTCAATATTTAATTTAACAGGATACTTGCAAAATAAACCTATTTCCATCAAAAGTCGCTTTAAATAAACAGCTTCTTTGGCAGCATCAGAGGCAGCCACATACTCAGCTTCCGTACTGCTGAGCGCTACTGAGTGCTGTTTTCTTGACTCCCAAAAAATTGGGCAACCATTATAGAAAAATATAAAACCCGTGTAAGATTTCCTGTTCAACGCATCTCCGCCCCAATCTGCATCAACAAATCCTTCAAGGCCTTCATCGTTGGAATCATAACTTAATTTTAAGTTCTTCGTACCATTTAAATACCGCAATATATGTTTGAGATGTGTCATGTGCTCTATGTGAGGACTAGAATTTCGTTGCGCCATCTTGGATACAGAATGCAGGATATCTGGTCTGGTAGTAATCGCCAAATACATAAGTGTACCAACAAGGGACTGATATTCTTTTTGATCAATTTTCTCACAATTATCTTCACAATTAACTTGAACACCCGCTTCTAAAGGTACTGATACTGACTTGCATTTATCCATACCATACTGTTTCAAAACATTTAAAATATACTGAGTCTGGCTTAACTCTATGGAACCTGTATGACCATCACGTTTAACTTCCATTCCCAAAATATGATTCAGTACGCCTTTATCTTTAACCTTAAAATGTTCTGCAATTTGTTTCTTGACATCTTCAAGAACTGGTAAGTTACTGCACGCAACAATTAAATCATCTACATACACTGCAACTAGCACAATATTACCTCTTTTTGTAGCTTTGTACAAGCACGGTTCGCTATCAAGTGGAACAAAATCTAGTTTTCTCAATACACCATCAAGCGTGCTGTTCCATTCCTTGCCGCTTTGTTTCAAACCGTAAATTGCTTTATGTAGTCGCAAAACCTTTTGTGGTGAGCTTTTGTCAACAAAATGTGGTGGTTGTGGTCTTTGGGACTTCTCCTCTCCAGAATACAAATTAACAAGGTTGAATGGATGGCAAAGTGTAGTAGAGGAGCTAAGTATTGATGGCGTAGATATAAGTGAAGCCAAACTTAAATGGTCATCTCTACGCACCACCTACATCGTCAATTTAGCCAAGTTAAAAAAGAAAAAATCTGGACAAGGAACAAATGAATTACATACCGTTACATGGAAGTATTTCAAGGCCATGACGTTTTTAGAAAGCAACAATGCACAACATTCCACTTCTTCAACAGTTCCAGGAACATTATCATTCATTGCTACACATACATTACTTCGAGGCTGAACTTCATTGTATTGCTTTTTTGGTCTACCAGGCTTACCAGAACGAATCACTTTTGGCCTTTCAGGCTGCTTCCTTCTGATTGCTTGAATTTTCAGAGCTACTATCTTCATCAGCAGTATTAAAAATTTCGTCTTGATCGTCTGCTTCTACAGAAGATTCACTAGCGTTATCGGCTATATTTCCGCTTTTAACGTTATTATCCATATATAATGTTAAATAATCTTCGGCTTTAAAACATCCTTCATTATTGTCATCATACGTTTTCATATTACAGATGTCTTCATCAAAAATAACATCGCGCTGCTCTACGATACTACGTGTTGTTGTATTAAAAAGCCGATACGCTTTTGACGTCATTGAATAACCGACCATTATATATGGCGTGCCTTTTGCTTCAAATTTAGATTTACTTTTAGATTTATTCAAACTTACTGCGTATGCGCCAAAAGTTTTGAAATGCTGCACATTCGGCTTTCTGCCGAACCAAATTTCATATGCCGTTTTGTCGTTCAACTGTCTTGTTGGACATCGATTTCTAATGTACACTGCTGTATTCACAGCCTCTGCCCACAAGTATTCCTTCACGCCAGAATGCACCAACATCGATCTCGCCATTTCAATAATAGTCCGATTGGCTCTCTCTGCCACTCCGTTTTGCTGTGGAGTATATGGCACAGTTAACTGTCTGCTGATACCTTCTGAAGATAAAAATGAATCAAATTGTGTATTTATATATTCTCGTCCATTATCTGATCGCAACGTTTTTATTTTACATCCTGTCTGCTTCTCTACATGAGCCTTAAATATTTTAAATTTATTAAAAACTTCGGATTTTTGTTTCATAAAATAAACGTAAATTTTTCTGGACATGTCATCAATAAATGTTACAAAATATTTTGCACCACCAACAGACTGAACTTTAAACGGACCACAAACATCAGAATGTATAACCTCTAACAACTGATTTGCTTTTGTAGAGCTTTCTTTAGGAAATGGTAAAACATATACTTTACACAACATGCAAGTTTTACATGTGAAAGACTCATCAATGTTACTTACATCCATTCCCCTCACCATATGTTTTTTATTCAGATCATTTAGATTTTTAAAATTAAGATGACCATACCTATTGTGCCAAACGGTGCTCATCTTATTTGCAACGCATAATCTTTCAGTTGCATGGTCATTCGTCGTAACAAACATGTTATCTCTGCGCTCAGCGCTAAGCACGATTGTACCATCAGCCCTTTTAATAGTAGCTTTATCTACAGTGAATATGACAGACAAACCACAGTCCACCGCTTTGTTAACGGAAATAAAATTTGCTTTTAACTCGGAGCAAAATAATACGTCCTTAAGGAAAATTTCGAAATTGTTATTATTTATTATAACATCACCTTTTCCACTGGCGTTAATGTGCTTATCGCCAACCAATTCAATAATTTCATAATGTTCTTGAAAACGAACAAACATCTCTCTGTTATTGCACATATGAGATGTAGCGCCGCTGTCGACGTACCAACCTTTAAAATCTAATCTAGTGGAGTCAACTGCAGCTAACATTGTCATTGCTTGTGAGTTAGTGCTCTTCTGCCTTCTTTCACACTTGCTAGCATAATGACCAGTCATACCACACGAAAAACATCTTACCTTAAGATTCTTCTGTTTTGGTTTCTTGTCTTTATTTTCTTGTATTGCTCTTGCTATAAATACATGTTGATGCGAACTCGATACTGCGTTCTCGCTGTTGAACCTCTCTTTTTTCCTCTTACCCTTTTCCAGAAGTTTTTGCTTCAACAATGAAAAATTTGGCAACTCATCTCTTGTCTCCATTGCAACCACGAAATTCTCGAAATCTTCCGGTAAGCTAGACAACAGCATAATCACCAGTAACTCCTCCTGAATTTCTATTCCGAGTTCAGCTAACTTTTCGGATACTCTCACAAATTCATCTATATGCTGTACGATATCACCATCCTCGAGCATACTAAGATTAACTAACCTTTTGTAGAGCGATACTTTCTGAATCGGTCCCTTTGGCATGTATATCAGCTGTATTTTTGTCCAGGCCTCATGGGAAGACTTACAATTCTTTATGTAAGACAACTGTGATGCTTTCACCCCCAGAAATATGAACGCCAAAGCCTTCTCATCATCCGACTTCCATCTCTCTTCTTCTGCACCTTCCTCAGGTCTAATGAATTCTCCATTAGCAATTTTCCATAAGCCATTATGGATGAGAACACTTTTCATCTGTATTGACCAACAGTCATAGTTCCTTTCGTCCAATTTTTCAATTTGTAGCAGCGATGCACTCATAATGTTTCAAATTCTTCAAAATAATAGCCGTTCCAAACAAATATAGGGATCTGGGCCCATAACCTGATGAAATCTTATTTTTCAATGAAAGATTTTTGTTTGAAAATATTTTAATTTATTTTGACAATTAAAACGTGTGTATGGTTTGAAGTAAGAAACGAAAGTGAACAAAAATGTTTATTACAAGTAAAAATAAAATACAAAACAACATACACATTGCATGGCATACTATGTTAATTTCAACAATATAATATAATATAATATAATATAATATAATATAATATAATATAATATAATATAATATAATATAATATAATATAATATAATATAATATAATATAATATAATATAATATAATATAATATAATATAATATAATATAATATAATATAATATAATATAATATAATATAATATAATATAATATAATATAATATAATATAATATAATATAATATAATATAATATAATATAATATAATATAATATAATATAATATAATATAATATAATATAATATAATATAATATAATATAATATAATATAATATAATATAATATAATGTTAAAGAAAGTTATTCTAATTCATTGTAAATCAGCCAAAGCTTTCTTGGATGATCTATGTTTGCTGTTGGTGATTTGAATAAGCAGGAGTATAGAGAATAAATTATAAAACAAACAATGCTAATAAAAGTTTTGTTTCAAAAAAAAAAAAACTATTCTTTTTCAATTCTGGCTGATTCAACGAAAGTTTTTTCAATATAATCTTGTATCAGTTTATCTGTACTTTCATAAATGTGTCGTAATTTTGGTCATGCAATATACATTTCGTTTACTGCTAAATTAAAGATTTATTATTTTAAAGTAAACTTGTAAAGGGCGCTTTTTATAACAATGTTAACGAAAATATTTTTCCTGAGATTATATTTCAACGTACACAGGAATACATATCTCATTGCTAAAACTTACCTGCGTACTCAACAAAAACCTGATAGCAAATAACTAAATGAGTAGGAATGTGTACCAGAAACTTGCCAAGGGCAACGCAAGCCAAAATAATTTAAACCCCTTTCAGAAGAAAGTTCAAAGCTTTTAGACAACAGCGCTGAACAATGTGACGACAACATATTTTGTTACAGCAAAATTTGATTCCGTTTGTATATTAGAAAATATTTCTTCGAAATATAATCTCTTCTTCTTTGTTTACCTAAAGAAAAAAATATTTTTTATGAACTACAATATTCATTTGCCAAGTCCAGCATGATGGTTGTTTGGCTGGTTTGCTGAGGAGGAGGTTGATGAATTTGTTTTGATGTATTTCATGATTGTTTTCTTAAGGTAATGAACAAATTTTATTCTAATTTGAATAAACAAAAATAAAAGTAAAACAATAAGTGTTGCAATTATTAAGATTTTTCCAACGTTAATGAGTATGATGAGTAAAGAAAGAGGTGACGGTAAGAGAGATTATGTTTTGCTTTATTTTAATTACTTTAAGTCACGTAATGAATAATTTTAAAAATTAAATAGAGCTTGAGATTATTTGTTGTGCTAAAAATAAAGTTAAAAGAAAAATATAACCAGGAAAGTTTTAAAGACTAACCTTTAATTCTACTACAACATTTTTTTTTTTTATTTATTTTTACTTCTTTTTTATTTATTTTTTTTTTTTTTTAACATTTTTTTATTTATTGAATCTTCAAAATGAACTAACAATAAGTATTCAAATCTTAATACTAAATTTAAAATTAAAAAATGTGATTCTAAAGTCCGGCCAATGCTAGACAAAAAGTTTTATTATGCGGGAGCTATTTCGGTAAAATCACCTATTGAGCAATCTGATGGTGGCAGCGGTATCCCTTCTTTTAAGCCGAGTGTGGCCGCCAAAATTAAGTATATTGCGAGCAAGAGGGTTTGGATGAAGTTCCAGTTTACTGATATACCTTGTCGCGTACTTAGAAAATTCCTCTTTTACCAGCGGAACACTCAGATCGTTATGAATTCGTGAATTTTTGACGTACCATGGAGCTGCAGTAATCGTTCGTAGAATTTTGTTTTGTCGCCTTTGGATTTTTTCAATGTTTGACGCTGAGGCGGTGCCCCATAACTGAATTCCGTAGCACCATATAGGCTTTAGTATTGAGTTGTATAACAAAAGTTTGCAATCTAATTTCAGTGTCGAATTTCTGCCCATAAGCCAATTTAGCTGCGCTGCTTTTAGTTTTAACTGAGTGACCTTTGCTTCAATGTGAGACTTCCATGTTAGCCTACGGTCCAGGTGAATACCAAGGTACTTGACTTCGTTGTGCTGCGGAATAGGTGAGTTGTTAATTTGGATAGGCGGACATGTTTGCCTACACAGTGTGAATGTAACATGAGTACATTTCTGTTCATTAACTTTGATTTTCCAAAGTTTTAGCCATTTCTCTAATATTGAAGTATATTCCTGTAAATTTCGTGATGCTAAATGGTGATTTTCATGAACACTCAAAAACGCTGTGTCATCTGCAAAGGTAGAAGTGTGGATTCCAGATGTCGTTGGCATGTCAGAGGCGTAAATCAAATATAAAGTAGGCCCCAGTATGCTGCCTTGGGGAACACCTGCTTCGATTGGCTGAGTTGGGCTTATAAAATCGCCTTCTCTGATAATAAACTTCCGCCCATATAAGTAGCTTTCCAGAAGCTTGTGAGTATTTACAGGCAAGTTTAACTTTATTTTGTGCATCAACCCGTCGTGCCACACTTTATCGAAAGCTTGAGATATGTCGATGAATAGAGCTGAGCAATACTTCTTCTCCTCAAAGGTCTGTCTTATGACATTGACTAGTCTGTGCGTTTGTTCTATGGTGCTATGTTTAGCCCGAAAGCCAAATTGATGATCAGGGATGCATCCCACATTGTTCAATATTGGACTCAACTTCGCCATTAACAATTTTTCGAATAGTTTTGAAATTGTTGGTAAAAGACTTATTGGTCTATATGACTCTACCTTAGTTAGATCCTTCCCTGGCTTGGGTATCATAGTAATCATTGAGACCTTCCACTCTGCAGGGTAATACTCAAGGCGTAAAATGGCGTTAAAAATAAAAAGTAGAACCCTTCTAGCTACACGAGGTAACTGTTCAAGCATTTTACCAGTAATTTGATCAATGCCTGGAGCTTTCCTGGGGTTTGTATTACCGATAACGTTTTCGACATCTTGAAAATTAAATCTCAAAGACACAGGAGGTCTAACAACATATGGTGGTAATTCCGCTGTATTATTCTCTGAATCATTTGTGATAAAAACGTTTCGCAAATGATCGACATACAACATTCCCTTTTCGGAATCGCTTCTTGCCCAGTCGCCAGTTGAATTTCGCAAAGGTGGCTTACCTATTACGGGTCTTTTTAAACCTTTTGTCGCTTTCCACAAGGAATAATCAGATTGAGGGGTACCATCAAGGCTTTCCAAATATGTTTTAAGGGAAGCCATTCTATGGACTTCAAGCAGTTTTCTTAGCTGAATTATGCATTCCCGTAGCCTAGTTTTAAGCTGGGGCGACCTGCGAAGTTGCCACTCTCTTCTGACTCTTCTTTTTTCTGACAGAAGTTGCTCAATTTCAGATGAATAAGTTCTATTGCTCTCATTTCTAGGTCTTAAATGACTAGTGGTAGCATGCTGTACGGCCAGTTTGAGGTTTTCAGAAAAATTGTTAATTGACACATCAATATCCTCAGGCGTTCTCAAGGCGATATTTTCAGTACAATGTGTGCTCAAAAATTTTTTGTACTTTAACCAATTAACTCTATTGACAGTCAACGGTGAGCCAATCTCTTGGGGGAACGAAACAGAGATTATAGTGGGAGAGTGATCTGATGACAAATCTAATGAAGGCTCCACTTGCATCCACTCTAAAGGAAAATTTTTCGCAACTCCAAAATCTATAACGTCTGGGATCTTTCGTCGGTCTGTCGGCCAATAAGTGGGGTGTCCGCTTGAAACCACATCTAAGCCCATTTTGAAAACGGTGTCAAAAAGCACACGGCCTTTCGAGGTAATTAAGCGCGATCCCCAAAAAGTGTGTTTAGCGTTATAGTCGCCAGCCGCTAAAAATCGAGGCCCAAGTGATTTGAAAAAATTTGAATATTGGCTTTCTGTTATTGAAAATCGGGGCGGTGAGTAAATCGAGGATATAACGATTTTTTCATGAAAATGTTCAATACATATGTTTGTTGCTTGGATATACTCCTCACGTGTCTCGTTCATTAAATAGTGCTTAATTCTGGATTTTATTAGAACTGCCGATCCTCCGCAAGATCTTCCACGGGGATCTTTTGTGTCGTATAGTATGTAGCCATTAATTTTGAAAAAACTGTTGGTTGTCAAATGAGTTTCAGCAATCAACATTATATCGATTTGCTTTTCCATAAGGAAGTGCTCAAGTTCATTTTTGTGATGGCGGATGCCGTTTGCGTTCCAGAAACATATTTTTAACCAATTCATTTGTTTAAAATTGCCTGCAAAATAGTGGATTGCATTTTTAGCATTTCCTGCATCATGTTTGTCATAGAAACGGTAAAAGTGTTTATGGACTGAACAAGAGTCTGCAGAGTTGCCTCAAGATTGCTAAAATTTGGATCGGATTTTGGAGGCTTGGGCTCCTGATCCAAGTTTGGTTTATCAGATTTTACCACATTTGCATAAGAAATTTGTTTGGGGTTTTGCAAGTTTACATGGCTGGTTGACTGGCGTACCTGGGGAAAATTGTTTGTAGAAGTGGTGTTTGACTGCTGGGGTGGCATATTTGAAATTGGTGACCTATTTGTCATTGACCTCTTGAAGTGAGTGTAGACAGGGCAACCCCTGTAGTTTGCAGTATGGTTACCTCCACAGTTACTGCATTTTTTAACGCTCGCGTCAGTCTTAGGTTTTTTGCACAGTGATGTACCGTGAAGTTCACCACACACAACGCAAACTGCGGGCAGCTTACAATAGGCCTTAGTATGGCCAAATTCTTGGCAGTTTAGGCATTGAACGGGCCCTAAACGCTTATGAGGCTCCTCAACGGTAACCTTGCGATGCAAAAGATACTTGAGGTTATAAATGGGATGCACTTCATTCTTTTTTAAGGCAACATCTCTAGGTTCCAATTCAACCCTAAACATGGGTTGAGGAATTTTTTCACGGTTTCTAATATTAACCACATTTTTAATTTTGAAGCCATTGTCTTCTAGTCCGGTTTTGACCTCATTCGTGTCAACAAAAGGTTCAATCCCTTTTATAACGACCTGAATACCTTTGGCACTTTTAAGCTGATATGTGTAAAATGATCGCTTCTCCTTCTCTAGAACGTCAAACAGCTTTCGGTATTCATTTTCACTGTTTACCTGGATTTTCGTTTCATTGATGCCGCCGTGCTTAACCGATGTTACGTTAAAAGTATCTTTGCCGATTGCCGCAATAAGTTGTTTTACCAGCTCACTAGAGGTAGGTTCTCGCAAATATATTGGTGGCGGCTTAAAGGCTTTTTTAGAAATTGTTGGCTCATCTGTTTGCAGTATAGCAAACCTATTGCTATCGGTTGCCGAAGTCCTATTATCATCTTTAGAATATTTCGGTTGAGATGATATTTGAGCTGATTTGGGGCTTCGCTGCCTTTTAACCACAGTTATGCCTACTTGGATTTTTACCTTATCATCAACAATTAAACTGGAAGATGTTTTGTCTTCAGTTGTAACAACAATATTTGGCGAACACGATCGCGGGCGTTTCCTATCTCTTAGAGACAGGAAATTTTCCAATGATTTTTTCACCGATTCCTCTTCAGAAATCCAAAGGTTTTTTCTACCGGAGCTAAGCTCTTTTTCAGAATTACATCTGATAGGTACACTCATGCAATTAATTGTTTCTATTTTTTATTTACAATTTTAAATGGTATTTAAAAAAATGTCACAAAGTTTTTTTTTAAACAAAAACACTCTGTTCACCTATTACGGTTTTTACTTAATCCCGTTTTATTTTTTTTTTTTTACTTGCGATCAAAAAACAAACACGTCCGTTCACTATCGAAGCTAAACAACGACTGTCTACTACAACATTAACTTTAGTTAAATTTCCTGTTAAATTTAGATATATTTCGAAAAAAAAAGGGGATAAAAATTTTTTTTAAGTAGAAATCTTGAAAAAAAATTATATTTATAGACTATAGTACATAAAAAGTAAAACTTTTTTACACTTAATATAGAAAATAATGTCATTTATATGATCTCTGTTTCACACTTTAAGCATTAAACGCATAGACGACAGCAGAATACTCGTATACTACTACACGACAGATCTACAGTATTTATTTACGATAGTTCGATAACAATTTGTTATGCTCGTCAGGATAATTAATATGCTAATAAAAATTTTAATTCGAAAAATTCAAATTAGAAAATAAAATATTTCTAAGAGCTAAATTGTTTAACGTATTTTTTTACTCACACTGGTCACAATGTTTTCATTTTGTAGTCAACAAAAATAGAAATTAACTTAATTCAACTGCGCAAAAAATGAGCATCATCATATTATCTTGCTGTTGTCAAAATAAACATTCGCATTTAAATGCATGTGTTTTATATCTGATGTATTGAAGTTGATTGCTGGCTTTAATGTGTTCAATAAAATATAATAAAGTAAGTTTAAAAAATCATTTGCAAAGCAAAAAACACTTATTTTTTAAATATAAAATACTAAATTTGTCAAATAGGTGCTTAAAATCTTATGAACAAGATCAGAAGTTATCACTTTATGTGTAGAAATGGTTACGTTTGTTTTTTGAAACATTTTTATATTATGAATGATTTTTCAGCTTTAGATTTCTATAGACAATTTAAGAATAAATAATTCACAACCATCTTACTTCATTAAAGAAGTCATTTCTTTTACCTATAGTTAAAGATTCCCCTTTCCAATTTCAAAAGCATAAAAATATATCTACAATCCAATCTCACCTTGGTAAGAAAAGAGTTGTTAAGGGATTAACAATTTGACACTTTCAAGTAGCAAGCAGCTGAGAATTCTTAGGTAGCAGCCAAAATTTATCTTCTTAATGACTTTAACGTAATAAATTTATTAGAAAACTAAAAATTTGTAACAAATAGATCACAAAAGATTCAGTACCTTTTAAAAATTAACATTGATTTATGCAAATTAAATAAATACTTTAAACTTCTTTAGGCCACAGGCTAATAAAAGTGCTGATGCTTGATGGTAAATTGGCAAAATAATGATTTAGGAAAATCTACTCCTTGGCAAACAAAATCACACAGACAACTAAGAGTAACTTAAGGCAACAATAAATTGAAATACCGTAGGAGTACATGTAAAAGTGTTTTCATTTGGGTCCAAGTTAATATTAAGATGTACGCACTTGAATTAATAATCCTCATATAAGCTTGTAAATAGATTGCTACAAAAAACCAAGCAGTACAATTTTTGAGGCATTTAAATTCTAGTAGGTGCAAATATTTACATAATTTTACTTACACATGTATATTATTTACTTTCAAGAAACTGATTTTCCAATTAGAATGTAAATGTTAGTCTAGAACCTAGACTCAGTGCTCTGTATTTACTCCAAGTACTCGTCGTAGTCTTTCCACACAAAATTATGAGTGTACTTCTAGCGGGATGTGCTTCTTAGTGAAAATAATGAAGACAGTTTTTCCATGGCTCGTATGAGGCTATTAATCTGGAGTTTAATTTGCGAGCCCAAATGAGGGATACAGTGAATGGGATGAGCAAATGATGGCGGGCTATTGCTGGTTCCTCGTTCGCGAAGATCCATCTGAAGTAAAAAAAAACGCAAATGTTCAAATCGTTCGTCAATTTAATTTAAATTTTTTGAGTTTACACCGAATATAGTGTGTGAGCACACACACGTTCCACAAAATCCTTAATAAAAACTATATTTTTCATCCGCTTTTGAAATTGTTGGTAATTAAATTAACTATTTGGTAAAAAAAATAAAACATTTCAGATCTTTACTACAACGTAGAAATAAAAATGAAAAATTTTGAAAAAAACGTAAAAAATTTGGCAAATTTTAAATTTTGAGGTGCCATAACTCAGCCATATCTTCTCAGATAGAAATTTGCGTTGTATCACGGAAAAGGCATTCAATTACCTTTCCAATGGTATGCCATATATTTCAAACAGACTTTTTGATTGGTCTCCACAAGGGTTTGAGTGGGATCATACACTGAAAAATACGAAAGTACCGTTATCTAAAAAACTGTACTTAGGAAAAAAATTACAGCGTTTTCGTGTTCAGGAGGTCTCAACTAACTTATAGGTATGTGGTGTTCTTAGTGTTTTTCCAAATTTAAAATTTGTAAAGCAGCATTATTTATTAATTTATTTACATATTTGTTATAATTAATATTACAATAAAACCAGTAAAGAGAAAATGCTATCCAGTCACAATATTTATATATATTGTTATGAATTTACATTACTTCTAGCCCACTGTATAGTAGTTGATCTGTTTGCCATAAATGAAGTACATTTATGGCCAGGTTCTACCTTGAAGTACCTTGGTACTGTACTTTCTGGGGCATAGGGGCGTAGGAGTTCCTCATATGTTGTAGCAAATAAAACTCTAGGAAGCCGCACGATTTATGTTGTGTTGGACTTCCTTACCAAGGGTTAAAATTGGCCGAACGGGGATCATCATAGCTCCCAGGAGGTACTTTCGTCCATACCATCGCGGTGCTGATCATAGTTGAGGTGTCTGTCTTTGCTGAAATATTCTAAAATCGCAGGAACGGGATTCCCTGATCCCTGTACTATAAGGAACTAGTAGTGCTGGTAAGACGGGTGAGTTGGTTCAGAGCTGATGCTCTTAATGGGCTTTGGCCGATATTACGTGCAGGAGGAACTAGAAGGCCTGAAATTTTAAGCCAGGGGTTTGTCTATAGGGCTACAAACTTTTGGAAAAAGGTGTGACCTGTGTGAGCCTAGTAATGCAGTCATGGCAGGTGCTGATGTAAATCAATTTCACAACCGCCGATTTTAGAATAGTTTTTTTTTAATGTTGACAAGACTTTACTACACTATCGGCGATAATTTGAAAACTTGCGCTTTTTTGACTTACCCTCTGTTAGTTAAAAACTCTTGTATTCATGATTTAAGGCAGAATTAGTTTGTACGTTCTTTTTCGTACTGACTCAGCTGTTTTGTTTCTGTTCAATATAAACTATATGTGCATGGTTTGTTTTTACTTTTTCGTTCTGTTCTGTTGCGGACTAGTCTGTTGAAAATAGAATTCAACGTTAAGTGACGGCCAGATATGTGTATGTTTTATTTTTTTCAGGTATGGAAACATAAATTTTTTATTCAAATGTATATAATTTTTTTTTTGTCAAAAGCTAAAAAAATTTGTTGCAATTAATGTTAACACATTTTTATCAATTAAGCAACTATGGATGATCAAAAGAATATTATTTTAGCGAGGAAAAAATTATATTTTGTTATAAACTCTGCAGATTGTTAGAAAGAAGTGGACTGTTTTATCACCATTTCTAAATTATTAATTTGTTTCTTTTTGTTCGTTTTTTTCAGACAAGATAATATATATGTACATATTTTATTCTGCATTCCAATGTTTTTCCTTTAATTTATGCTCTACTGTAAAAAACAGCTGAATATTTTCACGGAAAAAGAAATTGTAAAATAATTGTTACAGAAATGAACGTCACAGAACGGCAACGGAAAGTAAAAACTAATGGGGCCTTTAGTTTAGTTGCCTACGTAAATAAAATCTTGTAATTGCATATACTTTGACAAGAGCAAATTTAAGCGTTCGTTACAAACTGGCAACATCATGCACTCAAGGGTTAAACCAAGTCGATGCGTTTTGAGGATACTTAGTGTTAATTAGCGACGTAAATAAAATATTTTAAAGGATTTCTGAGCACAAGTGATGTATTATTGTTGTCTATGGCCGTGAGTAATTACATTCTTTTTAAATTAATTTTTAGTGCTGATAAGAAAAAAACAAAGTATAGATAACTTTGTGGATCTTTGTGGTGCACTATGTGTCACCACAAAGATGTGTCTTTAACTATAATTGAATTATTTTTTTTGAGTTGGAGTTAATGTGTGTGAAGATTAGCATTTTAGAAACTAACTAAAGTGGAAAAGAACTATTAAGTAAAGCAATATGATTTAATTATTCAACCTTGTGCTTAATTAAGTTGTATAATTTTTTTTAATTTGATTAATTCAACTTACTTTATGCGTCAAATATGTAAATAATTGTGTGTGTGTTGTATAGCTGTCAATATGTCTACTTTTCCTATTTGCCTTTCTGCCCACCAACAAACTCGAAAACCTTCGAACAATATATGCTATCATATAAATATTTAACTCTACATACATTTGCAAGAAAATAATGAGTATTATAAAAAAATATCTTAAAATATGTTTTGAATACACAGACAGAATGCTGCTATTTTAATACGCGGGTATTTACGTTAAAAATCTGGAATAAGTCTGTATTTAAGAAGTGGACCTTTAAAAAAGGCTTCAGTAAAATCAAGAACCTTTTAAAACCTTGTCAAATAATAATAAAGCTATCATAAAGATGTTTTACGAAAACGTAACTGAACTATGATGATTTTTGAATTTATGACTCTCGAACTCTCAACCAGGATTGATCGACACCAGCAGCTTCCTCAGAGGTTTTCCAGCTAATTTGAAGATTACAGCCCGTTAATAAATACATTAAATTTAATGTAAGTGGTGAATTATTTTTTTATTATTAGGAATCCCCTCCTGCAAGTAAGTTGGATTATTCCCAATCCAATTTCCATTTATATCATATATTTGAATCTAACCACAAAACTGTTCAAAAGAGATAAAAATTACATAGCAAAAACATGCAACAAGCTTAAGACTCGATTAGCAAGACATAAATCTAGCCTGAAATAGAGGAACTATAAAAACTGCGTGTTCAAAAAAACATTTTTTTGTTTCGAAAACCATTTATTCTCAACATCCTTTCAGCTCAATACACTTAGTAAAACGATACTCCAACGTTTTAAAGCATCTGAATAATACGATTTTGGAAAACCCTCAAAATACGTGTTAGTTTCGAAAATCACTCTCTTCGTTTTCTTTCCTGCGTGCCATTTTTACGAGTTTGGAAATAGGAAAAAGTCACTAGGATCTAAATCTGGACGCTAGGGTAAATGATTAACCATTTCATGTAATATTAGCATCGTATCTAATGCTGTGTGGTCGTTTTGTCTTGATTGCATCAATCACTTGATCCAACAATGCACGACAATACTTTCCTGTGATTGTAGTTCCTTTTTCAAGATGCAATATTCCTGCCTATCGCAAAATATAGCGGCCATAACTTTGCCAGCCGATTTCACTGTCCTCGCAGCACTTCGTTAGATTTTTAGTTTCAGGTATGTAGTGGTGAACCCACGTTCTATCAATAGATATTAATCGACGCCATAAATCAACAGGATTACGCTTTATAATGTTCAAATACTGCTGTAAAGAAGTCTGTCGAACTCGTTTTTTCAAACGCGGCACCCATCTTGCCGGTAGCTTTTTCATATGCAAATGTTCACGCAAAAAGTTGTACACACGTTCATATGATATGTTTACCATTTCAACAATCTCACGTAACTTGACTCGGCGACCATTCATACCAATATTGAAGATTTTCTTGATATTTTCTTCAGTAGCCACCTCGTTCGGCCTTCCTGTTGATGGTATTGTTGTAGTGCATGTTCGGCCGTAATTTTAAAAATAAATAATTTACCATGTAATCTGACGAAGCAGACTCACTATAATGTTCGTTGATCTTGTCATTTTCCTCTTTTGCCGTTTTCCCTTCCAAATAATAGTGTTTAGTCACTGCATGAAACTCATTTTTTTTTTCAATTTTTCAAGAAACACAAAAGCTGCTTACTTCAAACGACTAAAAGAAGTAAGCTAATGGATAAATTTGGGTGAAATTTAAACAGCTGACAACGCTGTTTTTGTGCTGCCATCTAGCTAGGCAGCTCTAATAGCAATCCGCCCTCGGAAAACTTATAAATATATTTTTTGTATTAGGTTAGTTAAGAACTTGATTTATTTTTTAAAAACTATTTCATATTAAAAAATTATAAATAGCTTGTTTTCTATGTTTCCCAGCTATCTATATGTCGACATTTCATAGGAACTACTCTAATCATCAGTAGACTTTGGAAATTTTTGAAAGATATTCTCAAACATTCAGCTTTATATCCCAACAATCCAAATAAATTTCTGAGAATTTAAAAAGAAAAATGCTCTAATAATATCTGTCAAAACACAAAAAAACAAGCTTTTCTATTTATAAACGTCTCTAACATTTCTTTACACCTTTCAAACAAATGAACAACCGTTCGTTGCTACGCTTTGCTTCTTGAAAGTATCGAAAAGCAGAGAAAAAAAATTCAAACAATTAAGTTTTTTATTTGCTATTTAAGCTTCTAACATTTAAGCACCCCATCCCATCCCATCAACTCAGTTGACAACTGAGTCGGTTGTTGTCCAAATCAAAGCGTGTATGCCTTTGTCAGTTGATTAGTGTGGCAGTTGTCGAGTTGGTTGAAGAAAAATTAAAATGTTTTGATTTTTTCAAGTTGACTAGCAAGTTTTTCAATTCGATTGTGTTGTGTGTGTTCGAGTCTCTTGATCTGGTCTCAAAATTTATATTTGTGGTGTTTTTGCAAAGAGAATATTATATATTCTTAAAATTGTCTATAATTTCCTTGAATTTAATAGTTGAAAGAAAATCTTCAACTCAGTTTATGAAGTGTGTGGACAATAATCAATTCAGTTGAAAGACTCAATTTACAATTGAATTGAAACGTGTGTTGGCCGCTTTATACCAATAAAAAATTATAAATAGGTATTTATCATTTTTTTTGTTAATGGTTAGAAGCTTAAATAGCGAATAAAAAACTTAACTATTTCATATTTATTGTTAAAATTATGTTTAAAAAATTTCTTTCTCTGTGTAGTTTCTTTTTTGTTATATCGAATTATTTTCAAGTTTTATGAACTTTATAAACAGAACATCAAAAAAATTTTCCTGATGAACATATACAAAGTGCTGTCGAAATATTAAAGAATCAATATCTAATTTTTACAAAAAACTAGTGGCCTCAAACTCGACTAAACAACAGATATATTTTAAAAGGTCTAAGAACTAGATTCAAGACACAAAATTTAAGTTTATAAATAAGTGACTTTTATTTTAAACAAAAAATTCGCTTTTATGCGTTCTAATAAGGATAATGTTTTAAAAACAAAATGCATGATCAATAATAAAAACTTCAATGTTCTAAAATAACAGTTAAAGTTTTAAAAAACTGTCGTTTTATTTCTCGGCCATACCTCACACTTTTTTTTTGTCAAGCTTATAGTTTATTTTTAGACTTGAACACTCCTTTCCCTTATTTCTCATATAATTTTTTGATACTAAACAATTTTGTGTATTCTCACACTTTTTTACTTATCCTTTCAGGCTGAATGAGTTCGAGCATTAACATCGATGAAGTGGTAAGTAAAGTCCTAGTATGACATTTAGTATATTTTGTCAAATCAAGTTTAAAAGCGTGAATATGTCAAATTTTATGTCATACTATTATGATATACTTTTTTTATGAAAAGTAATAAATACTTGAAAAACCATCTTTCATATATTTTTAAGGTAGTTCCAGTCATAAATACTGATCAAAAGCCTGTAAAAAGTCTTACAGGCTCAAACAATACTTATATTGTTAAGTCGACCGTTAATCCTTTTATGATCTTTTGATCTTTTTATAAGCAACAATTGATCGTTGATTCTATGCCACTGACGCGCAGTGTTGTGAGAGAATAAGAAACAGTATTGTTCTTAGCGAAAAGTATCTTTGTTCCAGCCATTAATAAAGCGGGTAAACACATATTATTTAGGAATTATTGTCATTTTTTTATTATGATAATATTGGTATGGTTCACTTATATGTAAAATAAAAAATCGGCTAAATGGCCGCCACGCCTTTTTCGGCACACCTTCATCCGATGGTCCAAATTTCAGACATAGCTGAGGTTCTATGCCGTTAATGTGACGAATTATCTCATTCTTCAGCTCTTGAATTGTTGAGCATGACAACGAGTTGAAGTGGACGGCCACACTATCTTGTACAGAAACAATATTTTCTGCAGAACGAGCTACATGAGCATACACTTGCGTTTTCACATCATCTACGCACCCGGTTGGCTGAAATTTTTGCACGATTTTCCGATTGTACGATTCATTTGACTGAAAAAATCACGCTCATTTTCATAATAAGTTTGAATAACTTGTATACATTTCTATGGTTCAAATTAGACTAGTCTGAGATTAAGATGAAATGTAAAAAAAGCTTAACGTTCGGTTGTGTGTCTCATTTAATATCGGCCTTTAAAATTTAACCACTCGATATAACATATCTATTTTGCAGCTTATTTGCTAACAAACTTTGTGTGTTTTATTCATTTTTATATTTTACTTAAAAAAATGTATGTATTGCTTGTGGTAATAGAAAAGCTATTTAAAGTTTTCTTCGAGGTCAAATGGCATTTTACCATAAAATCCTTGACTACAAGTATCTTTGAAGATTATCAACGTCAACAAATAATGAAGTGCTCTTGAGGGGCTTCTGTTTAACAACAGAGACTGAGACGGAGCAAAATAAAAAGAAATGAGTAAACAAAATCACACATAAAATAAACCTTCTACTGCCACTACAAACATTTTCAACAGTTAGTCTAATGTAAACAATACTCAATAAAGCTGTAAATTAAAAGAGAAAATCATTTGCTTTTTCTTCTGATAGACTCCTAGCAGAATGACATTCATTCATTTATAAAATTTATATCCTATAGTATTTAATTTTTTAATTAAAGTTTGTTGGTATTAAGAATTAAATTTAAAGTTTCTTAAAGAAGATGAAATCTGTTTAAGAAGAAAATTGAATTACAAAAGAAATAGCTAACTTCTGCAGATATTGTTTGCAGGTTTTTATTTCTTTGCAAATCAAAGAATAAACTTTAGACCAAAGTTATTAAAAATTAAATTAATTATTATTTTGAGTTTTCTTAGTTTGTATTTTAAGAAGTACATTGTATAGAAATTTTCTTCAAAAATATTTTTTAAGCATAAACTTTAAAAAATATGAGTTTTCTTTAATGAACCTTTAAAGTACAGCCGATACATTTGTTTTTAAATTAATTCAAGTCGATTTAAATTTTTTTATTTGTATTCGTGTTGTAAAAAGGACAATGTGCAGTCTGTACTAACAATATGATAAAAAACGTTAATTCAATAAAAATCAGTTGTCTACTTTTAACAAATGCTTAGAGAATTGAGAACGCCACTACTCATCATATTTTAATACAATCATCGTTATGATAATGACCATCATAATTATTTTCACTGCACTCTTGACAATTTAACGTATCTTGCGAATTTCTTTCAATTTGTAGTTGCACTAGTCGCTTTAGCAACTGAAGTAAGTCTTACAAGTGGCAGGTTGCAAAATGAAAAAAAAAGAAGAGAAAATCAAAAAAAAAAAAAAAATAATAATAATAAAAATATTGCCTTGCCTGAGTAGACTTCCACTACTACTAATGTTTTCAATGCACAATAGACCAAAGTTGCTCTAAAGAAAGCTGGTAAGGAAATTGTTTCATATTTAGACAAGTTTTAGAATCAAACTTCATTTCCAATTCGTAAGTCATAAAGCTTGGTTTTTTTTTTAAGTTTCGACTACTAAAACTTTATAATTTTTGAATTTTATCTTAGAAAAAGGCAGTTCTACGCTAGTAGCATAAAAAATTTTTTTTCGGGCTGGCGTGAAATCTGCAAGTTTTTAATAGTCGTTTATACATTTATTTATCTAAATATACTGCGCATTGTAACCGCAAATTAGTAGTAAATGATGCTGCGAATAGGTAGATAGGCCGCTGTATTCCTTGGTATATTCTAAATTCTCCAGCTCACTTGTGTCCTCATTCGTTCCCTTTGTGATTATGCTTCGACTAACTATAATAACCTACGCCGCTACGTAGGAAGTGGTTCACATTAAAATACCTACCTCAATATTAAAAAAATATAGATGCAGCAGATCAGGAGACCACCACGATACAGACATAATGCAAAAAATAATTAGAGTAAAAACAAATACAAATTACAAATTATGTAAAAACAAAAATTTTTCGATAAATGTTTTATTTCAGTATAACCAATTTCAATATAATAATTTTCAAAATCTTAATTTATATACTCGTAGAATATTTCCCGCTTATAGTCGCATACACATGTGAGCAAAATTAATATTCCAAATCATATAAAGGCTGTTTTTATAGAGGTATAGAAGTTTGAAATGGAATAAAAAATGTTGAATTTTTTAGATTGATATAAAATTTACTTTATGCGAAAGACGATAGTTTTAATATAAATCCTGGCATATGACCATCACGGCTGGCTTAGATGTCGATTAATCTGAACTTTCAATTGCTTAATCCAAAATTTGTAGCAGTATATCGGCAAAAACAAGGTAAATGTTGTCCTTAAAGTAGTCAATCAATCGTCCAGACTAATCGGCGTAGAATGACAATTTTTATATATTCCTACAGAAAACCATTTAACGGCGTTAAATATCATGATCTTAGAGGTGACTTCTCGAATCTCATACTTAAAACGTTGCAACTACGAAGCGTTTCCTGCAATAAATAAAACATGGGACGAGCTGTATAGTAAGTTGCGCCCACTTGTTCCTCGTGCAGTAGCATGAAGGTTTTTCAATTGATAAACGAAAAAATCACCATTGACAAAATCGTTTTTAAAGAAATGCTGATCAGTTATTCCGTAAACCTATATAGCACGCTAACCAGTCTGTCTTTCTGCATTATCAGCAAGTGTCTCAACATACACTTGCTGATAGTTACTTCAATTCTGGCAGCTTTGTTTATTACCATTTCACGGGTTAGGTTAGACTTCAGGCTACTCATGTCGAATTTTCATACCAAACTAAACATAATTCATTTAATGACTGCCAGTTAAAAAAGTGTAAAAGGCTTAACAAAAATCAATTTTTTCGTTTTCGAAAACAGCATAGAAAACATTATAGTAAAAGAGTAATAAAATAATTGTGTTCCTAAGATTATAAAGTTTGTTCATTGGATGAAAAATTGAAACTCAGAATTCTATTCTTATATCACTTCTCCTTACTAACTTCAACAATTTTCACCACGTCCGGAAACTTAATGCTGAAGTCAGAATCCTAAGTGTGATTGTTAAAACAATTCATGCTGCTTATATACTAATTTAAAACATAGTTGTGCACAAAAGTAATATGGGAAAAGTCTAACAAAACATATGAAATATGACAACAATGTAATATAAATCCGTTAATTCAAATATTATTGGAGAAATGAGACAACAATGTGTAGAGTTGTACTTACAAAATTTTTTGAAAAATTTGAAAATGTTCAAATTAAAGTAGAAATAAAAATAAAACAATAAGTGAGTTGCTTTAGTATTCAATAAAATATTAATCTGAAAATTTACAATAAATATTTTTTTTGCTGATACAGCAAAATATTACTTTCAATATAAAGCAATCGCTCTAAACTTTTGTGGACACGACAAAGTTCGATTAAATTAAACAAAAGTATACAATTTACTCGTACACTTACTTTGTTTTAAAAAATATTTACGTACTGATAATGTAAAGTTACAGATAATTTGGATTAAAAATGATAAAAAAACAGACTCCTTACGCACAAATCAGCTACCTAAAATAAAATGAGGAAATTCTTTCTGCGTCAAGGACATCTATTTTTTCCATGGATGTAGTTTCAGCCACGCCACAAGGTCAGTACCAAGGTTCGGAAATCACTACTGTTTAGACTTGAACAAAGAAACCGACTTGATAAAAGAAAACCGTTATTTTTAACTTTTTGAAAAAGTCTTTATTTATTCACCAATAACTATCTTGTCCCCTTTAGAGTAATCCAATCCTCGAAACACTTATGAAATGCGATTTTTGCTACCGCCAACAGCTCCTGTTTCGATTTTTCTTTTATCTCCTCAACCGCATCAAAACGCTTTCCTTTCATCGGTGTCTTCAGTTTTGGGAAGAGGAGAAAGTCACTGGGGGCCAAGTCCGGTGAATACGGTGGTTGAGGCATGATAACGGTTTCGTTTTTGATCAAAAACTCACGAACAAGCATTGATGCGTGAGCTGCTGCGTTATCATTGTGAAAAATCCATGATTGTTTTTCCAACCATTCGGTGCGTTTCTAATGAATTGTTTCGCGCAAATGGCGCTTAACTTTAAGTTACTATTCCCTACCACACTACTGCACTCGAAGAAAACAGTGAGCAAAACCTTCACATTTGACCGAACTTGACATACTTTTTTCGGTATTGGCTCTTCTGAACGCTTCCATTGCGATGATTGGGCAATGTCATAGCCATACACCTATGATTCCTCATCAGTTAAGGAAATCTGGATCGTCATTGACGATGTTCAACAGCTACTGAGCTATATCCATGCGACGTTGTTTTTGCTCGAAATTTAGTGAATTTAGTAAAAAGTCGCAGTGCACACCACAACATGGCAAAACTTTTTATTTGTCAAAAACCAACTGACAATCCGAAATGGCTGATTATGCTAACATATACAACACTTGTAGGTCAAACATCAACAACAAGCCTACTCAAATAATGTTTCAGTGTTAACATGTATGAGTTTTTAATAAAGTTTAATTGCAATAATTGTGTGCATTTGTTTAAAAGTTTGATGATATATTTGAGAAAGTTTGTTAAAATAGAAAATTTCATAAATAATTAGATTAAACTTTAAAATCTATTGCCAGCTTGTTTCATAGTTCAAATGAACGAAGACAAAAGTTACACTGTTTCGTTATAAATAACTGTTCAAAATTTGTAGCAAATCACAGTACTGATGCACAATAGAATATTTATTGTAAATATCTATTTATATTATGGATGCGATAAAGTTAAATAATATTTCATATGTACAGATGTTCGTGTTACTGGTTAGATAAACAAACATGATTTTACAATTTTTCTTAAAAAACCTTATATTTTATACTCGTATAAATTGGAATTCTAACAGTTTGGCATTGATATTGTCTTTAAAAATTGGCCTTAATGCAAACAAGTTGAAGTAAAAAATCTGAATATTTTAAATTTGTCTCAAGAATATTCATAAAACTGAGCACATTGTGCAGTAGAACTGTCATTTATTTGCTTCTCGATTTCATAGCAAACAATGAAACTTTGAGAAAGTATATAACAAAACCAACCAAACAAAGTACAGTGGGCTGAAAAAGTTGCTTACTGATGACTAGTATATATAAGTACTGTTTCTATGAATATAGTTAATATGTTTTATTAAAACATATTAACACAATTGAGTTTCATAGACAAGAAGTTGTTTATAAGTTTTTTTTTTTAACAAATTCACTGTAGAAAAAATTGCACTCTCTGCATTCATATATTAGTTAGTTATAGTATTATTTAAGTTGGTGTATGTAACTAATTAATTTTTAAATTCAAGAATAAATTACTTTGGGCTAAATTGTTAAAAAACTGGTGTTTAATTGAATCATATGATTGTAGTTTTTATTTCTGAAAAATTTATTACACTTATATGTAAATAATTCTGCTTTATAATAATAATATAAATATAAATGACAAGATGACGAATTGCCCGAGATTCAGTTAATATATATAAAATACTTATGAATACAAATTTAGTGCAGTGCTCGGTTTCTGTATTTTTTAGTATGAGAAATCTTTCAATGAAAGATATGAATTGAAGGAATAGAATTGAAAAAATGCAATTCGCAATAAAACATAAATTTACCTATCACACTACAGCTTTTTCATAACACCTTTTCTGTTTTTTCGCTTTTTAGTGTTAGGTGCGATGGAAGTAAATGTGTATTTGTAGCAAAAATTTGTGGGATTTAGGTGGCAAAATTATTTCCCAAATAAAAACAAGTTGAAAATGTGTTAAACCCGATTTCAAAAATGAATTTTTATTAAAAGCAATATTATTATTATATTATTTTATTCTCATTTGTTTATTTATTGCTAAGGAAATATTCCAATAAAAGTAAAGCTTTCTTGCCTTGTCTGCTTTCACTTTGAAATACAAAACTGCTGTTTTTTCACTAACCGAGAAATGATGGACTTTTTTTTTAGAAATGAAAACTTCCCACTAAAATGAAAACATCTAAGCGCTGACTACGGTGTGATAGTTGAGAAAGGTTTGCGTGTTTAATGAAGATATTTCATTTCCCTTATTTATATTAACATAATCAAAAAAAAATTTTTTTTCAGAGAGAATTTAGCTTAAATTTGCTCGCTGTATAGAAAAAACTACAATGAAGGGCTAAACAAAAAATTTTCTGACTTGAAACAATTTTAAAATACTTCAATCTAGGTGTCAGGGTATGAAGGACATTGTGGCAATAATATGGCAGATATCTGTGCCAAAGATGGAGCAGAAGGGATTTTTATTCCACCCATTGCATTATTCGACTTTAATAAGAGTCTCCTTAAGAGGGCGGTAAAAAAATTGACTGGGTTCATCATGGAACTTCATTGGAACGAAACAAATAGACTGTAAAATCCCTGTAAAATAAGACTGGACAGTAATGAGCATCGGCTGATGTACTTAGCGCCCATTATACTTACCTCAAACATCTATGTAGAAGAGGTATTTCTAACAGAGACACTGCAGATTTTGCGGTGAAAACGAATAGTCAATAGAACACTTTATCACCAATTGTAGCGCTGTGACACACATAGGCTGCTACAAGGTTATACGTTAAGTTAAGAGGGCTTGCTATTTCTCCCATTAAAGGTGATCGGTTTCTTGACTTACTTAACCCGTAAGGGGCTTAAGGGAAGCACAATAGATCAGAAGTGGTTGCAGAGTGTGGCTGTTTTGGGCCACACCCTATTATTAGAACTTTAGTTTTACTACTAAATAGTGAATTTTTTATACATGCGCTACAATTTTATCTAAAAATTTTATTAAATTTCGTTTTCAAGTTTCCCTCTCCTTTAGCAAAATTTGTTTTTCAAACTTCTTTATGCTCATTTTAATCATTAGCAGTTACTTTAAACTTCCGTTAAAAATAAAATATATATAAGAATACTTTCCTATTTCCATAAGGATGGTGGAAGGATACAAAAAATAAACTTAAAGAGAAATACATCAAGCTTTCGTTTGTCAAAAAAAAATGACACAAATTGTACTAGACAAACAAAAAGTTATTAACGTTAATGGTTGGTGACAGTATCGAAGATTTACAGAGAAGGAAGTTAAAAATATGATGATAATGATTTTCTTGTATTACCTCTCTTCCCGCACCGATGTTTTCAGTTATAATAGTTTATGTTGTAGCATGCTGTTAGTTGGGGTTTTTGCGAATAAGTATATATTATAAATATATCTTATTTTTTATATTTAATTATAAATAAAAAATTGATTGATATTCGTTACATGTGTAAACGAGTATTGTAAAAAAAGAAAAGTTTTACTGAAGTTTTTCGTGAAAAATTGAAAGGCCAGATTTTTTATTGAAACATTAAAGCAATATGTCGATGTAAGTGAATGAACTAGTATTTTTTTTTTTTTTGGCATACAGAGCAGCGGACGTTTCCTCCAAAGGTAAAAAGATTAAAAGCCAACGATATATAGAGTGTGTGATTATACATAATTGTATATATTTCACAGCACTATAAAAGGCAAGCTTAAGATAAAATCAATTGAGCTTTATTCACTATATTAGCTTCTAACATTTATGCCAATAAAAAAATTATAAACAGCTTGTTTTCTATGTTTCCCAAAATATCGACATAAAGACAGCTGGAAAACATGGAAAACAAGCTGTTTATAATTTTGTGATTGGTATAATTGTTAGAAGCTAATATAGGGAATAAAACTAAGTTGTTTGAATTTTTGTTCTCTGCTTTTCGATACTTCAAAAAAAAAAAAAAAAAAAAAAAAAAAAAAAAAACAAATTGTAGCAACCAACTGTTCGTTTGTTTGAAAGGTGTAAAGAAATGTCAGAGACGTGTATAAATGAAAGCTTGCTTTTTGTTTTTTAACAGATGTTATTTGAGCATTTTGCTTTTTAAATTCTCAACAATTTATTTAGATTGTTGGAATATAAAGTTGAATATTGGAGAATATCTTTCAAAAATTTCCAAAGTCTACTGATGATTAGAGTAGCTCCTGTGAAATTTCAACATATAGACAGCTGGGAAACATAGAAAGCGAACTGTTTATATTTTTGCAAAAAGCCCTAAAACAATATATACGATGCCCACGACTTTCATAAGCGAATTTTGTAGTTTTGAAGTTAATTTTTGCTTAAATGGATGCGGCAAAAACTGCCATGTTAGGAGTTGTTGTAATTCACAATTGCATGTTGAGTTACGTTCAGAAAAAGTAACTGGTCCTTATTGTTTTAAAAACGATGCTAGTTAAAGTGTTGACCACTATAGAGCTACGAGTATAATTGCTTACTTTTGATTCAAAAAGATGGCCCAATTTGTCACACAGCTGGTGCAGGAAATGTTTGGTAAATGCATAGTTTCAGGTTTTTGACACCGTAATTGGCTTCCAATGTTGTGAGATTTAAAACTGCTAGATATTTTATCAAAGACAATAAATATGCTTATATTATTTTCATTATTTGGAGTGATATAATAAGTAAGTTCAGGCATAGCAAGTTTTTCTGATAACCTTTGGATTCAAAAGTAATGTTATTTTTGTGTTGCTGATGCTTGCTATGTTATCTGATATTTCGTTAAAAAAAACCTGCAAATTTGGTGATACAGATAAGCCTTTAAAACATTTTTCCTAATTCTTTTAAAAACTCAAGACTCTATGTGTCAAATAGTGAGTGATTAAGTTGAAATCCGGTATGTATTTATCTGTTTGTTCTTACTATACTTTTCTTAAGTTTGATTTTATTTAAAGACCACACAAACAAAGTATTAAATTGTTGTAAATAGTTTTAGTTGTTCTTATGACTATTATTTATGTCAATTGGGTTCATATTAATATCTCATAATTTTTGCAATATTCTCAAATATTGAGGAAAAGATTACGTTTTTAAGTCAACTTTATGTAGACTTTGTTAAAACATGTTGAACAACTTCAGTTTAAAAGAAAACACAATTTTTTATTATCTGGTCTACCTTACTCAAAATCTAGATGTATAAGTTGAAAACTTTTGCTCATAGATTTAATATGCATAAATATTAATTCTTAGCAATGCAGTTTGCCAACTCTTTTGCAGAGAATATTTGAAAATGGTATAATATTTTCTATTTATGTTTTTTTTTTTTGCTAAGAGATTATATCTTTAATTGAAAACTTAACGTAGATAAGCAATTTCAAGACTTTAAATTGTAGAAATAGTTTTGATTGAAATTGGTAATAACAAAAATTATGCAGTAGTTTTATTTTGAAAAACCGAAATGTTAGTTCCAAGATTGTTGTACATACAACTACGTTGATTGTTAAAACTTATTTCTTTCATGTGCTTGCACATACAGGCAGAGTTTTGCAACTGAAAAATAAAGTTTCACATTTTGTGATACACATTAGAAGATTGCTGAAATTGTTTTAAGTTTTGCACTAACATAATTTCAAATAAGTTAAGTGTATTTTAGGTACAATTTTATTTCTTATTAAGACATTGTTTGCAACAGGAAACACTGAAATTAGTATCCTGATAAATCTATGTTCACAAGCGATAACAGTCAAAGTCGAATATCATGCTATTGAGAAAACTAATTTTTGCAATTCAAAAATATTTCTGATAGATCCTTAAGACCGTTTAGAAAAATTATATATTCATTTAAGATTTATTTCAGTAGAATATTTAATCATTTTCGGTTGCTAAAGTCTTCATATTTTGTGAGTTTAAAACTATAGAAAATACAGAAATTGCAAATTAAAAATAACAAAATTCAAAATTTAAAACGACGAGAGATTAAAATAAATTTTTTTTCAAAGAAATCGTTTGAGAAACACATAACAGGCGCTAAGTGACAACCTGGTTTGTACGTGAGATGGGGATGTCTCTTTTAATATAGGACATGTTGGCGGCCTTAGCTTATAACATAGGATATGTTGGCGGACCAAATACGCGGGTGTATTTACGATTCATCATCGCCCCCATGTGACCTGCAAGGCTTACACAGGTCGAAACTATTATAATATGTTTATAGCCATAAGAACAAACCCTTGTTAAAAAGCCCTTTTAATCCCTCCTCTATGCAAATTCCCAGTCTCAGTGCGTTAATAGGCCGTAGCCTTTTAAAAGCATCAGCCCTTCAACTAAATTACCCGGCTCACCACACTATTCGTTCGTTACATCACAGGTATCTGTTGCAAAACACCCAACTTACCAGGCTAAAAATCATTCTTGGTTTCTTATATTACAGGTATCTGTGGCAAAATAACAGCGCCTCGGTAGGTGATTAGCCACCGAAAACCGGCGTGTATCAAAGTTATCAAGGAAACTAAGTCCCCCTCCCTTCGAATTTAGAATATTTCAGTCAAAGTAGGAACCACAACCATGATCAGCGCTAAGATAGTCTACACGCAGCGCCTCACAAGGGCTTTGCTGATCCCCGTTCTATCACTTTTAGTCGCTCGTGAGAGTCTCAGAAGTCCAACACAACATAAGTCATGTGATTTCCTGGAGTTTTATTTGCTACAACAAATGGCGAACTCCCGAGAGCTTTGCTGATCTCCGTTTTGGCAATTTTAGCCCTACGTAATGGTTTCAGTGTATATAGAGAAGGAACTTCTTCCTTCTCTATATACCGCAGAACGCAGAGTGTCCTGGTTTGACCAAAGCAAAACCTGGGGCAACATTATTCTCAGTTCAAAAGTGCCAAAGGTCACACTTTTTTCAATAGAATAATGTGTTAGAAATTGTTTCGTCCAATGTACAATTTTTTTCACCGTCCGGTAGACACTTCATCAAAAGAACAAAAAGCATTGAAAACTAATTCTTAAATACAGGAAACTTTATGTATGTCTGCTGTTCTATATTAATTAAACTATTGCTTTTATTATGAGTTGGTGCTAATATTTTCTATAAAAAAATATTTTTTATTTTATTGAGCCCAATTATGAATAAAAATTCCGTAGGAATTTGTTCACTTTTCTCTTTCCTCCAATATTGAACAAAAGTTAAATATGAGTTTTTTTCCTGTTTTTCTTCATGCGATTCCTTGAATACATTAAAGAGAGATCAACTCTTACTGTCAAGTTAACGAAATTTGAGTTTTCCTCTTTAACATGCATTGAAAAAAGTATGTTATGTGAGAAATAAATTCCGAGAGAATAAATTCCGTGAGAATTTTCATAATTGGGCTGATTAACTTATTGAAGTTTTTGGTAAACTTTATGATTTTTAAATTAGATTTTTGAAAAACATGAAAATAAATCCGATGTACAAATGTTTAAATGTATAGAAACAAAAAATCTGATTTAATAATTTTCTTTTTATCAATATTTTCTTATGCATATTGTTTTTAGTTTCTGTAGTATCCCTTAGTTCACTAAACTCCTTCACCTTCGTTTTTCTATTTTTAGTATCTGAGCGCGTTTTTAGTTGCAATTCATATTTTTATTCATCGTCCATAGCATATGCACTTGTTCTTTAGTGTGGCAAATGTACACGTCACTGTTGTAGTAATTAGTATATTGTGTAGCTTTGAATATGTTCACTCGATCACTACTGCCTTTAACTTTTGCAGGGTCTTAGTAGTAGCTTTTGGCTAATGTATACATAGTATATAGTTTTTAAATAAAATTAAATGTATTCAAGCAAACTGAAAAGTTTAAAATTTCTTGATAAATTGTTTATATTTACTTTGGCTTCACTCATGAAAAAGTAATACTAATTTTTTTATAAGAACCATTGCTTGTTGTATAAAATAATTTTTGTTTTTAAGTTACATAAGAACGGCAGATTTCGGGCTTTTTATGATTTAACTTTAATTTTTGCTGCTAAAGTATAAATTATAGTGATAGATATACATATATACATATTTTTTTTAAACTTTTTGCACATCCAGCAATAAAGTTGCACTGATAAAATAAAAAAAGTTTATGGGTTTGAAAATTTCGTAATTAACTTAAAAAATTTATTAGAACTATTTTAATGGAGAATGTCTTACGACTTTAATTGTAAAAGTTAAGGCAAAAGTTTAAAATCGCACTACAGCTAAATTAGAACAAACCTTAAACAAATTGCTCGCATTTGTCGAATAAATTTCAGTACTTTTGTTATGCAGCGCATATAGTTTTTAATATACTTTAGAAGTAAAGCATTTTTGCCTGTCACAAATACAGGTATTTGCCGGTAAATATTTCGCAAAGTCAGGCGTTTCTTTAAGTCAAGCATTTTGAATAAATTGTTGCTTTTTTTGGGCGCTACAAGCACAATTCAAATTAACCAATTCTGCTTTATCCAAAGTAGAATTGGGAATATAACTAACTCGAAATGAGTACATTATAATGGAGAATTTTTGGGGGAAAAATAAATAAAAAATCGGGATTTAGTATTTCATTCCAACAAAATATAGGACTTTATTAAATTAGTCACCTGGGTTACACTGATTTACAATAACTGAGTATAGAGGATTCCAAAATTTTTATACTAGTGTTAATCGCACAGGTTGTATTGTCGCTCACAATGGTATGTTTTGTCTTCTTTAATATACCGGGATTGATGTCAAAATGACAATTGGAAAAATTCCAATTGGCTGAACTTGCTAGTGCCAACGTGGTGAGTATGGTATAAGTAATTAAAATAAATGAGTGGTAAGTGTCAGGTAAATAAGTAATTAAGGTAAGTATTAAGTAATTAAATGGTAAGTATAATATAAAAAACAAATGTAAAATAAAATAGAATAAATAAGGTTGAAATTCATTTAGGGTTAATGTAATAATTGAAAAAATTCATATTTTCCAAATTATAAGAAAAAAAAAAATGATGCAAAATATATTGTCCAAATTAGTTTGGACATGCCGCCGGCCTTGGCTTTAAGCAGTTGATGCCGGGTTATTGCTCGGGCAAAGGATGGTGGCTAGGGATTTATTAATTGCTTCCAAAATTGCGATGGTTGGAAGACCGGTTGCTACTGATGGAGCCGGTGATGGTTCTTGCTACGTCGACGGTTTCTGCTGCTCCTTTGTTCTTGGTTTGTCTGGTTTTGTTTTTCTTGGCGTAGGATGCAGCAAGGTGTCGTGGAACTTATCACATTTCCGACACGTGTCCAGGGATGCGCATGCTCTCAAATCGTGACTTCTTGCGAGGCCGTTTTCGCAGCATCGGTATTTCGCAACAACCTCCTCACGATTTTTCACCGACATAGACAAAAACGTCCGGCAAAATCGCAAGCCATGGGATGTACGGCACAAAACGCATTTATAGACGTCGGAGTCTCGTCTTTGCAGGTACTTTCTTTGGCGAACTTCAACTAAGCAAGTAGGACAGAAACAGATAATTAGTAATGTATTCGTATGAGCGAAGTTTGCGGAAAACAGTAAAAATGTTCAATAGCAAATTTTACTGTATTTAAGCTGTGAAAAAAGAAATCGTAATTAAGAAAAGTTAAGAGAATGGTTAAGATCTTCCGGTTTCCGTGTAAAGGAGGAAACACAAATTCACTATTGGGCGTGTAATGGCTCCAGAGGCGGTCAGTAAATCGACGGTTCGCACACTTCCATCTGAACTTGAGTAAGTTTCCTCTACTCGTCCTAGCCGCCAGTCCTGTGGTGGTAGTAAATCATGTTTTACTACCACCAGATCACCCTTAAAGTCCTTAAATAAATAATAAATTTTAGAAAAATATTATGAAATTCAAAAGTAACACGGGGTTTTAACAGATAGGCCGAATTCCTAAGCGCAAGTTGTAATGCATATTTACAATACATGCACTTCGTATACCCTGGCAACGTCCAATGTTCCCAATCGTTTGGCAACTCATTTTATTGAGTATCAGCTGTCAGAATCGCGCATCATTTTTTTATCACTTTTTTTCTCGGAATTTTTATTGACCTTTTTAATAAGTTTCTTTAGCAAATCAATATTTTTTTTTGGAAATTTAGCCTGAGATAATTCCTCAGCGCTTGTTAACAAAATGTATATATTATTGAATAACATTTTTCCACAAAAAAAAAAAAAAAAAAAAAAAAATAAATAAATAAATAAATAAAATTATTCAATTTTATAACCTGTTTGACATTTCTTTTATGTATGAGTATGAGTTGTATAGCAACTTTCCGAAATGCCGATATAATGTAAAAAAACTTCTCTGCAACGCAAGGTTGTACATAAGATATGTTTAGCTTCTATCGGCGTAATAAAACTACACTGTGCGTCATCAGGTTAGCGCCCCTCTTTACACTTTATTTTAATGTTAAATGGTACCTAATCTATTTGTGTTATGGACTTACAATTTTTATATATTCTTCTTAAAATAAGTAATAATGGCTAGCATAAATTAATATTTTATTTTTAATTTTTAGAAAAAGTATGTTAAAAAATGTAACCAAGAACTGGTCATTAGGATAGCGCCATTTGCGATTATTTCAATATATTCAGTTTTTTATTGTTGTATATGATTGTGATATTTAAAAAATTGTTAAGTAAAATTAAAAATTTGTGCTTCCTTTTTTATTTGAAATCACCTCGAAAATTCGATTGGGAATGGAATTGTACAGACTTTCAATGTGAAATGGTGAACCCAGCGTGTTTGTTGGCTTCGATTAATTCTGTTTTTGTCCGAACTCGTATACTTTCCTAGCCAACCAGTTCCATATGTCTTCGATTATATTTAGGTCGAGCAAGTACGGTGGCCACTCAAGGATATCAACTTTTGGCTTTGAATCCAGGATTTTACGGATCTGGCTGCGTGAATTGGGGCATTATCGTGTGGGAAATACCACTCTAGACTCCCGAACAAGTTTTGGAATTGAAAAAGCCATTTCTAAAACTTTTTTATAGTTTTCCGCATTTATGGGTGACGTTAAAAACTGCAATTCGCAGGTGCCATAGAAGGATATAGCTGCCCACACCATCCCATCTCCCTCTTGACTGTTCAACCAAACCAAATGGTGTTCCTCTTTACGTAGGTTATCGAAGTAATAATTGTACTCATCGGGCCCTTCTAAATTGAATTTCTCTTCATCTGAAAATACCACTATTTCCACTTTCCACTTAGGTGGTTTCTTTTTCACTTTCTATCTCCGTATATATGCTGCTTTTCTTATTACCCTTTGTACCGTTGATAGGCTCGCTTTAACGCAAGTTTTTTCCTTAACTTCGGCAGACGAGTCGTGGGAATTAGATGCTTCTCTCAGTATAACTTTCCTACTTCAAAATATTTCGATTGTTACCGCCTTTAAAGTTTTTTCCATAGTTTTCATTATTTTTAAGAAAATTGGCTATGGCTTTCCCGTATCTTCCAGTTCTTACGGCATTTTTCGATGCAATAGGCTTCAATTTTCGATTTTTCCTCCAAAAATAAAACAGTTTCTCTTCCCATATTTGCAACTGCTTGAAGATATTGAATATTTCAAGCCGCACAAAAAAATTGATGATCTAGTTTGCAAAGGCAAACTAGATAACTTAAATTCTATTTGGGGGGCGCTAATCTAATAAAACGGAATAAGTGCAAAGTATTTTGTGAAAAATAAAACCAAATAGAAAATAGTATGTAAGGGTTCTAAGTTTTCATAACAGAGATCGAATATGATGATTGTAAAAACAAAACAAAAATCAAGAAGTTACGCGCAATATTGCAATAGAAAAGGTAAAAACTAATTGAGTAAGTTGGTGGGCGCTAACCTGGTGATGCACTGTGTATAAGTATATTGTCGAGATAATAATTCTATGTAGATCTTGAGTATTTTCTAATAGTGATTTTATTAAATTTCAATTTATTATTCTAACAAATAATATTTATATTTTAATCTTAAAATTATAATTAAATAGTTCAAGGTTTTGCACTTGTTCTTCTTAATATTTACAGTAATTTAAAAAATTTTTTACATATAGGGTGTTTTTTTAAGCTAGATAGAACTTTAAATTGTAAAAAGTAGCACAAAAAATTAAATTTTGATGAAACATTTTTTTTATTTGTTTCAGTATACTCTGACAAATCATTGAATTGAAGCCACGAGACCATTGTATGCGTCGTTCTTTCGCCGATTGGGCTCTAGAGCAGTTGGCAACTGACCCGTTGTTTTATCGCAAAATTGTGTTCAGCGATGAGGCGCATTTTTGGCTTAACGGGTTTGTTAATAAGCAAAATTGCCGCATATGGAGTGAGACCAATCCACAAGAGACCCTACAGACTCCATTACATCCAGAATAATGCACTGTTTGGTGCGGTTTTCATGCTGGTGGCATCATCGGACCTTATTTCTTCAAAAATGAGGCCGGAGCTCGCGTTACGGTCAATGGAGATCGTTACCGCACCATGATCAATGATTTTTTGTTTGAAAATATGGATGACATTGATCCGGAGGAGATGTGGTTTCAACAGGATGGCGCTACGTGCCATACGGCGAACGCAACCATCGACTTACTGAAATCAAAATTTGGCGATAAGTTGATTTCGAGAAATGGACCTGTCAATTGGCCTCCAAGGTCGTGCGATTTGACACCTCTCGATTATTTCCTGTGGGGCTACGTGAAGTCACTGGTTTATGCTGATAAACCAGCAACAATTGACGCCTTGGAGGCCAGCATTGTTCGTGTTGTTCGTGACATACGGCCAGCAGTGCTCGAAAAAGTGGCCCAAAATTGGACGTCCAGAATGCGCTTCGTCAAGAACAGCCGCGGTGCCCATATGCCCGAAATCATTTTCAACTGTTAATGTCACGTATTGATCTTTCGAATAAAAAAAAAATTTTGATTACAATTTAATTTTTTGTGTTATTTTTTACAATTTCAAGTTCTATCGGGCTTAAAAAAACACCCTTTATATACATTGAGTTTTTATTCGAGGCAAAATTTAAAAAAAAAACCCCTATCTGAAGATTTTCTCGAGTGATTTATATAAAAACAACTTAAATAACTAAAAACATACAAACTCATATTAAATCATTCCATATCCGAATATACCTTTGTTATATTCGGATATGCAGCATCATAAGTCAAATATACGGTTAGTTTGTTTAGTCTGGAAACACCAAGATCTGTGTCTCAAATTGCGTGAAGCCTGCACGTTGAAAATAACAAAGGAATATTATATAAGAGCTTTTGTACCTTGTTCTACGCGACTTGATTAAAAAACTATATTAAAAAACTATATTACATGTACCCACTTGGGAGTTGCATAAAATACTACGAGCTAATAAATGAATTTAAAATTTAGCATGCTGTTTTCGATACTAAGAGAATATTTTCGTCCTATGAAAGGATAGAGTATGCGGATTGGAATATTCACTTTATTTATTATATATTGTATATATTCTTTAAATTTCATTCTTCAAATCAAGCATTTATAAATGTAACAATAGAGTTCTTAACTGCAGCTTTGAAATTAGTGATAAATTTTATGAAAATATTATAAAATTTAAAACTAAAAAGTTTTTAATAGAAATTTTTAAACATATTTTGTAAGTCTGATTGCTCCTATTGGCGTAATTAAAGTATACATATATTCCCCAGAAAATAATTCTATGCAGATCGTGAATATTTTTCAAAGGTGATTTTATTAACATAATATTTATTAACTCTTTCGTTTGCTACTAAGTAAGAAAATCGTGGGATTTTAATTTAAACTCTAACAATTTTGGGACTATTGTAGTTAAAATTTTGGCGAAAAATATCACTTATTGTTTATTTCTTCACTTAAATTATTAAGATTATGTTGACTTTTATCGTTAAGTCAAACAGCGGAAAGTAATATTTGATTTTTTATTACTGCAGGTAAATATCGTTTTAGTTTTATATAAGGAATTCAATAATATTTATTTTTGATATTGCGAAAATTAATATGTTATTCCTGACGATGATAACAAATTATTATAGAAATATCGAAAATAAATACTGTTGAATTCTTTATATAAAATTAAAACGATCTTTGGCTGCAAAAATAAGATATAATTGTTTAAACAAGATCAAATAATTATATAGTGAAAATATTTGTTTGCTTTATTTTAATCATAAAACAAGGTCCAGAATACGAAAAAGTTTACCGTTTGTCAGGAATATGTATTTTGAAAAGTTACCTGCCCTGTATTCATGTTTGTTTAACTGTAAGACTAAAAGTAAATTACACAAGTTTTTTATCATTAACCAAAAGAAGAAATTCAAAATATATGTAGATACCAGGAAAGAAGTTCATACAGCCAATTGCTTGTATGTGGGAATAATTTGTTGACATCTCTTAAGAGATGTCCTTGTATTTGATCACCAGTTCAGTTTCTGAACAGAGCTGTATAAAGTGGAGGATTTAAGGCAAACATTTAGCATTTTTGCTTTTGTATAGTCATCATCAACCACAAAATTTAGTCGACCCTAGTTTCAAAAAAGTATATTCTTTTAACCAAACCTGTGTACATCTACTTTTGCTTTTAATTTCATCAAAGTAGATTGCCCAGCTCAGTAGAGTATAATAGAATACTTGTAGTATTCCATTGTACTCTGATCCATTTATGTTTTCAAATTTCATCGACATGGATTCAGCAATTTAGTTTATAAAGCGTAACAAATGTGAGGAAAAGTACGTGGATTGGTGGGCATATAGCCTTCGCACGTTGATTAAGTTTTATTTTCTTTTTTTGGTTCTTAAAATTATTGTTTTAATAGATTTGTTCAGAAACAGTACGATAATTTTCCTGAGTTTAGGTGGTTTGCGGTCTCTTGACCGCGGTTTGGGGTCTCTTGAATTACTGTATACACCTAGCCGAAAAATTTTTATATAGTTCTAGAGATTACCTTTTGCAGACATAAAAACTTACAAACTTTTCCTCTTTATATATTAGTATAGATAAGCTAAAAATATATTTATGCTACAGATGGTATTTTTTACGCAATGTAGTAACTGTAGCTATATTTTGTACTAATTATGTTTGTGATATAGGCGACGCTTTTTAATATAATTTAATAAGTGTTGCTCCAATCGATATCAAAGAATACTTTTTTCTTTTAGTGTATTTTTAAAATACTACATATCACAGCCGTGTTAAATAAATGCTACTGTTTGCAGGCTATATATGTACTTGTTTACGCTTGTTTGTTATACACATGTAATTTTTTATGATCTTGTTTTCTGCTTACCTTTTTAAGAGGATTTAAAATTTACAGACACAGGAACATTTCTTCATACATGACAGTCACAAACGTGGTTGCTATCTGACTGGCAGGCAAAACTGCTTGTTGCAAAATTTTGTGTGCTTTGTGTTCGTTATATTCACTTTTTTATACATTACATTGACACATTAATTGTAACCTTAATTTGAATGTGGCTTAATTAAAATATATATTGTACGAACATTATTCTTTATTTTCGTGCCAAAGAAAACATTATATACTCGAATGCTACTGACAGCGATTGTACAGTGTGTACACCATATTTCGTTTTTTAAAATTGTTTTTCAAGTTTCATATTATTAAAGCAATGAACGTGTCGTTTATGTGCAATTAAAAGCATACGATTTGTGAAAAAGGAAGGTCATATTTCAAGGCATTCGCTTGAGGTGTACAAAGAAATATTTTGCTTTGATTTTTATTGCGCTTATTGGAATTTATTTTATAATGAAAATAAAATTTTTGCGCCAGTAACCAGTTGTTAAGTTTAAAAATATTTTAGTATATATTTTATTTGTTGTAAAATTGTTGGCGAATATAAGAGGTTTGTTGTGGAATATAGCAAAAGCCTTTGCTTTCCATTAAACAGACTAACTAAGTAATATTAAAAACATTAAGATTAAAGTTTTTCGCCAAAGTGGCTTTATTTTAATGTGGTAGTAGGTCCTCACATCAAACAGCTAGACTTTTTTTTTGGCAAGCTCTTAATACAAAATTCTTATTTTGACGTATATAGAATGAAACAAAAGATCACTGACAATGTGCGAGATGGAACAGAAAGTGTGAATTTCGTTATCATAGCCACCTTTACTCATATATTATATGATCCAGTACTCGTATTCTACAAAATATATTTTCTTTAATATTTAGTGTAAAAATGTAAAATTTAAAAAAAAAAATAAAAAGAAGACTTTTCTGAAAACTGAAATGATGCATAAAGGTAGCTTAAGTACTGAGTGGTATAAGCGCAGCGCTCTTTGTGTTCGTTCTGTAAGATTGCCAAAATTTTGTTAACAAGCTACATAATTCTGAGAAAACACATAGACTTTTTTTTGTAGTCAATGTGAGCGCAGTTTTAATATTACATATGTAATTTCTACTAAAAAAATCAAGTAAATGTGATGGTTTTTGGTAGTGTATTTTTTATTGCAATTCTAACACTACCCGTTAAAGCTGAGTTGTGATATAATTTTGCTTGGTATTCGACTTGTGTCATTCATGAGCGAATTAATTCAACACAAAAATTAAGTATTTCTGTATTTTTTTCGTTCCTTTTCATATTTCCTTGTTCTTTCGACTAGTACAAAAAAAAAATTTCTGGAACACGCTTCTGGTTATAAATTATTTTAGTGATAATAAATGCAATCAAAAAATACATAGACACACAAAATCAATTTAAACTCCCCAAACTGCTTTTATTTAATACCACCTTTATTAAACATCGCTCAATTTAGAATCAATAAAGTATGTGGTGGTTCTATTGATGTACAATTGCAACATTAGCTTCAAACCTGAATGGTATGTAGTGTACAGAGAAGTCAAAGTAACGGAAATACTTTACCTTCATCTTTCAGCTTCAGCTTCATCTTTCTAAAAGAGACTTTTCCTATGGAATTTTCTGTTAAAATTTGTCATATAACAGTTTAATAAACATACAATATTTTCTATGAGTAAGATTTATAAAAATGAAAGATATTGCCTAATACCACTTAAGATGGTAAAACAATAATTTTATTCTATTACATATGAATCTTTTAATTGTTGCCTACTTATAGTATCATTTCATATACTCTTAGCAAACACAAAAATTTTATGTTACTTTTCTCAGGGCCTTGCGTATTAAATATATTTTTATTTATAAAATTCAAATGTATACATTTTTGGATGCCCGTCGAATATACTAAGCAAACAAAGCATACTTTCAATATGAACGTGACGAATGAGTAATATATCTAATACAGTAAACTATGTATACGGCATAACATATATTATTACAATGTGTGGAATTCTTTTTAATTTTTTTGGGATTTTTAAGGCGTATGGGTAATCAATTTCAATATTAATATAGATTAGTAAATACTCATCCGACATAGCTTATAAAACTTTTTCAAAGTATAGTATGCTTTTAGAGTTTGCGTCATTTCACATAGCGTATGAGCGAGTTTTTTTTATATAATAAGAGTTTTTTTTTAAATATAAGGAAGTAAACTCCCATACGTTATGTCATATACTACTATACACATATCGCTCCTTTATTGCAACATAGTCATATCTCAAAAAATGAGCTTTTCGAGTTAGCAATGCTGAATTGTTAACAGTACTACCTTTTATATTGTGCCAAAAATTTATTCAAATTACTTTTAAACTGTGTTCTTTTCTAAAAAAAGTTCTAAGACTTGTAAGGAAAGTAAAAATTTGAAATGTGTTTTTCTCGAAACAAGCTTTTTTTTTTAATTATGACTATGTTGCAATAAAGGAGCGATATATTTTATTAAAAACATAGCGCACATACTCGTACTGCAGAACTACAATTAAATGCTGAATTGTTAACAGTACTACCTTTTATATTGTGCCAAAAATTTATTCAAATTACTTTTAAACTGTGTTCTTTTCTAAAAAAAGTTCTAAGACTTGTAAGGAAAGTAAAAATTTGAAATGTGTTTTTCTCGAAACAAGCTTTTTTTTTAATTATGACTATGTTGCAATAAAGGAGCGATATATTTTATTAAAAACATAGCGCACATACTCGTACTGCAGAACTACAATTAAATGGGGGGCTCTGCCGATGGGTAAGGTTGATATGCTTTTTATAGAATTTGTTTTACTAAGATATAAAAATAGTTTACTATTTTTAAATTACTATTCTTTACTAAGATAATAAATTACTAAGATAATAAAATATCTATATAAATGTTTTACTAAGATAATAAAATAGTAGTTTCATTGCTTGTTGACTATAGATTCATAAATTTTTTCTTAATTTAGTGGAGTAGTACACTCGCTTATAAGCACTAGTAAAAATTCAATTTCTTTTCATACAACTTTACTTTCGCCGTGTTGTAACAGATTACTGCAGGGGTAAATGATTGTCGACAAAAATAGATTGTCAATGTTATACGTTAAAATAACACCATTGAAATATTAGTCGAGATGTATCTGCATCATAAAAATATTCTCGAGTAAAGTTGTCAACTTACAAACCAAATTCTCGTCATTTGCGAGAGGTTTATTTTTCTTCTCTAATATAAAGAAATCTGCAGCTGAGGCTCATTGAATGTTCCCCAATACCTCTGGTAAGGCCCTTTCACAATGTATCAATGAACAGCTGTTTGGAAGTTAAAGACGCAATGTGAATGGGAACGAAAAGTGGATTCAATGGACTTAGTCCAAGCGCCAAAAATTATGGTGATATCCTGGCCATACTATCACGTTGATGATAAAGCCAAATATTAATGGTTCCAAAGTCATAACTTAGTATCTGGTGGTACCAGCTCGGCGTTGTGTGTTATGAGCTGTTAAAACGTACTGAAACAATCATAGGCGATCGTGAAATAAAGAAATTAATTCATTTGGATTGAGCATTGAGAGACCAACGGCCTCAATACAACGAAATGCATGATAATCTAGTTTTACAACATCAAAAATCGCCCGCATGTTACGAAAGTGGTCAAGACTTTCGTGGAAACGTAGCAATGGTAAAACAAACACCACCTACCGTATTTAACAGTTGTTGTTGCCGTGAACTATCACCTGTTGGGATCAATGGGACATGGGCTGGCTGATTTGCACTTCTGATTTTACGAAGAAGTACCGATTCAAAAAAAAACAAAAAAAAAAATACCAGTTTTTTTAACGCAGGACTCGTACGGTGCTCGAAAGATGTAAGCAATTATAGATCAGCATTGGACAATACTTTGAGTCATAAATGTACAAACACTTTTTTATAATAAAGCCTTGAATCTCGAAAAAAAAGTGGCGGAAGCAAGGTAGTATCATATCAAATTGATTTATTTATATTCTTACGATGAATGTTTTGAAATGAGAACTTATGGTTTTAATTTCTAAGTGTTGTTCTTTTTGTTTAATTCTAATTGTGAAAAATTGTAGAAAAGAACAAATTAAAAACCGTATTTTTATAGATATGCGTATGCATTTTTTATATAATCATAGTTTTCTAACCCAAAAATATATTAAGCTGTATTTTTTTGCCCACCTAAAAGCCAGAAAATAAAATCTACTGTGTTAATATATGAATAAATTTTATGCATATATTGACACAGTAGATTTTGTTTATATTTTCTACTTTTAATTCTCCGCTAAAATTTATTTATCTATTATCAATATTTGGGCATGTGATCAAAATTTAGTTCTTCTTGGATGACGATGTTATGTAGTCAGTAAATGCCAGTTAAAATATTGCTAAGATAAATTGTTTTTGGGAAGAATTTAAGAGTGCTAAAAAAATTTGAAATAATTAGATAAGTTAGCCATTCCCAGAAGCTATTTTATAGATAGAATCTAAAAATAGAACTGACAATTCATATAAAAATATGCGTATTTACACAAAATATTTTTTTTTTACAAAAGAAATTAGATGTTTATTTTTGGTATGTTTTTCTATGATTTGTATAAATTAATTATATATTATAGAATTCCTATGTGTACTTATCATTCTCTCTAGTAAAAAAAAAATCAATTCAGGGTAAATGCCACTACTATTTTCGTTTCAATCGTCAACAATTGCAAATCCAACGTGATATGCTGTGTTTGAGCCATCTGTGAACAGAAAGTGCAGGTCTTTTCTCTTCATTTTTGTAAAAATTTTCATGAAGTGTTGTCGATAAACTCCGGGGGCAGTGGTGGAATTGTTGTGGATAGCTAAATTATTTATGAAAGTTTTAGGATTTAAAAGCCAGGGAGCAAAATTCTCTCTTATTTTAATATATTTACCAAAACCAAAGTTTTTCGTCATTTTATGCAGATGAAAGAGTGTGGATGGAAATTTTTGTTCTGTCTTCCTCTTATTAAGTTTTATTACATGCTTTTAAAGGATAGTTCCTTTGACAAATAAAACTTTATGTAATAAAAGGAACTTTGATATAATTGCGTACTCCCTGCTCTGCGCATTGATTGTCTATGTAATATACAACTGATTCGACGCTAATTGGAAAGACAACCGAAAATATACAAACGAAAAGTGTTTTCACTTCAACAAAAAATCAATAAATTAATATTTACATCTCTGGGTACGGAGAATTATTAATACACAAAAATATTTATGTTAATAACTGAAAAAGAAATACCGCTTGTTCAGAGACAGCCAACCCTGTACAAATAATGTGGGCAGTTAGCAAAATACATATGTGATTCAATATGAGATGAATATAGAAAGAGAAAAACCCGATGTACAAATGTAGAAACCCAAAATCTAATTTCAAAAGTGTTTTCTTCATAAGTTGGCAGCCCATGGAAAACCTTTCTCTAGCGATATAGAATAAGATTTCAGATCAAAACATCCACGTTCCATGTTGTTGCATGTTGTAATCCTGCTTAAACAAATTAACAAAGCACATGTTACGCACAGAATAACATGAATAAATTTAACAATACCCTAAAAATTATATTCTTATGTACAAACATTAGATTTATAAAATTTCTATATGCCTATAACTTTATGCTAAGTTATCAGTGTCTACTCTAAAATTATTTCTCTGTTCTTCTGGTGTATTGCAAATCTCTACAGTTTGCAGCATTAAACGTTTCCTAAAATTATTCTCTGTTTTTATTATGAAACCATTTGAAAAGTAAGAGTAGGGATTTAATCTAGGACAATGAGAAGATGACGCTATCAATTGTGAATTAATATGAATATATATTTGCTCTGACTTATTTCCTATCGTTCTAGTCCTTAATTAACTTTTGTTTATTGCACTTCTGCTTATCATTTTGGTGAAGTTAGCCAAATTTGTTTAAAAATATTATTTATTCAAACTTTATGGCTAATATTATTTGCTTCTATAAATATTCTTCGAAAAAAAAAATAAAATTCTTAAAATTCAATGCTTGAACATTGCGTCAATTTGTAGATTTTCACATACATTTTTATGTACAAATATATACGCTTGTTTCGGAAACAACACATACAACTTGTTATAATACCGGGTGGTTGTTAACATAATATGTGTCATGTATATAAATCAATTTACATACGCGTAAATTAAAGAACACAAACAAGTCTATGTTTGTGTGTTTGTTAATTTGACAATATTTGTATTCATAAATGTATGCTGTACATATGTGCTCTTGCTGATGTGATATTTTAACGAAAGAAGCAACATTATGTAAAACATTTTTGGCATATTTTACACATCTTAAATCCCAAATTCATGATTGCACGTTCAATTTGAAGCAAAATATATTAAAAAGAAAAGTTATGCTACAGAATTGTTGTAAAAAGTTTTTAAGAGAAATTTCTGATTAATATTTAATTCGTAAAATGTTGAAATCTATTAAACATGTTATGAAAATTTACTTGTATTGTTTTCTTCTGTAAGGATAAAGAAAGCCAAAATAAAATTGATATATAGAGTGGCGTATCAGCAACATTATGACTTATCTAACAAATATTGTGTTTCATTTTACACGGAAAAAAATTACAGTAAAATTAAAAACAAAAAAAAAATGATATCAGATGAACCAAAAAAAAAAAAGAATATATAAAATCAAATGTATATATATATATATATATATATATATATATATATATATATATATATATATATATATATATATATATATATATATATATATATATATATATATATATATATATATATATATATATATATATATATATATATATATATATATATATATATATATATATATATATATATATATATATATATATTATTATGCGGGAGCTATTTCGGTAATATCACCTATTGAACAATCTGAACAATATTCCTTCTTCTTTTTGTCGCCTTTAAATTTTTTAATATTTGACGCCGAGGCAGTGCCCTATAATTGAATACCGTAGCACCATGTAGGCTTTAGAATTGCATTGTATAACAAAACTTTGCAATCCAACTTCAATGCCGAGTTTCTGCCCATAAGCCAATGTAGTTGCGCTGCTTCTAGTTTCAACTGAGTGACTTTTGCTTTAATGTGAGTCTTCCACTTTGGCCTACGGTCGGGGTTAATACCAATGAACTTGCCTTCATTTTGCTGGGGAATAGGTGAGTTGTTAATTTGGATAGACGCACATGTTTGTATACACAGTGTGAATGTGACATGAGTACATTTTTGTTCATTACCTTTGATTTTCCAAAGTTTTAGCCATTTCTCTAATATTGAATTATATTCCTGTAAATTTTGTGAAGCTTATTCGTGGTTTTCATGGACGCTCAAAAACGCTGTGTCATCTACGAAGGTTAAAGTGTGGATTCCGGATGTCGTTGGCATGTCAGAGGCATAAATCAAATATAAAGTAGGCCCCAGCTTGCTGCCTTGGAGCATACTGTCTCGATTGGCTGATTTGGGCTTATAAAATTGCCTTCGCTGATAAAAAATTTCCGTCCATATAAGTAGCTTTCCAGAAGCTTGTGGGTATGGGCAGGTAAGTTTAACTAAGATGTCTCAAAGAAAGCTCGGAATGCCTTGATCTGGGTTTTTGAAACCATTCAATCTCCCTGCTATTTATACCTCCTATATAAAAGAGAAAAATAATAAGAATATACATCTGACGTTTGGACCGGTGTTTTAAAGTTTTTTTGTGGTTACTCTACGGCATGCAAGAAAAGGCATAGACAGTAGCGTATGCAATTTTTTTGACTCACTAAAGCATGGTCTCAGTATACGATACGTTATTGCTACTACAATTGATTTTGGTTGAAAAAATCAGAGCCGTGGTCACCGAAATCCAATATTTTATACTTAAAATCTTTTCACGATGCAAAGCTCATACATATAAAATCGATTGTCCAATAAATCGTACAACGAATTGCATAAAATATTTACTCTTACGGTATCCGTGGAATATACTGGCCGCAGATTTATATAGGTACTGTTATCTACAATGAATCAAGCTACAAACCAAACATTTACGAACACCACTCCCTCTTTCTTTACACTTCGTGACCATTCTTCACTGTTCCAAAGTTCTGTAATACATTGTAGGGATCGCTCCCTAAATACTGCTTCTAATTAAGAAAGCAAAGAAAAAGCTATTTTATTCGATTGTAAATATATAGGAAAGATATAGTTTCACAGGCTATGTAAATTGTAGCTCTTTGTTGCTGGAAATACAGTACTAAACGAATTTCAAACATTAGCTGATAAACAAAAAATTGTTTTACATTTGCAAAAAAATGTTGTCGAAAGATATTTTCTTTAAATGTTTCACATCATCCCGTGCATCTGTGCATTATCCACTTAGCCACTATTGTGGTGAAATGTTGTTGCTGCTGACTTATATTTTTAAGTAAACTTAACAAAAAATTAATGTAAAGATAGAACCAAGTGCAAAAGAGATCAAACTTATTTTTGCAGTGGAAAAGTTCAATTAAGATAACAATAGATCATATAAAATACTGAGAGAAAGCAAGGTCACATTTATGTTTTAATTATATGTCCAATATTGTATATAAACTAAGACAGTAAATCATCTTCTTGACTTTTTATTATTTGTATTTTTGTGAAAAGCTTTAATTAAAAGCATTTACAAATAAAGCAATTGAAGTCAACAAAACCATTACTTTTCAGTTTGACACAAACATATTAAAATATTTTATGTGAAGATAACCATTAAAGTAAATGCCGGAAGTTGCCCACGTAAAAAAATTTCACTCTTTTGTTTCTTGTTCCAATTAAGCGTTACTTTTGAGAACTTTTTTACCCTCCTTGATTCGTTTTAATTAAAATTCATTTATGAATTCATGAGTTACCTTTTACATATTTTTTCGTATAGAGGAATGTACTCCAGTTATGGAATAAATGTGTGAGTGTACTCGAGTAAATGCGGTTTAGAAGTTGCTAGCGTAAAAAGTTTGTTAACAAGCAGATTTACATGTATGAATGCATGAGCTGAATGTATCTGAAAGAGGGGGAGAGAGAAGGATAGAGAAGTTACAATAACAAGTACTATTTTGTCTAAGTGTTTCTTTCTTAAATATATTTGCAGCATGTTTTATGACAAAATAATTAGAAAACTTTTATGCTAAACACAAATGTGTATTAAAATCCCAAAGCTTAAAATAAGGATAGAATATTTTAAAGTGGTCCCTATGCACAGAAACAAGTTGACGTTATAAAGTTTATACGGCTTATGCCTTTGGAAAACAGATTATTCTACTTGGTATCCTTGTGAGCTGTGTCCACATTAAAACTTGGAAATTATAATAAATTTTTTATTAGAAATTTGTTTACTTTTAAAAGCTGTTACCTCTTATGAAAATATTTGATTCCTATTTATATTATAAAGGTACAAAAATGTCTGTTTATCGATTGTCTGCTGCCTTTTCAAAACCAAATCTCTACAAAACGCCACAATACCCAAAAACCGAATTACTGTCATATTGTTATCTTTATACCTTTTCACCGAAACTAAATTTAAAATTAATTTAAAGTATTGCTTTAAAAAGTTCGTTTTATATGGGACAGTTTCTATTTAGAAATAATATAAAAAATAACTCTGACAAAAACTAACTTTAAAATTAAATAATTTAAATAACGACGAATGATATCATCATATAATATTAGAAGTAATTTAAAAAACTCGACCGTGTGCAGGAGAGGGCGAAGAAGCTCTTCGGTGACAGTAGGGTATCCAACTCTATTGACTCACGGGAGCATCGACGCAGTGTGGGGTGCCTTACTCTGTTCTATCCTTACTACAATGGGTTTTGCTCTGACGAGGTTAGAGATCTTGTTCCCGAAACTCGCACATTTTTGCATAGCACGCGTTCATCGTCCAGAGCTCATCCATTTGTCGTTGATTGAGCGGGGAATCGTACTACGCATTACAGTGCGAATTCGTTTTTCAGCCGTACGCTTCGCCTGTGGAATAAGTTGCCTTCAGACGTGTTTTCTGTCTGTTATAACGTTGGCAGGTTCAAGTCAAATGTTCACAAACACTACTCCCTCTTTCCCCCTCCTCACAACCTATTTTCCTAGTTCTGGTACAATGCACTGCATATGTAGGGGTCATCCACTGAGTACTGGTCGAATATAAAAAAAAAAAAAAAAATAAAGCCAAAAGAATGCTGTTTACCATTAAAATAGTAAGATACTCGTACTAAAAGAAGAATTATTTAACTATGCAGTTGCACCCGTCATGGGTGACGGAGATCATATGCTCAAGAAAATCAAGTTTAGTTAAATAAAATTCTATAAATTTTAAATTTTCCACACTCGCGTTTTATGCACGATTTTGCGTAAACTCATGCATAATTTTTAAAATCTTTGCACTATTTGGCACTCTTTTTTATATGATTGTTATTTTTGTACATATTACAAACATAGAAATAATGTTTTTGTCCTGCTGAAAGATTTTTGTGCTGGGTATCCGCCGGGAAAGTATACTACTCGCAGCAATTCCATTGTAATCCTGGCTGCATGCGATGTGGCACCGTGTTGTTGATACCACATGTTCATCAAGCTCAAAGCATGCAATTGTGGCGTTAACAAGTTTTCAAAGATTTCATTCATATCGTGATATCGCTCCCTATTCACAGTTGCCGTTACGCCGTGCTCATTTTCCAAAAAGTTAGGTAATGATTGCTCCAAACAAAACTACTTCTTTAATAGCTGCAAATGCGACTAATAAATAATTTGAGGGTTATCGATTGCCCAGAACCATCTATTCTGATTAATCACATGTCTATTCAAATGCAAATGCGCCTCGTCACTCATTATGAATTTTTCATAAAAATCGATGATAGATCTTAATAAAGTGTTTTACCGATTAAAACACGTTGGTTTATCGAGTATTTTTGTTTATAATAAATTTCCCACGTGTCTACTTCACGACTACCAAATATGAATTGTCAAGACTAATGTTTTTCAAAATGGTGGCAAAGCAAAGTAGTATATCTTCCTGGCGGACAGCCTGTGTTTTAGTTTGCTTTTATGCAAAAAAGCTAAAAAAAGGCGGGTTCTTCTAAGTCAATAGTTAAGTCACATTTTCAATCTAAAATTCATCTTTTATGTCAGATTGCAAACCTTTAAACAACATTGGAGTTTTCATTGTTCAGATTTTAAACAAAACTAATCTTGGGCTTAGCGAAAAATTATTTATTAAACACAGCATAAATTAGCTTCACAAACAATTCTGTCAAATGGCAAATTTGCTGGTCAGTTGTACTTTACTCTATATAAGCTTTTAGTTTTTGGCTTTAAAATTCAAATTTTATAGCTCCAATATGACTAACATGTGGTTAGCAGCAATAGAAACTAAAAAAAGAAACATATTGCAACTTCAAGCACAATAATAAATCCTAAAATAATTTTAATAACAACACTTGTACTACAAACACCATTATACAAATAGTTGCGGGCATAAAAACGCAACAGAAACAAATAAACGCAACAGAAACTATTCAAATTGACTCTTTGGCAAAAAAATGATACACTTTTATTCATTTCGATTTGGCGCCAAGAATAATATCTTTAACTTAAAATATGCGGCAAAATGAACGGCAAAAACGTTACAAAAAACTGTTATTTGCCTTTTTCAGTAAACTCAACGCTTTTATAACGGTAAAGTTCACGAGAATTTGGAGTCGCTGACCGCAATATCAAGAACGTTAACTCCAACATTCGGTGGTTTTTTCCCGCCTTAATAGACAAGATTTTTGTGTAATGCTGCCATGCCAGTAGGCCAGCGAGTTGGTCAAAAAGGCGAAAATACCGCTGTCACTCAGACACCCATTGCAAATGATCCATGTCATTCGATTCCATGGCGTTCTCAAGAACCGGGCATCGCCAGAACAACTTTATGGCAAATTTTGCGTAAAGCTCTTGGTTTACATCCACACCAAGTCAAACTGACTCAAGATTTGAAGCCGATGATAATTTCACGTGATCTACGATCTCCGATTGGGTTCTGGAAAAGATGTGCTAAGATGAAGAATTACTTCGCAAAATCACCTTTAATGACGACATTAATTTTTGGCTGAATGGTTTCGTTAGTAAGCAAAATATGTTTGGTGATATCCCACATGTACTTCACAAAGCACTACGTGCAGTTTGCAGGCTGGCCTTATCATTGGATCATCATTTTTCCTTCAAACTAACAGTGGTAACATTCATATGAATGGCGATCGTTATCGCGCCATGATTATCGACTATTTTTGGCCCGAATTGGAAAACATGGATTTAGACGATATGTGATTTCAACAGGACGCTGCCACAAAGTATACAGTAAACATCGATTTAATGTAAAGTAAGTTTTGTTTGCGTGCTATTTCAAAAAATGGTCCTGTTGTTTGTGCGATTTAACACCAGTAGACATTTTTATTTGTAACTTATTATTTTTATTTCCTTTCAAATAATTTATAGACAAAAATCCAAAAAATTTTCCTGAAGGAGTCTTCCGAAGGACGACGAAATATTGAATTAAATAAACAATTAAAAAAAAAAAAAAAAACTTTTATAAAAAAGACCTCAAGCTTGACGATCATTACATCTTAATTTAAGAAAAAGGTCGAAAAATAAGGATAAAGAAAAATTGATCTCTAATTATACAACACAATAACAAAGAAAAAATGATGCGTCTAATGACTTAAAAAAGTTTTATATTGGCAGCTTATTAATTACACAAATTTAAAAAAACAAAAATAGATTTCCATTTCAACCATTTGACTTACTTATGATAAATAGTACATCAATTACACTTAAAAGCAATTACATAATAAATTTCAAGTAGTATCTCTTCATTTTCATCCATCTGTCTCTTATATGTGAACCCAACTCTGTAGAAATTAGTCAAGGCTTATATGCTTGCTCCTAATGTGAACGAAAGTGCTATAACGAAAAATCTAATTTACCATATATCCCTGCTTAAAAGCCATACTTGCACACAGTCTTTTGTTCTATATCCAACAATACATACAAATAAAAAAACATTTTAATATTTTTTACCCAGCGACTGGCGTACAAAATAATATTTTTGTTGTTTTGTCTATATCACTAAAATTGTAGCCATTGCAGTAGCAGTTGTTCTTGATGCTTAAACTGTTGAAATAGTTTTGCAAAACATGCATTCATACCTATTGCTACACATATGTATGTAGATACACACATATGTACATACATTTAAAATGTTTGCTTTAGTGCCATTTCAACTGTCATAAATTGAAGACTTCTGTTTAAGTTGAAACAACCAAACCGGAACAATTGTCTACAATAACAAAATATTTTACTGCAACAGAGACTGTCATTGCCGTTGATGCTTGTTTGTACAAACACAAATACAAATACACACTCATACCTGCATACCAACCTTCAGTAAAACAAATGCTATGTACTCGTATATCAAATAAAAAATGTTCTCCACAAAAAATTGAGAAAAAGATGAGAAGAAAAGGCACACATTTTTGTAAGATGAGATAAAATGAAAAAAAACTCTAACAACAACATATACATATATATTTCAAAATATACTTATATAGTTAAACTTTGCGTAAAACAATTCATGATAAAAACAAGAGTAAAGCAATTATACGTGAGACGATTTGTGAAACATAAACCGCAAATAGAAACAGAAAAGCAAGACCTCAAAAGAATATTTTATTACTTTGTTTAATGCAACAAAAAATAAAAAATAAATAAAATAAAAGAGCATTTTCCATGGCAGCTGCTAAAGAAATGTCAGTTAGAGAGCACCAAATAAAATTCTAATTTTGCCTCTACTTGATATACCCCAGAGAAGCACGAGCAAAAACAAATTGTAAATAATAAATGAAAAACATTTATAAAAAAAATATTTTTAAGTTGTGTTTTATAATTATTTAGCTGAAAAAATGGATTCAAATATTTTAAATTATATAAAAATATTAAAATTCTTAAATATTATGTCTAAATTAGTAAGTCCAAATTTACTAGGTTCAAGTTACTGGCACATCTGCCAAACATTTTACGTTGCTCATTTACGTAATACTTCTTCCAGTACAATAATCAATAGTAGCACTAATACCCTCTATTACAAAAGCTATTATTCTGTCAATAACTAATTATGGTTTGCACCTTTTCGGAAGTGCTCTCAAGAGCCAACTAAAAAAAATCGATGTACTAATTAGCTCGGCCATAAGAACTTCACTAGGAGCTCTGCGAACAATCCCTTTTAAAAACATGCTTCTTGAAGCAACTGTAAAACCGGATAACTTACAAAGAAATATATTAACAATAAAACTCTATAGAACTCTGGTATATGGAGCTAGTACTCTAATTTTAAATATTGCTAGAAAAGTTAAGGCATGCAGGCGTTTACCAAAAGTTCCTTCAACCATATATAAGAGTGGTAACAACTGCAAGAAATTTGACGTGCCTCTAAATATACCACAAGCTAAAAATAGTTTAAAAACAACTCTCTGGCTTTTCCAGACCCAATCAGTAGATACCTGATTTAATTAATATGAAAAACTGCCACAAATATTTTAGAATTCAGAATTAAATTTGCGGCTAAAAGTCATGCATTAAGAGACTACGAATTTATATATATTGATGGTTCTAGAATAAACTAACAATTTAAGATAAGAACATCCATTTTACCTTCATATAATTTAGTATATTCTGCAGAGCTAATAGCCATACACGAAGCCGTAATCTCAAACATCTGCTTTTACACAATAAATATCAGTAACATCGTAATTAAAAAATGTCCCAACATAATTCTTATGTAGTTCTTATGTATCTTATCGTGTAAAGTCATTAGTGAAATGATAGATAAGTTCATTTATACACAGCACAGAAACCTCATCTATTTCCAAAGTTCTTTCTGGTACAGAAAAATAAACAATTCATTACAACCAATCCATTTATTACACCAGGCAGCTCCGTATGGGTCACACAAGGCCAATCATGGGTCATTACTCTACCCTGATTCAACTAATTTCTGTGATTGTAACATATCCTACCCAACCAACCCTTCGCACTTTTTTAATGAAGGCCTTAAATCACAAGGCTAACAAGACTCCACAACAAAGATACTTTACTTTCCAATCCCACAACTAAAAATTTTACACTTCTGATTAAGTTCCTTAAAAAATCTTATCTTTATAATGAATCTTATCTTTACATAAGTTTTAAATGTATATATAATTTACACTTAGATATACTGATATATCACAATTTACAATTGTACACGTAAAAGAAAAAATATGGTTGATATGACAATATTTTAAGGGCAAAAAACTATTGTTGAATTATATTTTTGGACACAGCCACATAATATGGTTTCAACCTGAAATAAATTTTTTACAAAATTAAGTACAGCCAAAAACCAAAATGATACCATTTAACCATATATTTAGTAAAACTCGCAATATTTGTTTCATGACGAATACTGTTATGGTAAAAATTAATATTTAACTGGCATATCCAACCGTATAATACTATCATCCCCCCCCAATATTACTGGAAAATTTTAAATAATATTGTCACAATCAATCGTACTAGTATTTAACGTGACAATATTATATGATAACATAACAAATACACACACACACACATTCATAACTTCTACAAATAAAAAAAACTTTGTTTAATTTATGGAATATATTTTTTTCTATTAACATTTTTAAAACATTGGTGCTCAAGAATGGAATTAATTAATATTTACATAGTTTTTATTATTTTTTTATATTATTAATATTGAACTATTGCCATTTCTATGCAATATTTGTTTCCTTAAGTGTAAAAAATTCTAAAACTTACTATTAAATAATATTAAAATAAATATTTGTCCTACTGAATATTGAAAAAAATATATACAAATAAACCCATTGCTTTCAAATAAAAAATAAAATAAAAGTATGTATACATATATTTAACAACAATAGTTAGTTTAACGCGCACATATTACTGATATATAAATTAAAAAAAAAAAAAAACATATTATTGTTTACTACGTTATAAAAGCTATTGTTGTGTTTGAATTACTTTTTTAAACATCATTATTGCATTCAACCATATATTAACATGATAGAAATGTAATAATAGAAATGTGGAAACTTTAACACTGATATATTCATAGGGGATCAAACTTTATTAAAAACGATAATATACTGCTAGTGGCAACAATACAAAGTATGACGGAGTAAATACTAATGTTGCGACAACAATATTCCAAACTGCTTTTTCTTTGAGTGTATAAAAACCTTTTGTCATACTACTTTCATAAAATACTTATTTTTAGCTGAAAGCTTCAGTTATGCCTGAGCGTCATCGAAAACTTGGACCATCGGTGTGCCGACGAGGTCGCGACGGCTACTTGGCCGATATATTCTTTTGTACATTATTGGACCATACCAATATTGTCATAATGAAAAAAATAAATAAAATAAAATAATTCCTAAATCAATATTGGCCCTTAAAATTCAACCACGCTTTACATTGATACCCGTATATATTACACTTATTATTTCTTTATTTAGACCGTTTTTTTTTTTCTTTCTTAATATGTGTAATTGTTCGAGCTTAAGGTCTTTTTTTAATTTTTAGTTTTTTTTGGTTTTTAATTATCTGGCAATATTTCGGTTTCCTTTGGATAGCTTCTTCAGGCCAAATAATATTTATTTAATTCCAATTTGTAGAATATTTTTGAAAAATTAAAACAACAAAAACAAATAATTTGAAATAAAAATATTTTCTTTTCCTTTCATATTTTTTCTATATATATTGGGTAAGAAAATATTTTAATTTCTTACAAATTCATATAGGTACATAGCTAAAAACAACAACAAACACAAATAACAACATTTTACAAACAACCCTTAATTTTAATTAAATACTTATGTGTTTAGGCTATATTCTCAATATCTGTCTTAAAATTAATTCTCCTATCCTCTGGTGTGTGAATAATCTGTGACATCTCTAGTGTAAGTCTACGCTTATAATTATTCTCTCTATTCAAAATTGTTGTGTCTTCAAACTTAGGGAAATGATTTGATCTTGTACAATGTGCAGTCAATGCTGTCTTTTATGTTGAGTTCCTCATTCTATATTTCTGATCTGATCTATGCCCAGCTAATCCAGTTTTAAGTTTGTTTTTAGATGTTCCTCTATAAACCTTATCACAATTTTCTATATCATTTCCACCACACGAGATTTTATAAACTACATTTGATATATCAAGTTTGTCTGTTTTATCTTTTAATTTACTGAACAATGTACTTAATGTTTTATAAGTTTTATGGGCCATTTTCTTTATTATATATCTTACATTTTTCAAACTTTTGTGATATTTCCGGGATATATGTAAATGACTTGTAAGTTTTTGGTTCTATTGTGGTTACATTATTGTGTGTCCCTTGAATTCTATATTGTTTTACTAATTTATTTGTAAGTTCTATTGGAAAGCTATTTTGCGTCAAAATATCTTTAATTATCACTTATTGTTAAAATTCTATTTATCATATTTTTAGCTGTGTTCAAAATTATTCTTCTAGGGTGTTTTGAAAAATAGTTTATAATCCTTCCTGATGATATAGGTTTCTGATACCAATCCAATAATAAATTATTATCAATGTATCTAAGTAAGCAAGTCTAGAATCTGATTCCTTTTCAATGGTAAATTTAATGTCTTTGTGATAACTATTAAAAACATTATCTATCTCACCTTCAGATATAATACAAAATAAATCATCAACATATTTTGTAATAATCTACGGTTTAATAGCTAATTTTTCAATACAACAATCAAGTAATTCATCCATTACTATATCAGCCACAATAAAAGATGGAGATCCCATTGGAAGTCCTCTTTGCTGGATATATATTACATCTTAATAAAAGACGATTGTTTTAATTTAACAACTCAGATTTTTACGTCCAAAAGAAATATATTTTCTTCCAGCTGTTATATGCTAATTTAGTAAGCTCTTCCATATTGGCACGTATATATAAAAAAAATAAGTGTAATAAAAAAAAAAAGATATAAGTGCGTAAGATAAATGTTTTAAAATATTAGACATCAATTCAAAAGAGTTTAAATCTTTTATGTTATACTTGAGCGCTTTTGCAATACTGAATGTTGTTTTTTTTAGCATCATAGGTTGCTTAAGCTCTTTTGTTCAGCTAATACGAGTAGCTACACAGCTACCAGGGCTGAGCAAGTATTTGAAATACATTTTTATGAGACCGAAATACAAAAAAGTGTTTGTGGTTTTTTAGTTGTATATTGTATTTGAAATACGCAACTTGAAAGTATTTTGCATTTTGTATTTGGAATACACAAATTGAAAGTATCTTATATTTGAAATACATAATGTGAGTATTTTCAAAAACTTAATCTAAAAAGTAATTGCTCTCAACATCGTCATGTGTGTGTGCATATAAGTGTGTAGACTTTTTTAAAGCTATCAATGTAATAACGCAATTCTGCCTTAAGCTACTCTTACATATGACCATAGAACAGTATTTAGATAACTGCAGTTTGTTGTCCATGCTAATTTTTTTACCGCAGTAGAATTAAATTTGTCTCTATTTTTGTTCACTTCAAAATAAAAACAGCGCTGCTCTTTTTTTAGAATAGTATTTTATTTTTCATAGTAATTATAAACATATGTAAAGAAAATATTAAAAAAGTACACGACAAAAACTTTCCTTTCCAAAATTTTTTATTATAAAAAAAGATATTCTCGTAATGAGTTTCTGGTCATAAAATGTTAATATTTAAATCATTAATGCAAAATTAATTAATATGTATGTTTTGGTGTGTATGTATGTTTTTAAGTGCGGAAACCAGGAAAGAGTTTGAACATGGGCCAGCACGATTTTCATATTTTATAACTTTTCTCTGTGTGTATTAAATGTAAAATTTGTATTAAAATTAATTTTTTCAATTGTCATGAAATTTAATTTAATTGAAAGATATTCTCTGGCATTATCATTAAAGTATAACTTCTGGCATCTGACCGGCAAATCTGGCTTGAATCTAATCTAGTAGTGTAATTATCAGTGAGTTTTTCCAACATTTGTTTTGGTATGTCGGCAAAAACACGTTGAATGTGTGTGCAAGTGGTTCATCGTGCCAAGCTTATCGGTGTAGCCTAGCGAATTCTTATATTTCCACGGAAAATATTCTTGTGGTCTAAAATGTTGCGCCGTCTTATTTAAACCACAGGTCCCGCATATCCTGTTTAACTGACAAGCAAAGAAAGGCAGAAATTATTGCTCTATAGCGGTCTCCATTGACTGTAATGTTCTGACCGGCATAGTTTTTAAATGAAAACGAATCAATGATAACAGCAGCTCATATAGCACACCAAGCATTTTTTCCGCATGTAACGATGTAAGTTGAGACATGAGAATTGTCATCAGTCCAAAAAATGCAGTTTTGTTATTGGATGTATCCACTAAAACAAAAGCAAGCTTCATCGCAAACGAAAATCGGGATTAACAATAATCTGGATGAATGGATCTGAAATCGAATCTACGTCTAGCTCGTTGACCATGTGGTCTATTTATGTTTAAAAGGCAAACCAAGCTAAACATAAAATACTTAACAGCTAAAAAAAAAGATCCAAAGATAGAAAGTGCTACCAACTTAAAGTACCTCTATAAAAATACTCTATTTTTTGGTTTTTTACAAACACTTATGCATTAAATTATTTAAATTTTCTTCAAATGAATCGTATACATATTTAAATTTACTCTTGTTACAAAAAAAATATATCTTGATTATCCTATTTTGTTTTTTAATTTTTAAGTAAACTATAGTATGCTTCATTCCAGTACAAAACTTTATTTATTTATTTTTTTTGAATTGACAAGTTATTTTTAAAAAAAATACCTTTTAGTATTAAAATATAAATATTTAATATATATATTTTTGTTATTAAAATCTTAAAAATAAAATAAATTTAATTGCTCTGTTCAAGGATTTTGCTTTAGTATTTTTTATCTAGTTCTTTTAATACTTTTAAATTACTATAAAAATTTATTTATTAAGCAAACAAACCAAACTTGTATTAAGACAACTTGTGGTTTTTATTTTTTGCAACACTACTTTTAAGTAAATATTTTGTCTTGTTGCCAATGAAAACTTTCCACAAAAGGCGAAAAGTGAACAAAATTTTGTTACCATGTGAGCTCTTTCAGTTGTGTTTGTTTAAAGAGACTGAAAACTGTCGGAGAAAAATAAATTTTGTTTTTTTAAATTAAAAACTTAAAGAAAGATATTACACAACAAATAAACTACATTTATGCACTCAGGGTGTTGTTCAAAGGAATTGCTCACCTGCTTGCCAGTCGACTGCAACAGCTTACTTGAGTGATGAGAATAAACTCTTGAGTAAAAACACAATATTTTTCAAACTTCAATATATTTAAGAGCTCCACTTGCAACGTAAGCGGTAAAAGTATTTAATATACAAGTTATCTAAAGTACTTGCGAAATATAGTTTAGTAAATATCAGTTTTTTTCAGTTCAATTCTTTATTTGTATATAACATTTGCGTTTAGGATATGGCAATAATTTTCGTAAGGTGGTTAGGAAGTTTTATCCCTTTCTACTAAATATTGGACAATAATTATGTTATATCCATGGTGGAGAAAATTTTCAAAAAACTGTTCTGGGTGCTGAAAAACTGTTCTGGGTCTGAGGACGAAAAATGGGTTCAAGGGCAGAAAATCAACGGAATATCCCGACCATTCTTCTACGCCGACGGCCAAACCAGATATTAACACTTCCTAGAACATGCTCAGTATGTGGTGGGACAAGCTGAGGGTAGTGTGTTATGAGTTTTTAAAACCAACTGAAACAATCACAGGCAATCGTACCGCCTGCAACTAATGCGTTTAAGCCAAGCATTAAAAGACAAACGGCCGGAATACAAATAGAGACTTGATTTGAAGTGATTTTACCACATGACAGTGTTGAGCTCTATGTTGCGAAATTAAGCGGGACAGAATTGGAAACGTTGAAATGGGATTTCCTACCCCACCTGTCGTATTCTCTATACATTACTCCCACGGACTATCACTTCTTTCGGACAATCGCACATGGCTTGGCTGACCAATACTTTCGATCTTATGGAGGTGTAAAAAAAAATTAGTTAATTATTGTATCGCTACAAAAGACGACCAATATTTTCAACCCTCTTTCCTTTTTACGAGTGATTTTTTTGCTATTATCTTTTTGACAACACTAGTTTTGACAGCCCACGCACGTTTTGTATCTTGTGTCACTGTCAAACATCTTCAGTTTGGTCTATAATTTAATCATGAATCGTCTTACAAACGAACAACGCTTGCAAATTATTGAATTTTATTACCAAAATGCGTGCTCTGTTAAGAAAGTTCATCGCGCGCTTCTTCCATTTTATGGTCAGTTTAATCGACCTACTGAGGCTTCTATTCGGGCTATTGTAAAAAAATTTCGCACCAAATTTACATCGTAGAGTGCGAACTGAAGAAAATATCGCAGCCGTATCGGCCAGTGTTGGTGATGACCGTGAATTATCGATTCGGCGCCGTTCGCAGCAATTGGGCCTCTGTTACTCCACTACGTGGAAAATTTTGCGGAAGGATTTGGGTGTGAAGCCTTATAAGATACAGCTGGTGCAAGAATTGAAGCCAAACGACCTACCACAACGCCAAATTTTTGGTGAATGGGCTCTTGAAAGGTTAGATGAAGATCTTTTTTATCGAAGAATTGTGTTCAGCGACGAGGCTCATTTCTGGTTGAATGGATACGTGAACAAGCAAAACTGCCGTATTTGGAGTGAAGAGCAGCCAGAAGCATTGCAAGAGCTACCAATGCATCCTCAAAAAACAACCGTTTGGTGCGGATTATGGGCTGGCGGCATCATTGGGCCGTATTTCTTCAAAGATGATGCGAATCACAACGATACTGTGAATGGTGAGCGCTACCGTGCGATGATAACAAACTTTTTTTTGCCCAAAATGGAAGAGCTTGACTTGCATGACATTTGGTTTCAACAAAACGGTGCCACATGCCACACAGCACGCGAAACAATGGACCAATTGAGAGGCGAGTTCGGTGAACAGTTTATTTCACGCTTGGGACCAGTCAATTGGCCGCCCAGATCGTGCGATTTAACGCCTCTAGACTATTTTTGTGGGGCTATGTTAAGGCTAATATCTATAGCGACAAGCCCGCTTCGATTGACGCACTGGAAGCCAACATTGCCAACATTATTCGTGAGATACCGGCTGAAACGTTGGAAAGAGTATGCCAAAATTGGACTAAGCGGATGGACCATTTGAGGCGCAGCCGCGGCCAACATTTGCATGAAATAATCTTCCAAAATGAAATTATATCGACCTAACTATCGATCCAAATAAATATTTCATGCATTTTTCTGAATTTTATGTGTTTTTTTTTTTTTTAAATTTCCGATAGTTCTTATAAAATCATAATTGTATAAACAGTTTTATAAACTTTTTATGCAATAGATTTTTTGAAACTCTACAGTAAACCAGATTATTTCGACTAAAATACAAAATTAAGTATTCGTGCTTCAAACCAATATGATTAATATTATTAAAGACTCTTTTTCCTTAATAAAATTACCATGAATTTCGTGATTTTGGTACACTTTAAAAAACTGAAGCAACAATTTCTATTACGACTTTTGGCTACACCTCTCTCTTTCACAAAATGTTCTGATGTATTACAAAAGTTTTTTAGATGTTTTAATACAGCGATAGCAATATTTAGTTACCCTATTGTTTGAAAAATATTCTTGAAAATTTTCTAACATCTTGTCTCCTTTAAAGTAATAAAAAAAACCCTCAGATATAATACACGCATGCCAGCGTTTTTTACAATCTTCGAAAGACTTCTGCAACGTGCGTTTTGTTATCGCCAACAACTCCTGCTTCGATTTTTCTATTATCTCCTCAATCGTAGCAAAATGCTTACCTGTCATCGGTGTCTTCAGTTTTGGGAAGAGGAAAAAGTCAGTGGGGGCCAAGCCCGGTGAATGCGGTGATTGAGGCATGATAACGGTTTCGTTTTTCGCCAAAAACTCATGCGCAAGTATCGAAGTGTGAGTTGATGCGTTATCGCAGTTGCAAAGTCCATGATTGTTTTTTCCACAATTCTGCGCTATTCCTACGAATTGCATAACTTCAAGGTAGTACAACCTTGTGGCAAGAAGATGCATCACGCCATTGCAGTCGAAGAAAACAGTGAACATAACCTCCACATTTGACCGAACTTGACGTGCTTTTTTCGGTCTTGACCGACTTGGGATACCTGGGATTTGGTTTCAATGTCATATATAAAACAAAATACGTATCTAAAACCAGAGTGGTATAAAGTATTTGTATTTTTTAGTTGTATTTTGTATTTGAAATAAACAACGTGAAAGTATTTTGTATTTGAAATACACAGCTAGGAAGTATATTGTAGCTTGTATTTGAGTATTTTGCCCAGCCCTGAGTTTATCAGTAACCATGTCGTCATATAGCTTTTTCTATTCACATTACCAGTTTTCGACTTGCTGTGGGTTTTTGTGGCATCTTGTTATTTTTTCTTCAGCCATTGTTAACATCATATGAAAGTGTTTGTTTGAAAACAATAATACTTTTTACTGCAAAGTTGTTTGTTAAGTGGCATATTTTTAGTACTCTTGTTTGTTATTTCGAAATTTTTATATTTTTTTGTGTATTCTCCAGTTATAAAAGTTTATTTAACATATTAAAAACTTTTAAAAACTTTGTGTGCCATTTGCAATAAAACTGTACTAAGTCAGCATGTGTTAAAGTAGAGCTATATGTCATTTTTAAATTTTAAGTTAGATATAGAATATAAACAAATTTATTGAGAAGTCAGATAACCTCAGTTTGAATGATTCCAAATGAATGTAATTTTCATTTGTAGAAGCTTAGTCAGTTAATATTTGATTGTAGTCATAGCCAGAGTAGAACAAATTCGAATGATTCCCATATGTAAATTGTTATCAAGTCCAACACGCATAAAATAATTAACTTCTCAATATTAAGCAATTCTGCCGCGAAAGAGCATACTATAGTTTTGCTTACTTCCTTTTTTATTTATTTATTTATTTCTCCATATTGCAATACAAAGCCATCCAGGCCAATAAACCGTATTACAGAGTAGATCACATATTTAAAGAAATATTTAAAGTAATTCATTAAATACTAATTATAATAGGATATAAATTTCAATAGTAATTGATTCAATACTAACCATAATAAGATATAAAAATAAAATTGAGTACATATGAAAAAATACAAATAATATCTATAATCTAACGGCCTTATTTATAAACTTTTTTTCATGTTTATTAAGCTCTTATTACACAAATTTTCTATAGAAAAAATTTTTATAAATAATGCAGTAAGACTTCAGATATTGCATAAACTTATGCGTATATTTCTTGGATCCCCAGCCGCACAGACAAATTGTATAACTATAGTATCTTTAAAGGATCCGGCCACTGTCAGTGACAACTCGCACTATAAATAAATAAATAAATGAATCAAAAAAATAAAAAATAAAAAAAAAAATATGTTCAATCTCATGAGGTTGAAAAATAAGCCACGATTTTTCGGCAAAAAACGTTATTAGTATGAGAGAAGACGCGTAACTCATACGGGAGACTATTCCAACACCGAGCCACTCTCACCACGTATGATCTTTCAAATATACAGCAGTTAACCCTAGGAATAATAACCTGTTTATTTCTGTGCGATCGTGAAAAGATGAACTCACTACGACTTGATGAAGGATACCATATTTAATTACCTGCTAAAAAGTGGCAATATTACGTAGATTAACAAACTGGTCGAAATAGCATCCTAAGAATTCCCTAACAAACTCAGAAATGTGCTCACGTCTACTAACATTAAAGACAAAACGAACAACCATATTTACAGGCTTCTCAAGCAGTTTAAAGTTCGTTAAAGTAGCACCTGACACAACCTCAAAGCCGTACAAAATTTTTGGCATTAGAAGCCAATGCGCTATATAACGCTTAACTTTCAAAGGCCGATACATATTCATTGAATAAACTCTTCTTAATGTAATAGCAGTTTTGCGGAGCACAGACTGAAAATGAGGTATACATGCTAGATGACTATCAAAGGGTGCTTCAATGGCTGATTTGGTAGAGTACTCGACCAACAGTCTCGAAGTCGCAGGTTCGATTCCAGCCTTAGACTCTGGGTATTACTGCAGACAAGCAAAAAAGCTTCGTAGTTTTTGAGTGTTTGTTACAAAAAAAAAAAAGGCCTTTTTAATTGCTGGCCTTTTAATACTTTGAATAACATTTAGAACTTATTGTCCATTACTTCATACACTGACATCCTGTTAGACCTTTGGATGATGTTTTGGCAAAGCACAAATTTTCAGAATAGAAACTTGTAATAAGCACGGATGGATTGATTGTATTATCTAAAAATTTGTTCCTTTGCTAAGAAGGTCCGGCGGTGTTTAAAAATAAATTCTAAGCGCATACATACATTCTACGAAGGCGGATTGTTATTGAAGCATAAACACATTTTTTTTTTAATTGCGATCTATCAAACGCCAGCTGTTAAAATTTTTCCCAAATTCATCGAGTAGTTTATTTGTTGTAGTTGTTTGAAGTAGGCAACTTTTGTGTTTCTTTAAAAATGGAAAAAAGTGAATTTCGTGCAGTAATCAAACACTATTATTTGAAATGGAATACGGCGAAATAGGCAACAGAAAAGCCCGGTAAACATTATGATTCTGCTCCATCAGATTATACGGTAAAAGACTGGATTGCTGAATCTAAACTCAGCCATCAACAGGAAGTCCAAGTTGGATGGTTACTGAAGAAAATATCAAGAAAATCCTCGATATCTTTATGAATGATTGCCGAATCAAGTTACGTACAATTGTTGAAATGGCAAACATATCATATGAACGTGTATTCAACAATTTGAATCAACATTTGTATATGAAAAAGCTTTCGCCAAGATGGGTGCCGCGTTTGCTCAGTGTCGAATCAAAACGAGTGCAACAGACCACTTCACAGCGGTGCTTGGACGTGATAAAGCGAGCAACAACTGTTGATAAAACGTTGATACATCACTATACATCTGATACCAAAAATCAATCGAAACAATGGGTGAAAGCTAGTGGAAGTGCTCCGAAGCAGGTGAAGACAGTGAAATCGGCTGGTAAGGTAATGGCCATTTTATAACCATATTGCACGATGATAATTGTGATTCACACCTCAACGTCAAATTTGATGCTCAACTTAATTTGATATTTCTTTGCTTCAATCTAACATTGAAAAAATTCAAAGGCGACAAAATCAAATTCTGCGAATGATTACTGCAGCTCCATGCTACATAAATCTTACGAATTCATAAGGATCCATGTGTTCCTCTTGTAAAAGACGAATTTTCAAAGTACGCGACAAGGTATATCAGTAAACTGGAAGTTCACCCAAATTCTCTTGCACGTAATATACTTAATTTTGAAGGCCACTCTAGGTTAAGTACAAGGGATACCCTTGCCACTATCAAAACGTTAAATAGGTGATTTTACTGATATTGACCGTGCAAAATAAAATATTTGTATCTAGCATTAGCTTGATTTAATTTTGTGTATTTAGTATTAAGTTTAGAATACTTATTGTTAGTTCATTTTGTGAAGATTCAATAGATAAATGAATGAAAAAAAAATCTTCGATATATCTAACCACGGAGAGAACCACAATTGAGCGGCACGTTAAGATTATAGAGGTCTTTTCAGAAAACGGGCGTTTAAATCAGAATATATTTCCTACAACTCATTATTTATTTGGTCAGCTTAATCAACCAAATGTGTCCACAATAAGGTGAGTTGCAGCAAATTGGGTCTATAGCAAATACGAAAACACTTTCAAATGCTCGGCCAGTTCGTTGTCCAGAAAACATTGCTGGTATTAAGACTTGACAGAAGAATCGTCAGTGTTGGCTAGTCGTCATGCCTAGCAACTGAAAAGCTCACGAGCATGACTGAAAATAATTTTTAATGTCATTACACGCCAAAAAGTTCTTATTGATCTAAGAGCTGAAGCTTAGTTATCATTACGAGCGTGATACATACGCTCGGTGGTTCGAACAGACAGAAGTGAACGGTGACTTTACAAAGATAACCATCTTCAGCGTGGAGGCACCTCAGTGGGTTTGTTAACAAACAGAACTGACGAATGAAAAACCAAAGTTTATTGCTGAAAAGTCGGTGCATCCACCAAGAGTTACCATTTCGAATGGTGTATAGATTAGTGACACCATCGGGCCTTATATATTGAGTAATAAGGTTGGCTAAGCAATTACTATGAATGGTATTTGCTACTGCGAGATGACATCTAACTTCTTACGGCCAGAAGTTCAGTGTATTGACCTAGCAGATATGTGTTCCTACAGAATTGTGCCACTTGTCACACAGTCAACGAGACAATGTCTTTCTTTTGCGAGAAATTCAATGGCCGTTTTCTCCCGTCGTGGCGATGTTAATTGGCCGCCATGCGATTTAACGCTGTTGGATGCCTTTTTCTAAGCATATTTAAAAGAAAAAGCGTACGCCAACAAGCCATGAACAATTCAAAGGCTAAAGGATTAGACACTTCGACAAATTATCGACATTGTCTCTCTTATGTCTCAGAGTCTTTGAAAATATGTACAATTGTATAGAGGTATGCTACCGATGTCGTGGCAAGCCTTTGACCGATATTTTATTTCACGCATAATTGGTATCATGGGATCATAATATTATATGAAAAAATATGGGGATAACTCTGAAAACTTTCTGTTTTGTCTACTGTTTGGCCAAAATCCAATTAAATTTTTGTAACAAGAATGTTGTGTTTTTGCGACATGATATACAAAATATTGAGTATATTTGATACACAAAGTATTGAGTATATTTCATACATACTTTTTAGACGCATCAGGCATCAAGAATAATAACTTCAGTGTTAATCTTTTGTTTAAATATATACATATATATTTTTTATTATTACGAGTTGTAGATTTTTTTATATATATTTATTTGACTTTTTTGATAATTTAAACTATTGGTTGATTTTTTAACGTTTGCGGCGGCCCAAACCGTAAAAAAAGAAATAGGGATAACTGGCAGCTGTAACGTAATAATGCAGTAATGCATGACAATAACGTTTTGTTAGATACAAACTTTTTCCTTATATTACCAACCATTTTGTTCACTGAATTAGAGAAAATTATATTTAGATAAACATATACTCGTGCTAAAAGAAAATTTTGTGTAACTTTAAAAACTAAATATGTTTGTTGATAACTTAAAAAAACTACCAAAATTTTCCAAGATCTCTTTCCGCAGTATCCGCAGCTTACACGTAATTCCCCAAAAATATGCAATATTAAAATTCAATACTTGTAGCCTTAAAGTAACATCAGCTGTATTGCTTAAACTAAATTGTATTACGTTTTTGCCAGCAATTTTTTTGAAGGTCACAATAAATTTATCTAACAAAATAAAAGTTTTCCTGGATCTTTTTTATAATTAATTCGAAACCCAAATATCTTTTAGCTTTCAAAGCCAGCACTTATTTTACTTGAAGTTTCTGATGTCTTCCCTTTCATTAAAAAATGTTTTTTTCATTAAATTTTATTACATTAGTTATCTTACGTCTTATGCGATGTACACATGAAGTTTATAGTTTTTCTGATGTTTTACATGCATGGATGTTGTTCAATTATACTTAAGAGAATAATATAAATTACATACCATGACACTAACTATACGCTGTCAATTGAGTGATGTCATTACCAGTGTGACTTGTATTAATGCTTCTACGAAGTTCCTTTTTTTCTGTTGTAAATAATATAATAGCATTATACTTATATACAGCTTCAGATAGTGCAGTTTCGAATTTATGTATTTTATTTTGGCATGAGAGCAAGAAGAGAAAAATAGAAGCTTATTAAGTAGGTATGCTTAAACATGTATAAATACCTTATAAATGTGTGCCTTATGATGACAGCAATATAAGTGAATTTTACATTTTCTAGATTGCTTTAATTTTTTCACTTATTAAACCATATTAAAAAAAATCATTATTATTATCATTAGCTTATCTAAGTCCAATCGAAAAGTTTGTTTTATTCTTTAAATATATAAAAAAACAAAAACTGCTGAAAATATTTGCATGTCGCTCTGGAACACAAAATTTATGTCACAGAGACTCTGGAAAAAGTATGCGAGTTCCGCAAACAAACCAGCCAAAGACTGTTATATATATCAAAAAAGTTAAGTTTATGTTTACTTTGATATGAAGGTAACATTCAATCCTCTGTCTCAAACTCATTAGACAAATATATATTATTACGTTTTTGCCTCTAAAACTCTTTTGCGGATTTTTCAATTCCAAATGGAACCATGACTCACAAGTGTGTTGTTATAAAGTATTTAAAGAATTCACAACTTTATTTACATTTAATACCACTGTGTACCAAAGCACTAGAATTGCTACCTTCTGACTAATGACTGTCTTGTCTAGGGTTTATACACTGGGCACTGATCATTTTTAACTAATTTGATTCCAACATTTTAAATGCTGCAATAGAGTTTGTTTTAGTCTTTCGTGTTGTTATTGTTAACACTCCGCGAACACTACTCCCTCTTTCCTTCTCATCATAACCTATTTTCCTAGTTCCAGTACAATGCGCTGCATATGTTGGGGTCATCCTCGAGTACTGGTCCCAGATAAAAAAAGAAAAAAATGTAGAATTTTATTTATTTATAATATTGGTTTACTGTATATAAAAAGTATCTTCTAATGGTAAACTGCTAGTATTACCCGAAATGGAAGTCTATTAATATAGCATTTTCTTTTTGTATACATTATTTAATAATAGAGTACGAGTGATAGATGATTTGACGATTATTGCCTCCATTTATGAAATTTACTTCTAAATGAGTATGTATTATTAAATTTTCTATCAGCACCCAGCAGCGGAAGTTTCAATTATTAAAGCAATAATTCGATTCACACATGTAAATGTAGTTTTGTACACCAAAGACGATATAAGAATCTAGTATACGCTACCAAACACAATGGCGCATTTATTTGTACGCAAAATAAGTGAGATACCTGAAGTGCGAAATCAACGAATACAAAGGTTCATTACTTCCTTTTAAGTCAGCATTACGAGTAGATGGCTCCTATACAATCTTCTAATTGTACTATGACAGCAGCAAAACTACCTACTACATTACCTATCTTTTATAATGTATGCAATACCTTGTGTGCAATGAATGCTAATTTACAATGTGTGCTACAGATCTACTACTTACTTAAAAATTAATCGAGACTCTATTCGAGCAGCCGTTGCGTTTGTTGGATGAACAATTCAGTATCTCGCCTTTTAAAAATGTATGCTACTCGCAGGTTCTCCAAGGCTGGATGTAGAACTTTGAAATCGAATTCAACAAAGATAAACTTTTTGAATAGACATGATATTTTCTTCGTTCAAGAGATAATATTCCATCATTATAATCCAAAAATAATTGACACAGACGTAGTCTAACCTAGAGCTAAAATTTTTCCACGGCGTATGTCGTCTCCTCAAGTGGCCAATCGCATCCGCTTAGACTAGCGACTTTATGTATATCCGCAGAAAAGAGTCTAGCAGCATTACATTGCACGATCTTATAGCCCAAATCACGTGTCTTAAACATTAACTTTGGCATACGCAGGTTTAGCTTTGGCGTACAATAAACCAGGACACCCTGCTTTCTGGGGCATAGAGGTGAAAGAGTCCCTTGTTTCTTATAGAAGATAAACTTTAGGAAGCCGCATTACTTATATTATATTGCACGAAACCCCTACCAATTGTCAAAACTGACAGAATGGCGATCAGCAATGCTCTCAAGAAGTTCTGCCTAGCAGACCTCTGGATGATGATTATGGGTGAGGTGCCTGCCTTGATTGCAATGTTCTAGCTTTGGTTTAAACCTAAACTCGTGGGAGGGGGAATTAGTTTTCGGGGGTAATAACCCGCTATTGTCAGTTGCAGCAGGTACGTATAATGCAAGTAACTAGAAGTAATGGTTTAACGGATGAGTTGGACGTTCCATTCACGTCTGTGAAACTGCATATAACAGAGACTAGAAGGCCCAAACTTCTCAGCAAAGATTTTGTCTATATGGCTACAAAATTATGCCAAAAAGTTGTGACCTATGTGAGCTTTGCAAGCCACATGGAGGCGTTGTTGAATCGTGAATAATTTATTCCGTGAAGTTAGTCTATCATCAGATTAGGCCGAGAAGGTAGGTGCAGATGTGCAGCAATTTTACAGTCTCTCGATTTAATCTAAATCTGCTCGGTGGGATGAATCATAAATTTTATGTAAAAAAAAGTAAAAAAATATGTAAAATACAGAAAAAAATAAAGAGTTGATTCTTACACCCCTGCATATGTTCATTTGCCACTATATCAGTGACGACTAAATTGAAGGACTTCGGTTTTCCACTTAAATACCATGGATGGGCATTAATAATTACGTTAGATATAAATACTAATTATTATAAATAATAAGTTAGATATTTTTATTTATTATGCCTGAGTGCCCGCTAAAAGACCAATAGATAATCATAAATTTTATTTATTGGAAACTTTTTTTTATTTTTGTTATATAAAAAAAAAAAAAAAATTAAGTTACTAAAACAAACCGTGCTCTTAGCCCTAAGCGAATAATTTTCAGAAATTCAGAAAGTTATTTTGAAAGATTTTACAGCACCTGTGCTCCTGTGTGCAATTCGGTAACGTGTTGCACAAATTCAAGCCCCACCGACTCAAGTTTTGAAAAAAGTTATGGAATATGTTCTATAACAGGCCAATGAGTGTGAAGCATCATACGGTATGTTTTCCAATTGTTAAATTTGTTGACCCCACTCCTGTATATATATGTATATTTAGAAAGGATTTTAGCTAAGCACATAATAAAATTCATAACTTTTAGTTGGTCACATAAAACACCAAAAAATTTTTGGAAATATATCTCTTGGGTGACTGTACCGCAATTTGTTGTTGCATCCTCATACACTTTTATGATATGCATGTAAGTATATATGTATGTATCTACACATAGAAGTGTGTATTTATATACATACATTTGTGTGTGTAATGCATGTATTAAGTTTGCTGTTGAAGCAGATAATTTTTATGATGCTTCTGTCTTTTTACAACTCCTTATGTAGATGTTTGCATTAAAGTTTTTCAAGTGTGTTTTTGTTGCAAATTCGTTGTTGCACTCTTGTGTTTTGAAAACATTTCTGTTGTTGCATTACAAGTAATTGGAATGAAGAAACAAAAGAAAAGAAAAAATAATAACAACTCGACACATACTTATAGTAAAATAAAGTCAACTATACACTAATACATGTGAAAGCAGACATTAAATAAAATTGAATTGAACCTGCAAACATTTTGCATTCTAAAAATGTCTTTGAGGGTTTTTTTCTAATGAAATTTTTGCATACACAGAAGTATATAACATGGAATTCATTTTGCTGAATTTCCAGAATGAAAACGTTTGTTTTCAGCTAAAAGTTGTATATAAAAATATGTAAAAACTTTAATGGGACTGAGTGTTATTACGAGTTTAGTTTCCGGGAAAATTATAGTGATAGTGACTCACGTGGATTCTATGGTTTCTATGCTAATGAGAAAGCTTTAAGTCCTATTCCATACTTTATCCTAATAGCTTAAGTGGAATTTGAAAAATTGTGAAATGGTTAATTTATTATATATACTCGTAAAAACTTTCATTGTCAAAACGAATTTTGTTGTAATTTGATTTGTTTTCGATCTGCCCTATATGTTGTAATTATTAAAGCTCAAATCTGGCTTTCGCCAAAAAGGAATTTTATTTATTAATTATGACAATAATTACCGTGACCAATAACTCTTGATCAAAGAAGACAGGAAAAAATAACTGAATACTAAAGCGGGGGGACAACTAGCTGTTGTCGCTATTAGCACCCACTAGGATTCGAATTCCTTTTCATTATAATCTATTTTCATTTGTTCTTAAATATAGTTATTCAATGAATTTATTTCGAAACAGTTTTTTTTAGTTTTATTTCGACTTAAGATCTTACGATATAATCCACAGATATATTCACATTCTACTTGCGGAGGTATCCCAGAGCAGTCTTTCAAGCTAAAAGTAAATTACATGCGTTAATGCGCTAACACGTAGCAGTATTCTACCAACAAAGTTAAACTAGGGTTCATTTTAGAATAACACAATGATGATTGACCCTAAATGCTGCTTTATCTGTACACATAAATAGTAGCGATATTTATGTATGATGTTCTTGGAATGAAAATTCCATGTGATTCCCGTTAGACTGAACTGCTTTTTTATGACTCAAAAATAATAGTTCCACTTGAGTGTAGTGGTTTAAAAATTAAACTTCAGTTCCCCCGTTCTTCGTCGTATTTATACTACCTATATTCCACCGAATATCGAAAACCACTCTTATATGGGGTGTCTGGTGGCCATTTTATATATTTATATACGATTGTTACCGCTACTACAGTTTGTACAAAAGATAAGAACACAGAAAACAATTTTATCCTTTCTTTTAAAGTTGCTTTCAACCACATATTAGTAAATGTCTAAATTGTTTGTTTATTTTTTTAATAATTCCATGCCGGTTTTTCTTGGCCCGATGTTTGTACGATATAGAAGAAAAATTAGCCATATTTTTGAGTGCGGATAGCTTAACTTAAGTGGTGACCACGGTCAAAAGAAAATTTTAATACACAAAAGTATTTTATAAATAAAACTAGTTTTTGCCCGCGGCTTCACTTGCCAACAAAGTTTCATACAGACTTTCATCTCCTATTTTATCCCCTTGGGGATAGACTTAATCAAAATCCTCTCTTAAGGACTCGTTATGCGAACGTTTATGTTAGAAAAACTTAACGTACCTTAACGTACGGCCATTTGTATAATTATAGAACTTTAAAAAACTTACCACATGTCATCAAAAAATAAACTATGCACAGCATAGTTGTGTTCGTGATGGGCATTTTTAAGTTAGTTTTCATACATGCAACAGTCAATACCAATTGGCTTTAAGAAATATAAAGAAATTTAAAGAAATAGTTGTACACATATATTAACGTTTCTATTGGCATTATTCAAACTTAATCTGTTTTATTAAATAGTATTTTTATAATTATTATTATAAAAATGACAAAAACTTAAAATTATGATATTATATTTGCATCACTAGAAAAGTTCCAAAAAGGGTTAAATGTGTCAGAATACTATCTTTCATATAAGAGTTCCAGCACTGGTCTACGAATATCACGTAACAACGGCGCCAAATGCTACTTAAACAGAGTGAGACATTCCGGCAACGTGACAGTTAATTTCAATAACCGCTTACATTATTAATGTATACTTAAATACTAACGACCGTTCCATAAATGAACGTGGACGTTCGCATAATTGTACCTTTAGCCTACGTCATAACATCTACATGTATGCCAGCCAATACCTCCAGTGGTTTGATAGATCACTATATTAGTCACCTTTGTGTGTTTACACGCCAAAGAGCAAGGCAAGAGCCGGAACTAATTCCCCGCTAGCAATGGTTATTTCAAAAAGTAATAAACGGTGCGGAAGGAGGGTGGCACCGATGGAAGTATCTATTGGGCGGATTAGTCAGTTACGATGTTACAGTGATCGAGTGAGCATTGCGTTTCGCTGTGGAGATATTTTGTTGCTTTGCGTTTTCACATGGTAAATCCCAATTTTTTGGAGCAACGAGGCTAATTTTCACTTAAACAATGAATGTTCTGTATGTGCTTTTGTAAATTTCAGAATAATTAAAAGTAAAAATTACACGGAATTAGTAGCAGCAGGAATAAGTAGTGTTTGCCTTCATCCTCGCGTGTTTTCTTTTACTTTCATCGGTGTTTTCTTTATATGTTTGTTATTAATTTCTTTTCAATAGTCTATTTGATTCATTACCTCACAATGTAGCAGGCGTGGCGTTAATTTTTGATTGTCTGAACAGTGTCTGAGCAAGGATCAGTTTAAAAAAATTTAATTCCAACACTTTAAATATTGTGATAATCCTTGGTTTGGTCTTTCCATGTAGTTATTTATAGATTTAAGTCCAACGTCTATAAACATTAGTCCCTCTTTCTTTCAATGTACAATGCACTGCATACACAGTAAAACTGCCGTTAGTGGTCTCCAAAAACCCACAAGCTTCGATTGAAATAAGGAAAACCATTGCATTGACCCTGGGTAACTTATCCACGAATGAAATAATTGCACCATTTTTTTTCGAAAATTCTCGCTACATAAGGCTCCTTTTTGAAAAGTGTGTTCAAATTGGAAGAAGACATTGGGATGACATACTGCTTAAACAATGAAATCCGCATTTTCAGTCTATTGATCAATACTTTTAATAAATTTTGTGTCAATTACTACGTTTTTTATTGCAGCTGGAAAATATAAACCAGACACCCTGTTTTTGAACCAGTACTTTAAATTAAATATTAACAGACGATCCGGTATTGCCATTGGCATATTATCTAGTACGAGTTGGTTAGCCTAGGGAAAATAGTAGCCATAAATATAAAACTCAACTTTATAACAAATTGGAAAAAGTGTTGCTACAGTCATATCTAGAGTTCATCGATTTTGGTAAAAATATTTATGTCGCAAAACAAAAATTTACAAAAATGTTCAAGCCATCATAACATCAGCTGTATATTGCTAAAAGCAAGGGCTAGATTTAGCATTGATGAATTTTGAAGCTTTCATCCACCAGAGTGTTGAATTTTGATTTTCCGCAATGGTGAGAATGAATAATTTTGAAAGTTCTAGTGAATACTTGAGCAACATTTTTACAGTCAAATATCTGAAGAGAGTTTTTAATTTTTTGCATAATATCTTGAATAGAATGTCCAAAGCAAATTATAAAGTTAATATTCGCATTATTTGATCTTGTTCATATTTTTTTCTTCTAAACTTTTCAGCTAAAGACATTGATTTGTTTTTGCTTTTTTTTTATAAAATAGGTTTAATGGTAATTTATTTGCGATATTTCGATAAAATATAATTTATAAAACTTAAGAAAGTATTTCTTTTGCATCGAAACAGCAGAACTTGAATATACTTCTAATTATTTCTCTTTGGGAAAATGCACTTAGTCATAACCACATTGTATATTGTTCTTTAAAACAACTCGTGTGATAAAGGTCAATTGAAATTTTATGCTAGAATAACTTAAATTGTTAAATATAATATAGAAGACTGCAGTTGACTCGGCAAATTTATATAAAAAATGAATCTAGAAGAAGAGCCGGTTCATTTAACATAATATTACACGATATGTAAGTATATATAACTAAATAATAAATAAGCATACTCGTATATGTTTGTATGTATTGAATAAAAAAAAATTGTGTCTCAGCGTCTTATAATTTAGACATTATAGAGGCAAGTTGACGTAAGCTGCCCGACTTTGATATATATAATTATATGTTTCATGTGTAATTATTATGTGTACATACTGCATACAGACATAACTTAAGCAACATACTTATAAATAAATGAAAAAAATAATTACAAAATAATGATGAAGGATGTGAAGCATTTCAATGTTTTGGGATAAATATTCTTTAATTTTTCGCTTAAACACCGAAATTCTTTCGATATTTTTAATGCATTGTGGTAGGCGATTAAACTCTAAACTTCCAATATGTTCCACGCGTTGTTAAGTTGTTTCTAAACGACATCTTGCTACCCTCAAACTTGAAATGTTTCTTGTATTGACAAGTGTTTGACTTGCAGAAAATGAAATGGTATGAAATCCAAGTTTTGCAGTGATTTGAACACGTAAACTAATTAATATTTGCATTTTATGTAATCCATGAACCGGAAGTATCGTTGGAACTATATCTCTATATAAAGACAGCATTGGAAAAGACATTTTTAAATCAAAAACTATTTTTAATGCTTTGTTCTGCGCTCTTTGCAAAGTATCATATGTTTCAGCCAACAAATATAAACATTTTAAGGACTTAAGGAGTAAATATGGATGTAGTACAGGGAAGTTTAATTTACAAGTGCCAATAGCCTTCTGAATCCACGTACACTAAAGTAGTTTGTCTTTCATACAAAAAAAAAAAAAAGAAGAAAAAGAAAAAGAAACTTGTTCCAAAAATAATTTTATATGTTTGGCACGTCTACAAATACCACCCATATAGTATTTTATTCACTGTGTCGCATTTTTTAGTCCGATCAAAACCTTTTATACGAGTATATCGATTTTTATGGCTCTGTAAAGGTTACATTTTTATCTTCAATAGATTTTAGTCATGACTTCAAAAACCTTCGTTCATTCTCACCTTAATGCTAAATATTTTTGAATCGGGTTTTTTTAAAAATCATGAGTAAAATTTTAGGTAGATATCAAACTTAGTTAAAGACAATTTGTTCTAGATTATATACACATATGTATTATGTAAAAATATTTTAATATGAATTTATTGACTAAGTTTTTTCACTATTCAATAATTATACTAAAAACAAATCAACACATCGTTCAGCTTTATGTAATATATTGAGCTAGATTTGGCTTCATGAGCTCTTTTTAGTTCAGCTCTTTTCAATGAAAAATCTCTTTCTTTTAGTTCAATAGTTCTGTGCTGCATCCCCCCGGGGAACAGGTTTTGCCTTGGCGTATTCCTAACTTAGGCGCTCTGTTTTTCGGAGAAAAGAGGGGAAGGGGTCCCTCGTTTGGTGCGGCAAACAAAACTCTTGGAAGCTACATGACTTATGTTGTGTTGGCTTCCGAAACCGTTACCAAGGGTATAAATTGGCAGAACGGGTATCAGCATGGCCCCCGGGAAGTTCTGCTTGCGGTTCGACCCGGGCTGATCATGGTTGAGGTACCTACCTTGGCTGTAACGTTCTGGCTGTGGTTTAAACCTAAATCGCAGGAAGGGAGTGTAAGTATCCTTGATAATTGTTTGGTGATGGCTTTTTTCGAGGACTAACAATCTCCCTAGGAGCTGTTGCCTATACAACAGATACGTGTACTGTGAGGAACCAGTGGTGACGGTTTGACGGGTGAGTTAGTTTAAGGGCTGATGCTCTTAGTGGGCTTCGGCCTACCAACTCATTTAGCCTTGTCTTCCGTTGATAGCTAGGAAATTGCGTGCATGTGGGATTAGAAAGCCCGAACTCCTCAACAAGAAGTAGTTCATATGACCGCAATTAAATGCAAGAATTGCTACCTGTGTGAGCCTAGTCAGCCACACAGGGGCGGTGGTGAATCGTGAAAAATTCACTCCGTGGAAGTGGTCCACCATCAGGTTGGGCCGTCAAGGCAGGTACTGATGTAAATCATTTTCACAGCTTTCACAGTTCTGTTCTGCATATATAAATATTATACAAAAGCAAAACAAAATCGGAATATAGAAGAAACCAAAAACTTTTTTTTTATCTTGGACCAGTATTCAGGGAATGACCCCTACATATGCAGTGTATTGTACTGGAACTAGGAAAATAGGTTATGGAGAGGAGGAAAGAAGAAGTAGCGTTTGTGGAGGTTTGACTTGGAACGAGCCAAACTCTATTACAGCATTTAAAATGTTGGAATTAAAACACTTTTCAGACTAAGAAGATTTAGTCCAACACCTTCCACACCACAAGGCAATGAAGTACATTCAAAAGAAGAGAAGAAAATGAAACTCGTGCACATATCTGGCTGCCTATTCCGATGCAATTTGGTTTCATACGAAATCAATAATAAACATATGTACGAGTATATAGAAAATATGCACAACAGTGAAAAAAAGTGACAAAAACACATGTACAGAGCTTGGTACCTATTTACGGTCTAATGGTGGTGTAGAAGTATATTGAAAAATAATTGTATTGAATAGAAAAATAATTTTGTTATGATGAATTTCGATTGTTTCCAAATCTTTTTCCGTTTCATATCAAATCATTAATTTTGAATAGAAAAAACAAGCAAAACAATCTGTGTTACAATAAATTTTGTTGTCTAATTTTGTATGTTCTACTTTAAATTGAGAAACAACTTTTTGCCTACTTCCGTATGAATGAAAAGAAAACAACGGGAAAAGCAAAAATATGAACTACGGAGCTTACAGAACTAATCGGCTCACTTAGCTCCCTCAACTGAATAGTTCTGGATAGAACACTTATTCGCGTACTAACCAACAATATATTGATTGTAATAGAACGAATTGATTCTTACAAAACCTATTTTTAGTGAAAAATGGCAAATATGTTTTTCAGTGGCTTTTACTTTGAAAATTCAGTGATAAACATTTCACTATTACAAAATTCAGCCTCATCATTACTTTTCTTGGCTATCATCTCGAAGAAGCTTAAGCGATACTACTATAAACTGAACTTTTTCAAATGCTGAGTTGATAATTAGGAGTTTCCATAAATGCATTCATGCATAGTAATATGCGAGCAAATGTTCGTATGCACATATTTATAATGATTCTGCTATTCATGCATAGGGATTCCTTTTTTCATAAAACTTATGTGTATTAATTTTCATTCATTTTTATTTCACTCATATTCCTGCTCAGGCTCTGGAAGAATGTTTAGTCATGATGGTATTTAATATCATAATAACAGTTATGATTATCTTAATGTTGAGTTGAAGTTTTTTTTTAAAAAAAAAAAAAGGAAAGAAATAAAATTTCTAGAAAAAAAATTACTAAATTTTCATACTGTAACGCTTGCATTAACATTTTTGTTGCTTTTTCAGTTCCGGAATTTTTTATTTGATTTTTAGCGCGAAAAGTTGTCAAGAAATTATTTTGCATTTATTTCAATTTGCGAACAATAAAATTGAAAGTTTTATATTTCTTTTGATTTAAATGTGCCAACATTATTATAAAGTTTTTTTATGGCTGAGATTTCGTCAAGAATTTACACATACTTTTTAAGTTTTTTTTAATGGCTTTTGCCAGTTTTATTTTGTTTATACGAAAACAAGTTGCTGCTGTTTAACCCTCATATAGCCCTTGTGTGTACAGTAGAAAACATTTCTTGAATTGTGGGCTAGAAAATTGTTGACTTTGTTTTCAGAAAATATATTTATTGATTTAAGAATACTTTTTGGCAATGAGGTATTTTAGAGAAGACATTAATTATGACTTTGCACACATGTTGTAGTAATTTGCAACAGTGTAAACTTAAAATGTACAAGATGCGAAATTGATATTCATCAATACCTTCCTTGATGGTTTTACCTGATGATGGTCTAACTCACAGGGTGAGCTATTTACGATCGCCATGGTATAACTGACAAGACTGACGTACGTGGCAACTTTTGTCATATATGTGGAAAAATCCCTCCTGAAGAGCTCGGGCCTTCTAATCCATTCAATAGAAGACAATAATTCATGAGTAGGTAGCCCAAAACCAATAAAAAGCATCAGTTTTAAATCAATTCACCCGCCTAGCCATCAATACTGGTTCGGTACTTTACAGGCATCTGCTGCGAGACAACAGCACCCTGAAGAATATAAGTAGTAGTAGAGTATAAGTAGTTCCCCAAAAACTGGTTTGCACCATAACTATCAGGCAAGACCAATTATCGCTCTCAGAAATTTTAGGTTTAAACCGCAACCGAAATGTTTGTGTAAATATGCAGGCAGTTTAACCATGATTAGCGACGAGATGGCCTGCAAAACAGATCCCAAGGGCTGTTTAGGGTAACTCCTATGAAATGTCAATATATAGACAGCTAGGAAATATAGAAAACAAGCTGTTTTTAGAGTTTTTTGATTAGTTTTATTTTCTCTTATTTTCGTTATTACTCTCTTTTGTCAGACAAGTTTTCCCCATTTTGTATTGAATTTTTTTCTTTTTGCAATAACAATAAAATTTTCCCTTGTTTTGTATCCTCTTTGTTTCTTCTCGCCAAAAAAAATAAAGCAAATATAAATGTTTTAAAACTACAAAGTTTCAACAAAAAGAAAAAATTAGAGAATCGTTTGTTAAAGAACAACACTATGTTGCAGTTAAGTAACTAGTATACTCTCGTTCTGGTCTCCCTGTATTCAAATTTCAAAAATTTTATTTCTCCTGTGCTCTGAGCGCACAAACTTATCTTTTTACAGCTGTTTTGGTTCGTGTTGGTTTTTCTCTTGTTGGTAAGCATCTCATATGCAAAAGTTTTTAGAATGCAAATAGAAAACTTTGTAACTGATATCGTAATGTTTCTGTTTGCTTTGGCATGATATTGAGCTTGTCAAGAGATTTTCTGCTGCTCACATGGAAAAAGTAATCAATTTACTTTTAGTCATTGTATTATTGTTAATAAAATTTTATACAGTTCTTGTATATGAGTTATATTGGTGTAAAGCATTCAGTTTATTGCTCAACTTTACTGTGTGTGTGTTAACACGCGAATATTGAATTAAATAAATTCCAAAAAAAAAGTTTAAAACGAATTGTTTGTTCAAAGTACTATTTAACGTTGTTTAATAATGAATACTCTGGACTTTGTTGTGGGATGGGGATGGTGTGATTTTATTTGGCAGATTGAATATTACGGACATCTATTTTTTTTATGTGTTGTTATCGCTTTGGTTTGCTTTTCAAGAGAGTTCAACAAACATCAAATTGCGATGCATAAATGAATGTTCACTTCTATACACACTAGTTTCATTGGTTGGTTTTCGTAGCAGATCATTCCGAGCAAACAATAATGTGAAGTAGAAATAAGTGCACTTTTACAGGACTACTCCCTCGTTGAATGCATTACCGTTTATATTTATTTTTATAGTAGATCTAATACTACACTTTAGCCGTGAGGTGTCTTAGTGGATTAGAAGTCCAGATCCAAATAGTTAACCCAGGTTAGAAGGTGTATCCACGAATATGTTTCGCATGATAGCCCAAGCTGGGTGTTTGCAGAATAATAGGAAGCCCTTTTTTTGCTTCTTCCTCTTATAACAACTGCAGAAATATTTGATGAAGAGTAGTAAAAATAAAATGGAATATTTATCTAGCATAAAGTTTCATTACAGTTTGTGAGTTCAACGGCGCTTCAAAAATAGATACTTAAACTTGTGCCATAAAATTGCATAATAATTATAAAAACTTTTTTTGAACTTCTGGATTGAAAAACTTCAGTCCCTAACATTTTTTATTTATTTATATTTCCTATACAACAGGACTAAGTCTTATAGTTACAGTACAGGATTTTGTATATGTACAAGCAAGTAGTATTCAGATGTAATGCATACTAGGTAATTAAAATAAGAATAATTTAGAAACTAAACAGTTTGATTGAATTAATAAAAAAACTTGCTTAAAAAATGAATTAATTACTCAAAGAAATTAAAAAGGAGTTTCTAAAAGATATTGCGTTGTTGTTTGTCTGTTGATTATTTGGAAGAGCATTCCAAAGACGAACAGCGTTAATGAAAAATTGCCATTCAGAAACAAGGCATCGAAATTTGGGAACAATAATATTTCTACCCCTTGCCGATTTAGCGAATACTATTTGCTTAAATAGATATTTCGGTTCTCCAGTATTAATCAGCTTGTATAAAAACAAAAGCACTCTTATCTTAAGAAAGTTTTTAAAGTTAACTCCATAGAGATTCTTTGAGTATGTAGAGACCTGCTCACGCTTTTTGAGTCCATAGATATATCTTATGATGTTGTTATATAAGACTTCAAGTTTCTTCTCACTTACGCAGTCACAATTAGAAAATAATTCACATCCGTATGTAAGGCTTGGGATTAAATATGCTTTTGCAAGTAAGATTCTTACATTCAATGGCGTAAAATATTGTACGGACCACAAGGTTCTTAGTTTAATGTAAATTTGTCCAACCAGTGTATTAATGTGGTTTGTCCATGTTAAGGTGCTATTAAACACTAATCCTAGGTTTTTTGCCGTGTGTACAATATCAATTTTCTTTTTGTCATATAACTCTATTGTTTGCGAATGGGTTTTCAAAATGTTATTTCCATTAAAAGATTGTTTTAAAATATATTTTGAATTTGAACTACATAAAATGTCTGTCTCTACAAATCGTTTTTTGTAATCAAAAATTTATTGACTAATTCAGTGAATTTCCCTGTTAAACATGAAAAAAATGTCTTTCTACTCATGCTGAATACAATATAACAAACATTTAAAAAACTGTTTTTGCTGACAAGGAAGATTTAAAAATCCAAACAGCATCAAAAAGCTAGTTTATATTCTTTCGGACATTTAAAATATTGATAAGATAGATATCAAGAACTAGTTTAAACCTTCCGCAATTTGGCGTTTTGGTGATATATTTAATTCAAAAAAAGCTATTTAATTTAATTATAAAATATGATGCCCAACACGCAAGTTAAATGCATTCTTCCACTGCTCATTAAAATTTCTGCGAGGTGAATTTAATATTGTTTTAGAAACAAGCTAAATCCATTCCATGTTTGAAATCAGTCTTGCTAGAGGTGCAAGATGTTGAGACCAGGCATACATTTAAAGTTATTGGATGATACATTCAGGCAGTCAATGACACATAAAACTGCTCGCAGGCTCAAAGAAATAAAAAAAATAAATAAAATAAATAAATAAATAAAAAAAAATATAAAAAAATACATAAAAAAGTCTAAAAAAAAGCTTTCAACATGCTGTTTTATGTTTTGAATATTTTTATTTTTTTATTTGTTTTGTTTTAATATTCTTCATTCTGTGAAAAAAGTATGCAAAAAAAATTGTAGCTAACAACCAGAAATATGACATAAAAGAACGTGTAAAAGTATAGCCAGGCTTTAATACCTTCATGCTTTGCACACTGCGCTTCCGTTTCCGTTATACATACACATTTAGCTTTTTATTTGCTAGTGGTATGCCAAAAGGTAACGTATATTCATATGATTTCATTGTCTGCACACACAGACCGAATAACACAAATAAAATAGAATATTACTGCCGTATGCTTTTAGTGCAGTTGAGTTTAGTTTAATTTAGTCAACATTGCCCAAGTAAACTTTTCCTCTCTTTCCAGCTATGTACGAGTATGTAGGTATATATATGTATTCACATATATACAAATATGGTGCTTAACAATAGCTGGCAAGAATGTTAGGTACTTATTTACTTACCTTTACATGTGTAGACTTATGCTCAAAATATACTTGCTGCTTAAATATCTATGCAGTTCTTTAGAAAAATTTGTTTTCAAACGTTTGAATCTTTTGTTCTTCTTACACCGTACTGTTGTGTAGCCTTGAGTATTGTTACCCTGCGTTTCATTGTTACCTTTATTACGAAAGGGATATAAAGAACTTCCTTGTGGCAAACAAAATTTTATTGCAGCTTTCCGTAGTTTTGCTCTAAAACAATAAGTAAAAAAGTAATAATAAAATAATAAAAAAAAACTTTCAATTGTTCACTAAAATATACAAACAATTTATTCAGACAAAGTATGAAAAATGAAAATTAGACAAAGACAGTTTCAGTTTAGGAAAAATTTTTGTTTTCATTTATAAACCAAGGCTTAATGTGTTGGTTTGAAATAAAAATGAAAAAAAAAAAAACAACAATCTTAATGAATAAAAAACTTTCAATACAAAATAGGAACTATACAGGAAAACAATTTAAAACCATGCTATGCATTTTACCTTAGCTATAGTTTTCGTTTTTAATCAACTTAATAACTTTGAAAACAAAGGAAATACAATACAATATAATATAAAATAATTTCTATTGAAAGCAAAACTACAACAACAGCAACAATATTAAATAACAAACAATAACAAAAAAAAAAAAAGAGAGAAAAAACAGCAAATATTTCATTCAATTGTTAAATCTGAATTTAACCTACTTTCATTGAGCAAAATTTAACCCAAATACATTAAATTAAAAGAAGTTCTGCCTTACCTCGTTCCCTTCCCCCCTTCCTTTTGCAAACCCACCACATCACCGTGCGCCTTTCTCTCACTTGATTTTTCAATAACAGATTTAATGAAATAAAAAACCCTCTTTATAGCAGTGAAAAACAAAATCAAAAATAAAAAGAAACTAAAAGCAAGTTTTGTGTTGCACACAATGTGCAACATGCTATACAGAAGCACATGCACACACAACATATGTTAATGTGAGTATATACCAACTACTGCAGCATATTTACCAAGGACAACAACTTGAATTTACAAGTATTCTTTTAATATTTCTTTTTTCTTGCTTGTACGTGCTGTTGTGTGTAAATATGTAGAAATTTGTTTAATTTTTAAAAAACAACAATCAAAACTATTGCTAACATAAACTACAAAACTGCATACAAACACATACACACACACACATATATATAAAGAAAAAGTCAAAAATGTTGCATGTAGTAATAAATTACAATACAATTTTATGGCACAAAAGCAGAAAACACTTACAACAAAATTAAAACGAAAGTGAATGTATAAAAATATTTTTACAACAACTTGAATGAAAACACACACACACACACACACACACAACATTGAAACTTACACAACCCATTACAATAAAATACGAGTACGAATACAATGAGCAGTGTGATGCAGAAAAAATTCGGGGGTACAATAAAAGAAAGTTATCTGAGTTCAATTGAATTTTAAATGATAAACAAATCTTTAAAGAATTATTAAATTCAACTAACTTTTTTCATAATAATTTCCTATTGTTCTAACAGGGTCAAAGTAGAATTTGCTAAAATTTTTAGGTGTTTAATTCAAATAAAATAATATTGTTTTAATGTGAATAATCAAAATCGAATTGTTAACCGAACATGTTGATTTTTGTTGTGATAGAGTTTACAGGAAATAATTTATTAAAATACAGATTCTTGATTTGCTTATAATAATACATTAACTCTCTCGGTTCTATTGTGATAATAAGTCCCAATGAATGTTTGAATACTACTTGTTGCTATTTGTCTTCTAAACTGAAGAAAATTATATCTTAAAATGTCCCAGTCGTTGGTCTAAGTGTTATTTAATGGAATTAATAATTGTACTTAGTTTTGAGTATGTTTATAATGAGATTTTATCGTCAGTTAATGAGAAGCTCTCTTAGATGTAACATCATTTATATATATAATATAATAATATATTAAATAAGACAGACAACTGCCGTTGTTATGTAGCCAAAATCTGTGTACTTGTTTGAAATGACTTGCTACATAATATCGCCCCTTTATTGCAACATAGTCATATCTAAAAAATTTGTTTTTCTTGTTAACACTGCAAAATTGTGAACAGTACTACCTTTAATATTGTGCCAAAAATTTAATCAAATTATTTTTACACTGTTTCTTTTTGGAGATATTTCCTAAAAAAATTTTCTAAGACTTGTATGGAAACTAAAAATCTGAAAACTATTTTTCTCGAAACAAGATTTTAGAAAGCGACAAAAGGTCTGAAAAGATCCGTATTACGAGTAGGTAAGCTACTTTTGCGAACTTCAACTGGAGACTGGACAAGAAGCTATTTTAAAAAGGAGGTAGTGTATGTTAATCATTTAAAAAACGTTTTTATTACTAATGATACAGCAAATGATGCAGCAAATGGTGATACTAATGATACAGCAAATAATTACCATCATATGCTGTTAGATTGCCTGAGCCTATAAGACTTATGGTGTTTTCGATTCTACAAAAATGTGTAACTTTACTAAAAACTCTTCTTTTCTTCAACCCTTTTTATACCCTTCACAAAAATGTAAAGGGTATATATAAGTTTGTGATTCCGTTTGTAATTTCTACAGTTTTTTTTTTGCGACCCTATAAAGTATATATATTCTGAAACAGAATTAATGGAAAAGTCGATTAAGCGATGTCCGTCTGTCCGTCTGTCCGCTGTTGAAATACCGTTTCTGAGAAAACCATTAGACTTAGAAACTTTTTTCTTTCACCATTCTTTTACCCCATCGATTCATGGGTTTGCTATTGAAATTCAGTAATATCGGTCCACGTATAGCTGAGATATATTCAAAATTAAGAAAAAAGCCATTTTTTTTTGCAGTTTTGTATGAAAAAAACAAAAGTTGTTAGTTTTGCTTCAAACTTCACACACTTATTAAGCATGGTGACTAAAAGACAAAAAATTTTTTTTCCGATATCGGTCCATATATACCCGAGATATAGCCCAAATCGGATTTTTAATGAAAATGTCGCATAGGTGAACCTAAACAACTTTTTGGTGCTCAAAAGCAGTTCTGGTAAGGAAATAGGGTCATATGAATATGAAAAATGAAAATTTTCGAGATCGGTCCATATATACCCGAGATATAGCCTAGACCGGGGTTTTCATGAAAATGCCGCGTAAGCGAACTTAAACAACTTTTTTGTGGTCAAAAGCAGTTCTGGTATTGAAATAAGGTTACATAAATATGGAAAATGAAAATTTCCGATATCGGTCCATATATACCCGAGATATAGCCTAGACCGGGGTTTTCATGAAAATGCCGCGTAAGCGAACTTAAACAACTTTTTTGTGGTCAAAAGCAGTTCTGGTATTGAAATTAGGTTACATAAATATGGAAAATGAAAATTTCCGATGTCGGTCCATATATACCCGAGATATAGCCCAAATCGGGTTTTTCATGAAAATGTCGCGTAAGCGAACTTAAACAACTTTTTTGTGCTCAAAAGCAGTTCTGGTAATGAAATAGGGTCATATAAATATGAAAAATGAAAATTTTCCATGTCGGTCCATATATACCCGAGATATAGCCCAAATCGGGTTTTTCATGAATATGTCGCGTAAGCGAACTTAAACAACTTTTTTGTGCTCAAAAGCAGTTCTGGTAATGAAATAGGGTCACATAAATATGGAAAATGAAAATTTCCGATGTCGGTCCATATATACCCGAGATATAGCCCAAATCGGGTTTTTCATGAAAATGTCGCGTAAGCGAACTTAAACAACTTTTTGGTGCTCAAAAGCAGTTCTGGTAAGGAAATAGGGTCATATGAATATGAAAAATGAAAATTTTCGATATCGGTCCATATATACCCGAGATATAGCATAGACCGGGGCTTTCATGAAAATGCAGCGTAAGCGAACTTAAACAACTTTTTGTGCTCAAAAGCAGTTCTGCTAATGAAATTAGGTTACAGAAATAAGGAAAATGAAAATTTCCGATATCGGTTCATATATACCCGGTGTATAGCCTAACAGGTTTTTTGATGAAAATGCCGACTAAACAACTTTTTTGTGCTCAAAAGCAGTTCTGGTAATGAAATAAGGTTATATAAATACGGAAAAAGAAAATATCCGATATCGGTCCATATATACTCGAGATATAGCCTGACCCGTTTTTTCCAATAACATTTGTTTTTTGCTGAAAAGCAGTTCTTGTCATAAAAGAAGGTTACGAAAATAGAGAAAATTAAAATTTCTGATATCGGTCCAGATATACCCGAGATATAGCCTAAATCGGGTTTTTCATGAAAATATCGCGTAAGCGAACTTAAACAATTTGTTGTACTCAAAAGCAGTTCTGGTAATGATATAAGGTTATATAAATATGGAAAATTAAAATTTTCGATATCGGGCCATATATACCCGAGATATAGCCTGAACCGATTTTTCCATTAAAAAATTTTTTTTTTTTTTTTTTTTGCTGAAAAGCAATTCTCGTTATAAAAGAAGGTTACTAAAATACAGAAAATAGAAAATTCCCATATCGGTTCATATATAACCGAGCATATTTAGGTCACATTTTTAATATACTATACATATTCGTGATTATCGTGAAGGGTATTTTAGATTCGGCCCAGCCGAATATACTACACTCTTACTTGTTTTAAATGATAACTGTCAACTATTTAAAAAATTGAAGTTTCTTCTTTTTACACAATTTGTGTTTAATTGTGCGCAGACAACAAATTGCATGTTTACAGTGATTGCATAATATTTTGTCGTTGTTACCCTTGGACAGGGCGGCATTTTTTGTGTAGAAACGAAAACACTATTAGTTTTCAAGATGTTGAAAACATTATAAATAAACATTATAAAAGGTTTTGACAAAATACCTGGAAAATGCTTGTACAGTTACCTTGTGTAGTTAGAAAAGTTATTCTTTTTATTTTTAACGCTATTTTACGTCTAGAGTAATATCCTGCAGAGTGGAAAGGATCCCACTAAAGTAGAGCCATATAGACCAATAAGTCTACTGCCAACAATTTCAAAACTGTTCGAAAACTTGTGAATAGCGAAGTTGACTTCAATATTGAATGGTGTGGGATGTATCCCTAATCATTAATTTGGCTTTCGGGCCAAACATAGCACCATAGAACAAATACACAATCAATGTCAAACTGACTTTTGAAGGCAAAAATTATTGTTCGGCTCTGTTTGTTGCCATTTCACTTACTGAAAGTGCTCACAAGCTTCGGGAAAGCTACTTATCCTGCCGGAAATTTGTTATAAGAGAAGGCCTCACAGCAAATCGAAGCAGGAGTTTCCTAAGGTAGTATTCTAGGACCTACTTTATATTTGATTTACGCCTCAGAGATGCCAACGAGATCCGAAATCCACAATTCAACTTTTGCAGATGACACAATATTCTGCAGCGTCCATGAAAGCTTCGCAAAATTTGCAGAATTATATTTCAGTATTAGAGAAATGGTTAAAACTTTGGAAAATTAAAGTTAGTGAACAAAAATGTTACATAAATTTTTGGCTCAATATAATAGGTAATAATACAATTCTGCATTGTTCACACAAAAAGCTTATTTTTGGAGATATGACTATGTTGCAATAAAGGAGCGATATCTTCTAACTGTTATGTTTTACTCCTTACCACAACTAAAAATTGTTTTCTATAGTTTTGATTTATTTTTAAAATTACAAAAAGAATATGAATTCTAAATTTTAGATTTTACATAACAAAATTAATTATAGTCTTTAGTTCCTATATCATTTATGAGTTCCTTGATTATTTAAGGTTAAATAACGTAAAAATAAAACAAAATAAATACCGATCCTGCTTTTTATTATCTTTTAACAAAAGTTATTTCAAAGGATTTATGCTAAGTTTTGATACTAATAGGACATATCATCCCATTTGCATCAAAAGTCGGTTGGGACTATAATCCGAAAACTTCGAATATATTTTACCAGGATAATTCAAGGACTATGGAAAAAATTAGTGATGTAAACCATCATCATTTTTTGTGCCTTTTACGTATAAAAAAATACAAAAAATACAAACTTGCTGTGATCAATAATTTATAAATAAATACCACACCTTTAACTGGGGGACAACTAGCTGTTTCGTAGTCGCTACACTGTGCATCAGCACCCATTTTCGGATTTGAACTCGGGTCATAAAGTCTCATGAACGGCCGCCTTAACCACTCATCCACCGATCCATTAAATAAATCTCTGTCTATATTTATCTCAAATAGTTGTTTTTTTAAGAACTAAAAAACCGAACCGAAAAGGTTAAGCAATTTATTTTGCAACTTAAAAGACATGAAGGAGGGATACTTGTAAAAAAACTTTATGAAAGGATTTAGTTTTTGGTTGCAATTCATTCATGGGCTGCAGTAAGTGATCTCGAAATATATTTCTAATAAAAAGTGACCGTGAAAATACGAGTAACTCTGCAGTTAAATGGGACTTTTCTTCAACTGAAAACCGCATTGAATAATAATTTCCGCACTCATAAAATGGTTCTGGGCTGGAAAACAGCTCTCGCAGTATCGTTACTATTTCTTAAGTGCAATAAAGTTTTTTGTTCTTGTTGTTTGGCCTTCACTGCTACTTTCTATGTGCAGGCATAATTCATATTTACTCCCAAAGATTTTACACATACACTATTGTTAGCATTTTAAGCAGTTGATATTCGTTACTTCGCCTATATGCTGTGCATACAAACATTTTATTTGCATTGCAAATTTACTTTTCATGATTTGGGGAATTCAAATGGTGTCATGTCACGCAAAATGCTCTAATACTTGATGGCAACATAAAGATCTTGTTCTGTTTCGAACTAAAGGTGCACAAAGTAATAAGACTTTAAAATAGCACACTAAACTATGACAGCTTGCTTATAGCAGTCATATTTTCTTATGCTGATATTTAAGACTTATGATTTTATGGCCACCCTTTGAAATTATTTTTCTGCTTATAAACTTTAAATCCGTCTTTCGCTGAGCATCCTATACAGAAGTAAGATTTTTGCATTCTTTTTGCTTACAAGTAACTTACTAAAAATATATTATTATAATTATGTATTATTAAATAAGAAAAAATTAACTGTATTATAAATTATATCTTGTACATGAGAGCTCGTTAAAATGGGACTTTGTATATATAAAAATTAATAATTACACTTTTTGTTTATTTGGAGTTTACTATTATATTCTAAATACTTGTTAAATAAACATTAAAAAAAAAAAAAAAAAAAAATCCGGCTTTCACTGAGCATTTTTTTTTTTATTTTTTAATTATAACATTAATTGTAGGGATCAATAACTCTTTATAAAAGAAGACAGGAAAAACTAATTGAATACACTAAGCTGGAGGACAACTAGCTGTTTCATAGTCGCTACACTATTCATCAGCAGCCACCAGTGTTCGAACTCGTTATCATGTATATATGATACATTTTAAACTTTCGTTTAACGAAATCAGGCACCGAGCTTTTATATATTTTTTTATTGTTATAACCAGAAAATTAAATAAATAAAAATTTCATTACGAGTAAATAGAATTATGTTTGTAAGATATCTGACGAACTTTCATTTAGTTGTTTTTAAAAAGATATTGTTTATAAGAATGAATTTATAAAGGTGGCATTGGTATAATGTAATGTCTTTTTTATCTATACATATATGAAAAGAAGTGTACACTTTGATGCCACCACTAACTGTCCAGACCGATTTCGACCAAAAGGTACATTGGCGATGAACTGTAGATGGTTTATGTGAACTTTCCACATAATCGGCTTAGTGGCTCCCGAGATATGGTATATAGATTTTAGTATATATTCCCATACAAACAACAAAACGCTTTCTATTTTGGATATTATGATTTTTTTGAATTTATTATTTTATGTTTATTTTTTTATTTTGAATTTATTGTCACTTAGAAAAATAGCAAAGCATGTATCGTAATGTCTTATTTATACAACGAAATTCAGTTTCCTGAGCTGAATCTTTTCAGACGTTGTTTTGATCGCCTCTTTATTTCTACGCTGACTATTCGATTTTTCACTTGCTATATACGATTATTGTATCAAAGGTAACGCAATGAGATCGCAAGCTGAAGGATTAACTCAAAACCAATTGCAGTGCGATGCACGAAGTCAAACTACATCTGCGGATAGAAGTCCAAGAAATCGAACATCGCGGCGATTAACATGACTTCCAGGTAGTTTTGTACCAGACACGGAATATGCTGCTTTTAACTATGAGTGCGAAATTCATTGCATTCTACATGGATGTGTCGGTAGAATAGCTTCCAGATGGAATCACCGGTCTGTGTTGTGCTAACGTAAAGTGAAATTGCTACAATTTAATTTCCATCCGATCCACTCCACTCAATGGTTTTTGGAACGTTTTATACATATTAATAGATATCTTAATTAGCTAATTTATTACCCTATTATTATTAATTAAATGCCTATAGTTCCGAGCTAAACTTTCTGTATCTTTTCTAAAATTAATAAGAATAGGGTAATAAATTAGCTAATTAAGATATCTATAATTATGTATAAAACATTATGTTAATAATCTTTTTATGTACTTTAACCTTTTGTTACAATGTATGTTGAATGTTTTTATGTATGTTAAAATTGTTTTTAATATGTTTTCAAATATTTTTGATTTTGTAAACAAAATTGAAAAACTTTTTCCTGAAGAAGTCTTCCGAAGAGAGACGAAATATCGAATATAAACTATTAAACTATTTCAATTTAATTTAAAAAAAAAGTCAAATAATTAGGATCAAGATAATATTTAAATATTTTACTTGTAATGAATTAAGAACAGAACAGAATTTTATCCAAAACAGAGCGAAAGCGATATTGAGATTTTTCTTAATAATATTAATTTCCTTTTTAAACGTCACACGCAAAGTGCACCTTTTGCATCTAAAGTGCTTCCGGTGATTGACACTGCTTATTTGACAATTTTTACAAAAATATGACATCATAAATGTTTAATGGAAAATTAATAAAAAAAAAGGTGCTAAAGGAATCATGCGGCTGTGTATTTTTGCAGGATATAATCCGCTGCAAAACTGATGCATGTTTGCCAACGATGTTGATATTCATTATGTATCTGATTTTTTATTTTTTTCACTTGCGAACAAATGTACACCGATTATCCTACTTCAACTATAAGCGCATGGCTATGCATTTTTTAGCAGATAAAACTTTAAAACTTTAATAATACCTACACATGAATAATGCTACTTAAAATAAATATAAAAAAAAAAAATAAACAAACTTTCGAGAGCACATCACCTAAAGTACAAAAAAAAAAAAAAAAAAAACTTTTACTACTTCCAACATGCAGCACGAAAAAACTATTTTCGAAATAAAACTGAATCATAAATGAATTTATGGAATGAGGCCATGATTGAAGTGGTAAACAAAAGTGAAAATACGAGTATGCCAAAATGCAAGTAAAAATATGAATAAAATGAAGTTTTAAGAATAGAAAAAAAACATGAACTCTAAAGAGATATTTAAAATAATGAATTTCATTTAAAAACAAATTTTCAAGAGTTAATCAAAAGTTCAAAAGTTTAAGTTGTATTTTGGAGGTTCTGGCTTAACAAATATTTCAAATAGCAAAAAAATTTAGCTTAAAATAAGCACGAAAAATTGCCGGCGAAAGGCATTTTTTATAATTGATATTACAAAACTTAAATAATTAGTAAAAAAATATACAATTCATGTTTTTCTGTTTTTTCCCCTTTTTGCATTTTGCAGGTTTAGTTGACCTAGGAAATTCTGGAACAGCTACAAATTACTAAATAAAAATAATGGTTTTAAGTTGAAATACAAACAGCTTACAAAGCAGCAATGCCAAGAAAAAATATTAAAACTATTTTATAACTGAAACTGACGACGAAACAAGAATAATTGCAACCTTTTCTTGACTCAAGCAACGTTGATAGCGATCATTGAACAAATGAGCAAACACCTGAAGGAAGCGCACAATTCACAGCAGAAAAAAAAAAAAATATTTAAAAATAAAAAGGAACAACAAGTTAATTAGCGTAAAAAAATCTAAAGCAACATAAAGTATAAATTAAAATAAATACAATAATAGAGGAAAAAAACCAAGAAAACAAAAATGTATAAAATAAGAAAATATAATAAAAAAAACTGATTTAATATAAAACCTTTAAGCTTAGCGTAAGTTTATGCAGCAAACAAAAATAGAAAAAAGAAAGAAAAATAAAAATCTTAAACAGGACATAAAAAAGCGTAAAACAATAGTTCTGGTTGCATCATTTACAGCTAAAAATGTAAATTCTTATCTGCCATGAATCAGCAACAACACAAACAGCGACGTGAGTATCAGCAGCCAACGAACAGCAACAGAAAACCTGGTTGCCATACAAAATCCAGGTAAAAAGGAATACAACTAAAAGCAAAAAATAAAGCGGCAAAAATAAATTAAATAAGAACATGGCAGTTGGAAAACTGTTACGCTTCAAAAATTAAATTGCAACATCCGCCAACAGGAAACATTAAAATTGTTCTATTTCGTTTATAATTTAAATTTAGCTTTTGTTTTGCTGCTCAAAAAATCACTTGAACAAATGCAGTTGTATATTATACTCCACCTGCAATATAATAAATTAAAAACAACACGAATGCAATATATGTAGATAAATAAATAAATCTCACCAAAAAATAAAAGATAAAAAAAATATATATAAATAAAAAAAAAATAAATTGTGTTTTAAAAACATACAACCATAAAAAGAGAAAACACCACGATGGAATTGTTGAAGTTTCCCCGAATAACGTTATTTCTGGCCTGCCGTTGCTGTTTGGGCTTGATAACACTTTTTTTATTTCTTGGCCATTTAAATACAACGACCGGACAAATAGACTGGGATGATGACGATGATCCAGGTATGTTCAAACATTATTAACACGAGTATATTCTAACAATAGATTTTACTACTATTTAAATACTTCATAAGCTACTAATATTTACACTAACCAAAAAATACATACAACTTTTATTTTGTGATGTCTAGCTGTCTGTAATTCGGCATTTTATGGGTGCAACTAGACTTTAAAAATTTGAATATATTATTTAAAGGTTTCCAGGACAATTAATGATTAGGAAATCATCTATCAAGGCAACTTTAATAGGTTTAATAGGTAGAGGCGGAATTACAACAAGTACAACACCAAAAAACATCACATGTAATGTTGTCTTATAGACACTATTATTAAAGATTGTCATAAAGGCGTAAGTCTAAAAATATTTAGTGTACAAGTTGATAATGGCGATTTGGACAATATTCACCAACCAAAACACATATCTAACTCTTATGTCGACATTTTATGGGTGTTACTAGGCTTGAAAACCTTCAAAGGCTTGAAAATATTATTCAAAGGTTTCCAGCTCTAATAATGATTGTTTGGACAGCTAGGAAACAGAACAAATAAACTGTAGATATTGTTTATTGCTATTATTGAAGGCATTCGTAAAGTCATAAATATCATATGGTGAGGATAGAACTGTTAGAGATGACACAACGTGACGGAGACTAAGTACCAGAAAGTAAAATGTTAGGAAAATGAACTCTTCAGTTTTGCTAGAAGAATTTGACAAGAAGCCCACGAGATTTATCGGGCGACGGATGCAGAAAGTAAGAGCTATGCGGATAATTAAACAAGCGTGTTTAATGCCCAGAGTAAGAACGGACAATTATCATAAGAGACCTGTATATTGATGGAGGCGAGAGGGAGTTGCCTCCAACAGGGACGGAAATATACATGGGAAAGAAGAAAAGGGGAAGCAGGAAATGAGCTAGTAGAATATAAGCAGTCCTTGGCCTGCGGGATGTAATATTCAACAGCAACAAGCAGCTATGGGAAGATTTTCGATCGGATGTGAATAATAAACCGTGGGGAACTAGGTACAAGCTGGTAATGGGAAGGCTTGCGGCTAAAGACCCCCTAAGGGAACATGAGTAGCGGAACAATGGATAACAGACGCAGAGATCCAATCGGATATATTGGAGCTCACGTGACAGGAGCTTTGGGATACAGCTGGCAAGCTGAAAGTTGCCAAATCCCCTGGACCAGATGGAGTACCAGCGAAAGTAATAAAAGAAATAACTTTCAGACCGCCATATATAATGATTTGCAACGAACAATCCTTGCCTATGTGACAGAGTTTTCCCAAGGATATGGAAAAGACAGCATCTTGTACTCATCAGCAAGCTCAAAGGTGATCCGAGCTTTCCATCGGCATATTGACCACTGTGTATGTTGGACACAGCAGGAAAACTGCTTGAGAGGTTAATAAAGCCGCGTCTCAATGAAGCCTTCATTGCTGGAGGAGGGCTTTCTGAGAAATAACATGGCTTTAGACCCAAAAGAACAACGATTGAAACCGTCAGCGACATCATGGAGGCATTTAAGGGTACACAAACGGTTAACCACTTCAGTAGATCACTGATTTCCTTAGCTGCACTGTACGTGAAAAATGCATTTAATATTCTCAGACGGGCGGACATACTTCAAGCCCTGCAGATAACATTTTAGATATAGGCTTACTTGTTAGGAATCATAAAGATATATCTTAAGGATAGGGAACAGATATATAACACTACGGAAGATTGAAAAAGAAAGAAATTAACATCCGGCGCTACGCCGGGTTCCATCTTGGGATCAGACCTATGGGACCTTAGCTATAATGAAATGCCGCAGGATAGCTTCCTGGTGGGATATGCAGTTGAGGAGTTAAAAAGCAAGCTGATGCAAGTGATGATAAGAACAAAAGGATGACTAGATTCACACGGCCAACAATTGGGTGGGCGGAAGACTGAGCTCTTAACCCTTAGTAGATGTCATATTTCGATGGAAATATGACATCTATATGATGACTTGATCCTAAGAACGGGGAAACTTGTGAATTATCTCGGAATAAGGCTTGACTTAAAGCTACATTTCTCGGAACAGTTTCAGTATGCTGTATGCGAATAGAGAACATCGGAGGCCCGCTGCAAGAAAAACGCTAACTTGTGATGGATGCGTGCAATAGCATCCTTCTCTATGGGACCAAAATCTGGGCGGAGAAATTTAAGGCGCAAAGTAGAGCAAAAACATTGTTAACGTCGCAAAGAGTAGCTACTTTATGGGTCACAGATGCATACCGTACGGTAACGGCGGGCGAGGTTACACTAATAGCATGTATGATTCCAATATATCTACATATTCTACCATGAAGGAAGGCATGAATATCAAGACAGACTGGCCATGCAGACCTTGAAAGAATGCAGCAAATACGGCAGGAAATATGAAGTACTGACACTAGAGGCCGGAGCTACTTAAACAAAATGGGCAAATGTAACACACCCTTTTGTTTACACGAAGAAGAAGAAGTCCTGGACGACGCCAAACACACTTTCTTCAAGTGTATTCGATGGACTGAAATTCGTAGAGAACTGGAGATGGTAGCTGGCTCAATAACGGTAAAGAATGTCGTGGACATCAGGATAGTTAGCTTGACCAACTTTTTAGCGGTATCGCGACTCTGCGAAAAAGTTCTGCAGACAAACAAGCAAGATCTGGAGGCCGCAGAACAAGATCATAATCAGGATACCAGACGAAGGATAGTGTGAAGAGAAGGGCTGATTAAGCCATTGGGAATACATCGCGAAGTAATGCAAAGGCGGTCCCAGGATGGAAATTTTTTATCCCTGAAAGAAAAAGGGGGTTTTTAGTCAGTTGGTTCACTGTTATGATCAGCTCGACACAAAGCGAAGAGTATGGAGTCTTTGGTCAGTGCGTAATTCATTTTTCGATCGCCGGAAAAAGGTCAAAATTCTCAAAATATTTACTATAATAGTTGATAATGTCGAATTGGACAATATATGACATAGTTATAATATATATTTTGTGTCAATAATAACAAATATTTGTTTTTTATGGTAAATATATAACATAACACTTCAGTATTCCAAGACACCAGAGTGCAAACACACATTTTATTCAATCGTTATAATAATGTCAAATTTTTTACCTTAAAAAATGTTTTACGGGGAAGTCTGTTAACTTTCTTTCAGATAAAGAATATGGTGCTGAAAATAATCGGTTGTTATCAACTTAAAAATCTTGTAGACGATGTTTTGCGTGATTTAAAAGTGTTGATTTTGATACAGAAGACAAGGGTCTCTCCTTCAATTGAAAATGTTTGAAGATGTGGCTTTGAAACATTAACCAGCGACGACTGCTGTCACCTTGCAAACCTTGCACTATCATCGGGAGTAACACAACAAGTCAATTCTCTATGTCTGAAAGCATTGGAATACATTCAAAAGCAAGAAAATTTCCTCCCATATCAGTTTAAGCCGAGAGACATGATGTTTAAACGAGAAATGATGCTTAAACGCCACAAAAAGAAGTCATTCTGGCATCGTGTTGTTGCTGGCGAAGTAAATTAGTTAAACTACGATAGTCCCAAGTGCAAAAAACTACATACGGTGACTCAAAATGAAAGTGGGACACTGTGGTAATATTTGCTTAACTCAAAAATTTAGAGGTGCTTTTTTCTCAATATTATACAAGTTTTCGAGCTTAAGGTCTCTTCTGATTTTTCAGTTTTTGGTTTTCTTATTTTATTATCTGGCAATATTTCACTTTCCTTCGAATAGCTTCTTCAGTCCAAAAAAAAAAAAAGAAAAAAACAATAAATAAATTAATTATATTTTTTAAAAGCTTCACTCAAGAGCGTAAACATGAATAAAAATTATACATATCTATTTTAGTGTTTTGAGTAAGTTCAGAAAAGTTTAAAATTGCAATTTTTAATCTCAAAATAAAAGTAATTTTTAATCTCAAAATAAAAGTAATAATCTCAAAATAAAAGTAAGTAAGTAGATGGCAACTCTCTAAAATTTCTTTGTTTTCAGTAAACCAACAATTTACTCGTGCCTAACGCTGCCATTGCACAGGAAAGTACTTTCATGAAATTTCTGTATACGTATTACAACTAAAAATTTCAATGGAATAAACGACTTTCTTGAAAATTTCTCGTTCATCTACACAGAAAAGTGAAAATTCATTTTAAAAATGTCGCCGAGGCAAAGAATTGCAAAATTTGCCTCTGCTCTCTCCACTCTTATTTTGTTTGCTTACTAATCAGAGTTGCCGAACTTATAATATATACAAATTCATGAGACAATAGTTGAAAAAACTTATTATTATAAATTTTTGTATTATATTATTTTTATAAGAATACTTTAATTACTTTCTTTACGTATTTAATATACAATATAAGGAAAAAATATTATAATTATTCGACGTGTATCGACAACGCGATAAAACTTCGGTCAATTTGAGACAGCTAATTTTAAAGCACTTCACAAATAGAAAATCTATTCAAGAGAAATTGAAAGATCGTTGAAAGAAGTCACTCTGCAGTACATAATATTACAAAACGGTTTAAGGCATCAAACTCAATTGAAAATAAGCCACAAAGCGGCAAAATAAAATGAGATTTTCCGAATCAGATGAAAGGTGGATAGTTCCACAGATTAAGAAAAATCCGAAGCTTCGAGCTACCAAACTGACAGTATTGACATCAAAGTCTCTTAAAAGAGATGCTTATCCCGAAAAAATGTGAAATACATTAAGAAAGTAATAATTTTCATGGCATAGTCGCACAAAAACGGCCTTTGGTAAAAAAAAAACAAAGCAGACTGAAATTTGCCAGAGAGCATAAAACCAAGGATTTGTCATTCTGGAGCAATGTTTTATTTGTAAATTTAACCTTTTTCGATCTGATAGACGCTGATATGTGTGGAGAAAATCGAATGAAGAGCTCAGAGAACGCAAATTGCAGTCAACGGCAAAATACGCTGGTGGGTCGATAATGGCAGGGACTGGAACCCTTTGTATAATTGAGGGAAATATGAATCAAAATATGTATTTATATATTCTTAAAAACAATTTTAAGAATTTAGCCAGAAAAATTGTAATTAAGGATATTTTTTACTAATAGTATTTTTTTATTAATGACATACAAGCTTAAGTCTCGTAGTCTACAATACAATTGGCCACATATCCTAGCAACGCTTGCGCAATTATCTAATTTAAAACCTCGCTCGCTTTGAAGAGCAAATATAACTAGATCCAAATACTTTCAATAAAGCTTCGACAGCAAACGTTAAAATCTACTGTATTGCGACGACTGTTGGCTGTCAAAGCAAATAAAGTATTAAACCTCATCCAGAATAGTTTTTTTCTTTGTCCCAGTTTTATTTTAAAATCAAAAATTTAACTCGTTTTTAATTTATTACTTGTGATAAAATAATTTAATTAATTTTCGTTTTGTTTTTAAATCTTGTGAAATAAAGCTTTAAAAACTATAATTTATTTAATTAAAAAGGTTTAAGTGCTTTTAATTTTTTTTAAGCTAGCCTCAGCCCCAGTTTTATTTTGAGGCTCTGAATAAAGCCCAGTTAATCAGCCAAATAAACGACGAAGTCGAACACATATGACGCCAAGATTGAGATTAAACGGATGTTTTGTATTATAAGATGTTGAAATCAACAAAATTTGAATTAAGAAAATTTTGTAATATCTAGTCACAGTTACTAAAAAATTAGTTGACTTTAAATGGAAAAATACCTTATTATCACTATCTAAGTTTTTTTTTTTAGCAAATAATCTTGTTATTCTTGGACTTGTACATCCCTTTCTAATATTTTCTGTATCCAAAAATTCAACATTTTATTGAGATTTACACATAATTAATAGAATTATTTCTAATAAAACCAAACTATAAGATTTAACTACGATAAAATTGAAAATTTATCTTATAGAATAGAATACCTGTCCCTGAACTTTGTTGTTGATATCCTATATAAATTTGTTCAAGCTAATATTTATCAAATTGTCCGCCCATAAACATCACAGTTTAGAAAGGCTGTTCAAGGTATATATAATATAAATATGTTTTCTTCTTTTCCTGTTCTCTTTATGACATCAATAATATTTGTGTCTGTTATTCAAGCTGGTGATTTGTGTTGTTTGCTATAGAAATATCAAATTCTAACTTTTTTACAACAAAAGAAATTTTAAAGCAATATAATTTCTTCAATAAAAGGGTCAAGATTTGATGGTATAAGTTTAGTCAGGTATAATGAGATTATTTGTAGAAATACTAAAGTCGAAAGGGTAAACCATTAAATTGGATAAGTTTGTATTATATTACACCAATCTCACCCCAACCCCCAACCCCCACCCCACCACAAGACTTGTTTTCCACTCAGTTATATTGTTGCTAAAAATTCTTTTAAATTGTTTGGGATTTGCCTTTTTTAAAGGAATTTCTTTAAAAAAAGGTTATTTTTCAGTCTAACCTTTTAATAAAAACATATAAGAACACTATGGAAGGGAATCTTGGAGACAAAAAAAAACTTTTTTAATTTATGATGAGTTATATTTAATCCGTATTTTAATGTTGTTGCGGTTCTGTTGCAAAACCAAAAGGCTAATTCATTTATTTATAATACTACTATAGATAAAATAAAGTAAAGAATAAGTTTTAATATATGACAATAATGAACATATGTTTAAAATTGTTTTAGAAAACTTCGATAGAAGAAATGTCCTTGCTGTACCCTTATCATACGGATATAAAATGTCATGCGTATAAAAGTGTACAGAGAAAAACTTAACACAATTTAAAAGAAGCCTATATTAACAGGGTTTTGTTTAATATAATTTTCCTAAAAGAAAAGTTTTTTCTTTAACATCTTCATTATACACATTGCTGTAACATGTAACTGTAGTATTTATCAATATGACTTAATTTCGAATCACTACTTGTGTTTTTGTATTGTAGGTGTCTTTGATATAAATTCTTCAGTAAGATCTTTCTGCTTGCTCTAATTTTAATGGATCACTCATAGAAAAAACCATCTTCATATTGATGACGGCGGGTCATCAGAATAGTAAATGTAAATAGTCATCAGCAATGTGAAAACTGAGCTCATTAAAGTCATCAGAGAATTTTGTCATATATTGTGATACACTAATGCTACAACTGTGGTCACATCAATTCAATGATATATCTATTCAAGGATTAAAAAATATGATACTTCCAATTTGCCAAAATTTATTTAAAAAAAAGGATAAATAGTATAATAATATTTTCTATTTTTCATTGAAAACAAATTATGTCCGTACAACTATTATTTCTAAATTTAAAATAATTTTTAAGAAGTAGGAAAAAATTAATCGTATTCATGCAAATTTGTAATCACAGTAAGTATTATTTAAGCAATTGCAAATAAGTATAACTCAAAAGCAAAAATATAAATAAACGATAATATTATACATCATATTGATGTCACTTAGTCACCATATGCGGCGTTAGTTAAATCGTGAATATAACGACAGCATAGAGATTAAAAAAAACAACTACTAGGCAAAAAAAAAAAAAATGATATTTTCTCGTACACATAATGCGATACACACAGACATTATATTGATGACAGTGAGTCGTCAAAAATAATAGAACAATTTTTCCGTTAATTTCTTGAAAATGGTGAAATAAGAAGTTACATGTATGAACATAATTTTGAAACCGCTAAATTTAATCTTACCTTAAGTTTAGTGATAGCGCGTCCTGGTACATGACACATCGTCAAAATTGTTGTCAACAACAATTGCAGTTATGAACACGTAAATGACTAGGAATAAATTTTCAATCGAGAAGGAAAATAAGCTATGCTAGAAAAAAAATCTTAAAAAATTATTTAAAAAAGGAAACATACATTTAAAACATCCAAGAAAAGACTGCATCAAAATAGTGGTGGAAGCATTTTAGCCCTTGTGAAAAAATATATGGAGTATGGGTACTGCTATATTATATGTCAATGCAAGATATATCTATATCTATATATATATCTATATATATCTATATATATATATATATATATATATATATATATATATATATATATATATATATATATATATATATATATATATATATATATATATATATATATATATATATATATATATATATATATATATATATATATATATATATATATATATATATATATATATATATATATATATATATATATATATATATATATATATATATATATATATATATATATATATATATATATATATATATATAACGATAAATTTCTTTGTTCTACGTATTTAAAATACATATTAATTATTAGTTTTACGGAACTATTATATATACTCGTACATACCTTTTATTTAATGCTTACAATATGTTTATCATTAATTTATTCTCATAATCTTTATTGCACACATATACAATTTAATAACTTTTACTTCACGGTCACTCCTTTTTCTATCCAAGATTAATTAGATGTGTTATGGAAACATTTTCTATGTTGTTTTATAGCCACCATAACTGTGGCTCTATCTTTTATGTTTTAATAAAGTAATTAATATATTTTTCACATGTTCAAGTTCTAGCCAAAGTAGGAAAACAAATGTCATTCTTAAGTCTTAATTGTAAAATATTAACATAATTTCCTAAAAATAATACACAAACAAACGCATATAAATATTGAGACTATGTTATAGAATGAAGGTCATTCAGAATTTGTTGACTGAATAAATTTTCCAAAAAAATGGATACAAAGTTACTGGCTGGCATTTTGGTAATAATTCATTTATAATAAATATATACCAAAAATATGTTCTGCAAGTTATTATTGTATGCAAAATAAGGCAAATATTTTTAAATACAGCCGAGACGAATTTCAAAAACACTCTATATTTATAAGCGTAATTTAATAACACATTGTAAAAGGTGACTAAAATTATACTTATTACTTAGCAAAACATACATTTGTATGTAAGCTCAATGTTAGATTTTATTAAAAGTCATTATTTTGGGGTTTTGTTTCATATTTTTAGTAAAGAGGTTAATCAGTTGAACTACAAATTTCATTGAATTTTGAAGACTAATTCCAATTTCTTTAATAAACTTCAATCATGTACTGTAGAAATGATCTCAGTGTACAATATCGAATTCAAAAATCTATTAGTTTTCATCTTTGTTGTATATATTCTTAAGCATTTTTCCTCTAGTTCTATGTCTCTTTTGCTGTAACAAGCTTCCATATATTCATCGGTTTTTGTAGATTTTCTTAATGCTCACTTTCAGAACATTCCTGCTGGCTCCTTGAGTTATAGTATATATTTACATATTGCTAAGACCAGCTTATATAATTAGTATTCCACTAATAGAGTATCTAAATATATCTATAATAAAATATAACGAAATATTTCCTTTTCTTAACTCTAATAATAACAATATAGTTTATCATATAACATGTTGCAACTTTTTTAAACTACCAACAGAAAACTTAAGCAGAAGATACATAAGCAGCCACGGTTACCTGGGTGTCATACCCTGACTGTATTTTTGCTGAATTTTTTTTTTTTGTTCGTATAAGGTTCAAGTATAAGGTCGTTTTCCCGAAAATATTCTTGTATTGCGTATGATTTCATGGCAATTTGCCCTTTCGTATATACTTTTGCTTAGAGAAATTTTTAGGTTTACAAAATTTTATTTTATTTATTCTCAATTTAACGTTTCCTGGCAATCGTTATAGTTGAAGCAAATTAAAACTCATCCTGTGTTACATAAGCTTAGACAAAATAATTACTCCTGGTCTTCTCTGTTGAGGTCACAAAAAAATTAACAAGAGTAAGGAAAAAGAAGTAAACAAAGCCCTTAAAGCCAAGTAACAAATGAGCAGGAAGCTTATAAAAAAACCTTGTGTTATTACACACCTTTGTGTCAACACAATCTTAATAGCAGTTGAACCATAATAATGATGATTAAATATTACAAGTTATAAAAAGTCACATGCTGTTTTTTTTAATAACTATAAATAAGTAGAGTTACCAAACGCAAACAAAATGTTGAAAAATTAAGGGTATCCTTGCAGTTTAAAGGTGAAAAAAATATATAATTAAAAAATATTAAAAGTCCAATCTGTTAATAATACATATAATTAAGATTAGTAGAAACAGTGTATTATGAAATTTTCTCTCCGTGTATTAGAAAAAAATGTTAGTTTTTTGAAAGCTTTTTTAAAGTTTTCATAAGTCACAGTAAAATAAACATTTGGAAGAAAACCATCAGAATTAGTTAAACAGGAAATCGGTTAACAGTTGATTACCGATATCTTTTTCCTGCATGTTCTCGTCCTTGCAGCTTCGAAATGGGCTTTTACGTTGCAAGCTATGATCAAAAACTGACACATCCACAGTTGAAGGTTAACATGTAAAATATGTGGACCAAAAATTCTTTCATGCCGAGCACAAAATACTGTTGATTTCGAAGCAGGTTTTGAAGCATGAATTGAATTTCCTGCTTCGCAAATCGCTTTTAGAAGGCATGATTTTTGTTCGTAACATCACACTAGGAAGTACTTTTTTTGTAATAATAAAATATGGTATTATTTTTCTTTCCTTATATTAACAAACACGGAAGCGCGTTAAATCAGCACAGTTGCAAATCTAAAAACTCTTTTACTGGTTCCTTAAACTTTAAGATTGTTTTCTGGATATTGTAATATGTAATATGTACTCAACAACACTCCTATATATGTAATATGTACTCAACAACACTCCTCATTGATCCTATGAAAACGTGCCTCCAATGCTACGACTATATTCTTATTTTGTGATTTATTGAAATTTTCATACTGTTAACATTCAAGTTTTGCACGTAAGAAACTAGCTTTCAGTTCGATATTATATAGACTATTTTAATAAATAGGTAATTTTTAGTTTATACTACGATTTAGAAATAAAACAAAAGTAAATTTGCTAAATTGTCATGAAATTTACTTTATTTAAAAGACAATTTTTTAGCGTTATAAATATGACTTAAGGCATATGACTTCCATTTCTGACTCGATCGTAGTCTAACCTGGACCAATTTTCGGGCTCATTGGTGCAGATTAGCAAGTAATTTAGCACCATTAAATTAAAGGAAATTATGCGATTACCAAACGTTTCCTTCAATAAATCGATTATACCACAAGCTGTGTGGCATGTTGCGTCGTCTAGTTGAAATTACACATCCTGCACATCATGTTTGCTCAGTTGATGAACGAAAAAGCCAGTAATCGTGGCTCTAATATATGTAACGTTTGGACCAGCACCGTTTTTTTAAAGAAGTATGATTTCACTAGCCCATAAAGTATACCAAACAGTCAGATGTTAAGGTGTCTTAACATACATCTGATGATTATCTTCACTCCAATATGGAATTTTGTTTTTTGACAAATATGAACTTTGACGCTAAATAAAGTTCTTTCAATTAGGCATGTTTATATCTCTGTAAAAACACCCTTTGTTTTATATTTGGAGTTTCAAAACTGTCCGAAGAAATACTCGTACTTGATGATATATAAATAACGAACTCTACGCGCCATATCCAAAAAAATAACTAAAAGAACAACAAAAAACGTCGCCACACAAACACACATATACATTATTAATTTTGAACTCCCGGAGCCCGGTGGTTCTTCAAAGAACCAAATAATGAAACGATAACAAACACTAAGAAAATAATTACATTTACTCTAAATACTTACAGCGTCTTTTAAACAATACAAAGATTATAGAAATATTTTTTTCCGTTACGATTTCGGAGAACTTACAATACACACTATTACACACAAATACTTTCTCGTCGCTGTTGTCACGCCCTCAATAGCATTCACCTGCTAACCAGTCGTAGATTCAAGTGGCGATGAGCACAAATGATAACGGTTAAAGCAAAAACAATATAAAAGACGCAGCGTAAAGAAACCCAAAGAATTGTTGAACAAAGTTTTGAATTTTTTGTGGTTGGCTCCCAGCATAACCAGTAGGCTATTAAGGGTTAATAACGATCCAAAATAGTACATTGTTGCGTTATTAAATCTACCTCAACGTTATTTTTTGTATTAGTTTTTACCTAGTTTTGGAATATTTCACAGAACTTGGTAATCTTGTCGTATTGTGTACAATGTAGCACATTTGTTTAAGAGCTGACATAAACAACTGCTAAACATAGAAATAAAATATCTAAAGCTGTATATACTATTAATACTTATTTCTGTAAATAAAGAGTGTTTATTTTTAGAGGTTCACATCTTTGAGTTGGTAGTACTGTTTCATTTGACAACCCAGCTAACAGCTGATAGGTGCTTTTTCTTAACTTTAGCTTGGCGCCAATTTAATGAGAAGATTTTTTTGTGTGTTTTACTGCAATTTCAAGAAATTTTTGTGAAGTGAAACATCAATGCAATCTGTGATTGCTCCCAGCTAAGCAATCTTCGGCGAATTTAGATTTTGACATTCTCAGCAAGTCTTACAATAATAAAATTCATAGTACTGAATACATGCCTTCCCGCTTGCATTCAACTATGTAAAATCGTCAAAGAGAATATGAAAAGTAAGATGCTACTACTTAAAATGTATTGTATAATTAGCTGGCGAATATCTATTGGCCAGTGGAAATTGTCATTACATTTTTCATCAGCCATTGCGGCCCCATGACCGAAATCAAGTCTAAGTATTAAGAAAGTAAAATTTTCTAAGCAGACAAGTAAGTTTTAATGAAACTAAAAGCATATATTTTCATTTTACTCGTATTATGATTTAAACTTATGTTAATCTAAAAAAGTTCCCTTATTTACTTCAGCATTAACTTTATATACCTTGTAATATAAAAAAGGAAATCAAAGATATGTTTAATTTTGATGTGAAAATAGTTAAGCACGCTCATGAATATTGTTGACACATAAAAAATATTACGTTCGAACAACCACATGAAGTTTTATTTGTCATAAACTATGGAACAAACGTAAGCATATTTAAGTTGTTAATAAAAAACGAAGTATTATCGCGTGCAAAAAACTAATCAAGAAAAACTTTGCCTTGCAGCCACTCTATATTTTGGCGGTAACGAGAGACGACGAAACGAATTTACATTTGCACGTGATATTAATAATGAACACAAGAAAAAAATCGTTAATCAATTGCCAAGAAGAATTCATCAATTTAGTAAAGTCTATTGCGTCTTTATACCACATCAGGCCTCTATTTATTCCCCATGGCATATTGTTTTTTATTTAAGATACCACATAAATTCTATAATTAAAACGCAGTACCGTGTATATAACATACAGATAATATTTTTATTTTATTTTTATTAAGAACATTGTACAACGTTCTGTTTACTAAAATATTTGCTAGCAAAAAATGGACTAAAATAAAAAATAAATAAATAAAGCTGTAAAATATATCCAATATCATACGAAGATATTTGTGTGCTTCAAGTTGTTCAAACTTGGCTTTCGCCAAGAATTATTTTTATTTTTAATTATAACAATAATTACGGCGATCAATTACTCTTTATCAAAGCAGATAGGAAAAAAGTCGAATACACAAAGCTAGGAGACAACTAGCTGTTTCGTGGTAGCTACACTGCTCATCAGCATCCACTAGTATTCGAACTCAGTACTATGTTAATATAATGTATTTTTAATACGACCACTTAACCAACTCAGCCACCGAGCTCTTAGTTTTTTGCATTTATATTTGTGTCATATTGTTTACATATGCAATTTATTATAATGCCAGTTGTTTGTGCACTGAAAGAATTACGCGTCATATATTTAATGAAACTGTTACATTAAATATTTTTCATTAATCCAATGAAAACTTTTCACAATATGAATGAAACTTCATATATATTATTAAATAGTTCCATCGGAATGGTTTCATTAAGTTTCATAGTTTCGTTAAAAAAAATCATTGGATTTATGACTACAACAAAATTTAATTTTTTTTAAATTCTTTGAATTTTGGTAAGATATCTTAATGGGCATTTATTAATCTTTAGCTACAGTTTTAAAAATGACAAGTTTTTTTTATTAAAATGTAAGTTTTATGAGTTTCTTATTTCCAATGAAATATAATTCATTCGATCAATGATAAATAAATTTCTGGCTACCGAACTTGGGTATGTATGTACATATGTGTATGTACTCAAGTCAGCATAATAATAGTTTAAAAAATTTAAATACCAGTGCCTTGAAGCCATTTGAATTAATAATATCTGTTTTATTTGCTGAATACTTGTTCAAGATTTTTTTTTATCTTAATTAGGTACAATTTCACAAAAGCAAGGAATTGTATTGTTTGTGTAATGAAATAATGTATCAATGAATAAGTGAAATAATTCCCATTGATCTTATTACGTACATTTGTGAACATATTTTATTAATGTGTGTTATGATATTATTTCATTAAACAAATGTAATTATTTCATTGATTTAATGTAAACTTTTCAGGTGCTCAATGAATAATAAAATTAGATAAATGAAATAACTTCATTGACCTTATGAAGGAGTTTCATATTTTTAATGAATATATTACATTAGTACAAAGAAGTTATTTCATTATATAAATTTTACTTTCTCATTAATTTAATGTACAGTTTTCATGTGTTTTATGAAATTGATTCTTTGATCTAGAGAAATTATTTTACTAATCATATGATTTGTCTTCCATACTTTTAATGAAAATAAGTATAATATGTTTCTTATTAAAATGTTTCATTACTTTTATGAAGGTTTTCGTTAAAATAATCTAATGAAATTTGTTTCATTATTTCTATGAAAAGTTACAATGGATGAAAAATAATGAAAAAATTCATAAAAGTAATGTCAAAATTCAGAGAATTTCTGAACAAAATTTTTTCAGTGTACTACATTCTGCAGTCTCTTTTGTAAAATATAGATATTTATATAGGAGTAGCTAAATTTCGAAACTTTCTCGTTACACCTTCCATATCTGTTATAGAAAATTCCTCTAAAAACCAACGACGCTTTTCACCTGTTGAATATATTTTCTTCACATTATTTTTTTATTAATGTTTTATATACGTCCATATTCACCATCTGTACAAATCCAATGTTCTGTATATTTTATATGTAAGCATATGTATGCAGTTGGTAAAAGTACGAAAAATATTCGAGTTTAGTTTAAATTACATAGGATATACATATGTAACCACTTCTGTAAGTTTTAAAATATTTTGTTACAAAAAAAAAAAAAAAAATATTTTAATCGAAAAATGTGTTTTTTGTTTTTATTGATATCTACGGTAAACAATGGGCTGTGTTTATAATCAAATATTAAATTCGATCATCAAAATACGATAATCAAATATTAATTCGACTTTAAGACAAAAGCTGTTGTTTTGTATTCATAGTTGAAAAAAATTGTACTTCAAGTTGAACTGGCTTTAAATGTGTGTTAGCTTTCATTTGCTAAATGTTCACTCTAAATTCCTAAACAAACATTAGAAATTGGCAACCTTGAGCAACTCCTTATCTTCTGCTTACATTTCTTTAAGGATACAGTATAAATTTTTGCGCTTCTTTTTTAATACTTTATAAGTTGATTTGCGAAAAAATTGTGGAGAATATAGAAAGTAGAATTAGTAAGTTTGAAGTATATATACTTACATACAAACAAGAATGATAGAATACATTGTTATGATAACTCTCTCAAAAATCACTGAAATCTTCTGCACATATTGGTCAAATGACGTCACGAGGTGATTTCTAAATACATACTCTTTATTTTTTTTTTTTTTCTTTTTAATTTATGCCTATGGAGTATAACACCTGACAGGCAGATACTATATATGTACACGCATATGAGTTTAAAAAAAAATTACAAAAATTAATAAAAAAAAATAGAAAAAATAGCTAATTATTGGAGTTACAAAAATTTATAAGCAATAGAAAAAATTGTTAGTTACTGGAATTTAATACTAAGATTATACTACGCTTAACAAAATATAAGTTCATCGAAAAGTCAATAACGTGGTACAGTTCATTAAAACAACAACATAATCTACGGAAGGGATTTGCACTGACAAAGGTTGATATTGACGAAGACTATGCTGGGGAACATCAAAATTTAGTTTGGACACCAGACACTCAGAGCAGATATTGCCGTTAATCAATTTGAAGACAAAAATTGCATTTAACATTCTTCTGCGACTTGTGCTTTATTTGTTGCAGTCTGAACTCATAGGATGGTAAGTTGGCTACAGTGTTCGGGTAGATATTGCGCAGGATGAAAAGAAGGAATTCTTTTTGGATAGACTCAATTCGATCTCTATGTATATTATAAAAAGGGTCCCATATAATCGAGCCATATTCCAGTATTGGCCTGACTAAAGATGTATACAATTGCATCACAACAGTGGAGTCAGCAAATTCTTTAGATCAGCGCTTTACAAAGCCAAACACCCTCCTTGCTTTACTTGAGCAAAAGCTAATGTGTTGGTTGAATGAAGTTTTCTATCAAATAAAACACCCAGATCCAGAAATTCTTCAACTGTGTCTAATACATGGCTGCTAAGCCTAAAATACCCATGAGGGTTAGATTTTCTTGAGAGATAGGTTAAACTACGTTATATAGTTTTATCATGCTTGCATATACATATGTACGATTAGTCAGTTAATCAATGATTTATTTTCAGTAAGCGAAAAATCGATCTGTTCTGGTAAATGAGTTAAATACAGGTACAGCAGGTTTTAAATTTAGAGCTGGTTTTAACGACAAAACTATAATTCAAGCCAGTGGTGCCCACAAGTTCTATATGGGAGAGTAAACACCAATACATTTACAAAAACAAAACTCACACTGATAATCGCTGTTGTCAATGTTTACCAGCAAAACATGCGAAAGTGTTGTTGTAATTAATATTTAATATTGTATTTTAGACTAGAATTATGAATGGCTAGAATGATCTTGATGATTGTAGGAGATGATAATGAAGTATTTATAGCAGGCAACGAGTCAGTTTATTTTTAAGCTTCGTGCAAGACAGTCATGAGTCAGAAAGTAGCAAGTCTAGTGTTTGGTACACAGTGATATCAAGTGTAAATAAAGCTGTGAATTTTTTAAGTACTGTATACCAAACCAGGGTGTGAGTCATTATTTCATTTGCAATTGAAGAATCCGCAAAAGCTTTTTTAGAGGCAAAAACGTAACAATATTAATGCGCATTCATTTTATAATAATTACGCGATTAACGATTAGAAACTCGTTTACTGTCTATTTATAAACCACGATTTGAAAACTACGATTTTCAACTGAGACATTGTTTTAATGTGTAAAAAAGGCTCATAAAAAATATACAACACCTTTACATTAGCAAAGCTGTTACAATTGATGTGCATGTACGAGTACCTACGGATTAATATATCCGTGCATATGAAAATATATATGTTTGTATATATCTCTCAGCAACTTGAAAGATAACTCTACTGCAAATTTCATATTTTCCAGAAAATAGCAAATAGCATACCTTGCAAATACTAAATAATATGAAATGCCTCACTTTTTAAGTTGTTGTGCGATATAAACATCTCTTCAAATAATAAATATTTTGTTCTCCAAAAACTATAAGCTTTTCAATTTTATTTTAGACATTCGTTACAGTTTTTTTCCAGTACAAATTTACTTTTTGATATAATTTTGGCAGTTTATGTCAGTAAGTATTAAAAAAGCAACAGCAATAAAATAACAACTTTATAATTCAAAGCAATTAGTATAAATAAACATTTACGGCAGCGCTCATATCAACGTCAGACATTTTCTAATGGAAAGTAAAAGAATCATTTCATGAAGCTGAAGATTATAGACCTCTGTATGGTATATGACATAAAGAAAAAAAAATGGTGAAGGCAAACTGGTCTAAGTTTTTCTGAAAGAAAGCAATAACATATAGATTCCGCATTTTATGGGAGAATAGATGCTCTCAAGTATAAATGTTAATGATCAGATATTCTTAATAACATGCTAACGAGTAGAAATTTTTGACATAATAATTTCTTAAGGCGTGTAATTACGTAGAATTAATGTAAGCATTGGAATTCACAAAAAATCCCACAACCCATGATACAACTGAATTTGTTGAAATTTTATTTGAGACCTCAATAATTATCAGTACAATTATTAATAATACAAAATGCAAAGCCTATTACTAATAAGAATATTATAATGGAATAGATTTGCTTTAGGTTTGTAAGATGAACAATATTATTCAACACAAAGTACTTATTTTCAACGATTAAGATTTGTATATCTTATATTTTTTTATTACTTTTATAGGGTGGTGCAAATATAATACTAGACATTAGTTGTAAGACTCACCGTAACGTCAAGTGTTTCCCCAACGTTATATAACATTTCTTGGTTTCAACATTTGAAAAATTCAAACATATTGAGGTACACAAATGTACACAATTGATCATACGGTTTTAGAATATATGTGGTTTCAACCAAATGCTCTCAATTGCCATACAGCAAACAAAATAATGATTCTTTTGCGCGAGAAATTTAATGAACGTGTTATATCACTTCATGGCGATATTAATTTACCGCCACGAACATGTGATTTCACATCATTAGACTTCTTTTTCGGGTTTGTTTAAAAATACATTAAATGCACGTCACTAAACCAAAAGTAATTCAAGAGCTAATTGATGTGATAATTTGGAACATTAGCGGCATTGAAGATCCATAGTGTGTCAGAGTCATTAAAAATATGGACCAGTGGCACCATGGCATATCGATACTTGGTTTCACACATAATTGCCATATATCCGGCTACCATAATTTTAAGCAATATTAAGAGCGTCTTTAGTTTTGACTTTGACTTTGGCTTTTGTCCGTTCTTTTCCGCAGCAAATTTTTTACAATTACTTTTTCTGCCGTTTTTTAAAGGAAAACGCAATCAAAAGAAAAAGTGTCATAAAAATTATTCTATATGAAAAAAAGAAACAAATTAAAAGCATAGTGTAATATGGAAATATTCAGGCATGTTACCACACTCGCATGTTTTCAAAATCGTCTGGCTTTTTCTTGCGAGTCCACATAATTTGAATACTAAAAACAAATGTTCTTAGAATATATAAACTAAAAAATAAATTGAAAATGTCAGCAGCATTCATATTATGCTTTTTGGGTTAAAAGAATTGAATGTTTAAAAGTTTACTTCCAGCAATATATAATGAGTTTGGGTCACGTTTTCAGACCATTTTTTAAGTTACATGTCTTTACCAAAAATTTTACGAAAAATTGTCTAGTTTTTATTTTAGTAAAAAGAATACAAATTTTGTTTAATTATACCTCATTTTATTGTTTCTTTAATGTTTAGTTAAGTGTTAATAAATCAGTTTACTTTGGTATACTCTTGTGATTTGAACTCGCCAATACTCTGGCGATTGCGATTTACAGAACACTTTTCTTGTGAGTTCAAATCACAATTGCAAACGTCATGCGAGATGCGAGTGTCAGAACATGCCCGCTTATATGCCGGCGTTTAAAACCACCGCTGGCATTTATTTACATCTGACATTGACTGTGCTTGTTTGTTGTGTTTCTTGACTTGAATATCAAAGTCGTGCTGGGCAAAGTTTGCTTACTACATTGTAATTATTATGCAAAAACTAGTTTAAAATATAATAAAATATTACTCCTGTAAAATGTTTTCTTCAGCCAACTAACGCCAAGATCAATCGGCGCTGAGTTTTTCAGGTTTTTAATGTCAGATATTTAAACATAACAAAATAGAACACGCTCTATTTGAAATTTTGTCAGGCTACATTGTTCATTTTCTTTTTACAGAAACAATGTTTTTGAGGTAACAGATGACATGTAGGCATTTTGGAGTGGAAAGAATGGCATTTACTTTATTAAAAATATACTATATATTGTGTTATCCAATTTAGTAAATCAAAAAAAATTTTGTCAGAAAAAAAAAATTTTATCAACAAAAGTTTGCTTTCAAAACAATTTTGCATTAGCTTTCTGTTGCTCTATGTCGTATGCTTTCTGCTTACACTTACAAACATAGCTAAACCAAAAAACTAGACTTTGATACAATATTTGGTTGTTATTGAAAAAAAAACTGATTTCGTTCAAAAACTATTTTAAGTAAACTTTTAGTTGAATACAAAAATTCCTTTACAGGTCCATGTCAAGCTCTTCATTAACTGAATCAACGAGTTGCGTTCTTTAGAACGAAAAAAAAAGTTTTCTGAATAATTTATGTTAACTATTTGTAAACAAATTAAATTCTGCCTGTTATATACCATCTCTGTAGTATTTGCCAGTTTATAACAAAATGTTTACGAAGTATCTCATGCATATACATACATATATATATTAGTGTTGGTGGGTTGGAAGGACCAAAATTTTTCGGTATTGTGCCATTAATTTTTTAATAGTTTTTGGTGTGAAGCGAACAAATTTTAATTCAGTTCCTTAAAAAAATAATTTAGTTCTATAAAAATAATTCAGTAATAATTCAGAATAAAAATACTTGAAAAACAAAATTTCCTCTAGGAGATTTAAAATAAAAAAAAGTTAAATCATTAATTTGTTAAACCTTTGTTGAACTTGTTTATAGTTTTAAATTAGATTTTTGGTTTGTACATATGTACATGAGGTTTTAGTTCAAGTTTTTCATTTCTTAAGAAGGATCTTTTACAATACAAAATTGCTGTGATCAATAATTTTTGATTGAAGAAGAGAAGAAAAATAATAATTAAATCTTTAAATCAGCATATACGTATAACTTTGCTTCCGCCATTTTTTTCCCACACTTCGAGGCTTTATTATATTATAATACTGCTTGTACGGTTATAGTTCAAAGTTTCGCCCATCACTGGAAAATACTTTAATTTAGGAATCCTGTGTTGAAAAAATGGTAATCTTCTTAAGCAATACACGAATAGATTTAGATCGGCAGAAATGCCGATCAGCCAGGCCGCGTGCCATTAACTGAAACAAGTGATACTACGAGGGACCAACACCTGGAAAATATAGCATGTGGGCAAGGATTTCCCAGTTCAACGTTCCCAAGCATGTTTGACCAATTTCGCAATATGGCGTCAACCATTGCCATGCAGTAAAATCACTTTATCATGTCTGCTATTGTATTGCAGCCCTTTGTCTATCAAGGCTTGGCGCAAGCGCATTAATTGCGTTCAATAACGATCGCTTGTGATTGTTTCAGTTGCTGGTAACTATTCATAATACACTATGCTGAGCTGATTCCACCAAATATTGGGCATGACCAAGGGACCGTGAATATATTGTTTGGCTACCGACGTGAATGCATGGCCTGGATATCCATAAGGTTTTCTGCACATGCGATTATTGTAATGAATCTATTTTTGGGCTCCATTCATAATGCGACGCAGAAATCCCTTCGGTCTTTGCCTTGCAAGCAGCTGTTCTTAAACAAACAAACGCCGTTTAACATCTCTCGGTTTCAACTCGTATGACAGCCGATTTCCTTGTTTCTCGTTTCCAAGACTTTTAGGCATTTTAAAATGGCTTTTTGCTTTAAGCCCAATGACCCTGCCAATTCTTGTTTTGTTTGACGTGAGTGTTGATCAAGGAATGCCTCACATTCTGCATCTCTTTCTTTCTATCTCATTCCCTTCCAAGCCATGCTTCCCTGCGACGTTAAAATCACCGTTCTTTATATTATGAAACCACTGTCTGCACGTTCTTTCACTGATAATAGCCTTACCATAGGTATTTCCAAGCATGCAATGAGCCTCAGCCACAGAAACAATGAGCCTCAGCGAATTTGGCTCGTAAGTTGGCATGTGTAGTTTAGAATAAGTTTATGATGCAGACACAAATCGAATAATATTTCAATGGCGTTATGCTGAAAAAGACTTAAGCTTATTGTTTGATACTATTTATATATTTCGCTACAGCCATATAATGTAAAACGGCTTAAGCAAGGTTGTACACCTAATATTTTAATATCTACTAAGAAAACCTTAAAAATAAAAGTTGAGCAAAAGTAAAAACTTAAAATTGGGTTGATTGAAAATTATTATTTTTTTGATATTTCGTAGTTGAATTTTTTCTCCGTCATACCAAGAGCTATTGAAAATATGATTGCTGAATCGACCCACCCTAATATTCATGTGTATTTTATATTAAAATCAAATTCATATATATTTGCAAAAGCTCTCACTGCTCGCATACAGGTTGCTTTCTATGTTCCAAATTCTATTTTATTTCTATATGTATTTTTTTGAGTTTTGCAAAGAAAGAAAAAACAATCATGGTTTCCTTTCATGCCGTCAAATATTTAACAACTAAATAATATGCCAATGTGTGTTTAAATAAAATTGTTCAAACTTTAACAAAACTGAAGTTTTTATTACCTGTGCAGCTATTAAACAAGTTAAAGTATTCAAGGCACTTTAAGTGGTTTCCAAAACTCTTTTCTGTTCATTATTCTTTCCACTGTGTTTTGATAGAATTTTTACTCCTTATGCTTTTATGTGCTTGTTGGCAGTTAAAACTATATAAAGAAATTTTAATTGTTATATCAGTCAAGTTTGTTAAAATTTTTACAAACACTTTACAACTTAGACAGCTTGGTTGAGGGAAAAATGAAATTAATATAACACACACATATGTGTTTATGTGCATATGCACCTTATTTTTGACAAGTTTATTTATTTGACTAAGAGTATCAGTAAAAGAGTGTAGAAGCTATTTTCCTTTCCCGTTTAAACTGCAAAATTTGCAAAATTTACTTGCTAACATTTTTGTTTTGTTTTTATGGAAAGTAGGTAGCATGCAGAGCAAACTTCATTTTGCAAATCATTAAGATGAATTTTCATGATTTTTCCACTGATTAATGTTGATCGTTTAGATACTTCAGCAATTCTTTGCCCTAGCAAAGAATTATTAAAGGTTTGCCTCAGCAGGCCTCATAAGAGAACTTATTTTGCATCTACCCTAGTCAGATCTGATATACATCAGGTTTAATGGAAAGCTCCTTTTTCATTCTTATGTTGTTGACTACTAAAGTTTAGTTGTTACAGATTTTTACGTCGTTTTAAATGGGCAAATTGTAATGCGTAGTTCAATTCTAAGGGCCGATGATGATTTTGAATAGAACACAAATTATTTAGAAATTATTGTAGTTTCTTTTTATTATGATAAAACTTTTATGGCTCAATTCTGCATAGAATATCGGCAAAATGACCGCCGCGACCTCAGAGACACACTTAGATCCGATGGTTTAAATTTTCGATGATAATTGATCTAAATAACCCCTAAGAAAAAAATTCAAGGATTTCAAATGCATGATCTAGGCAGCCAATATACATCGAAATCACGCGAGATAACACGACCATTGAATTTATCGTGCAAAAGTGCCTTTGTTTTGTTAGCCGTGTGGCGGATTAACACCGTCCTGTTAAAACCATATATCATCCAAATTCATATCTTTCGATTCGGGCCATAAAGAGTTCGTTATCATGTTATGGTAGTGAACACCATTCACAGTAACTGTCTGATTAGAAAAAAATACGGCCTGATGACGCCCCCAGCCCATGAACCACACCAAACGGCCACTGTTTGTGGATGCATTGTTTTTCAACATTCACTCTTGGATTATTTATTCGTCCAAATGCAGGAATTCTGCTTATTGATGAATGCACTGAGTTGCAAATGTGCCTCATCACTGAAGATGGTATTGTTCGAAACTTTGTCATCCACTGTTGCCATTTCACGCCATCATTCCGACCTCTGACGGTGCTTGGAATGATCAAGACGCTTTAGTTCGCGAGTCAGTTGCACCTTGTAAGCGTTTAAATGCAAGTCTTTATGCATAATGTTCATAAACGACGAACGTGAGAGCTCCAATTGTTGGACTCAACGGTGAGTTGAGGTGGACGGCTCGTCGCGGACAGCAGCAATATTTTCTTCAGAACGTGCTGTACGAGCATGCGCTGGCATTTTCACATCTCCTACATTTATATGCACATTTGGAGATTAAACTGATAGAAAAAATCACGTAGTGCACGATATCCATTTTGATTTGAACGCCCATTTTCATAATAAAATTGAATAACTTTAACGCTTGATGCTCGATTGTGTATCTCTCCATGGTTCAAATTGAATTGGTCTGAAATTGAGAAATATCAAATAAAATGCAGAAAAACTTAACGTTTAGGTGTGACGTACATTCAACATCGTCCCTTAAAATTTAACCAGCCGATATAATGATCTATAGTTGCACCCGTTAGTGTCCTTAGGCTTTTTTTTCCATAGTCATAGAGAACGCTTAGCCCTCTGTGCATCAAAGCTTAGAAATATCTTGGTATATTTAGGACCATTTGTATTGTTCCAATCTTTCTCCATGTTGGATTCAGTTAATTTCTTCACATTCCTCTTAAAGACACTCTTGTTGAAGCCATATATTCGAGTGGATCCAAAAAAAAATCCCTTAATCTCAGAGGCGTCTATCATCTCGTTGCCGCAATGTCCCTCATGTCATGACGCCAAGGCAAGAGTAATCTGCTTCTGACCCGCCAGTTCATTAATTTTGTTGTTTAGATGTGGATCGCATTCACCATCGCCCCTTAAAATTGAACCACCCTATAAATACTAAAAAAAATTTTGTGTGTAATCTTAGGAAATGTTATCTTTGAAAATTTTAAAATATAATAAAATAATTTCAAAACTGGCAGTAACAATATTAACGTAAATGTATTGTTACGAATTTGATTTTCCTCTAACCGATTGTGTGACCTATTGATCTGCTTGTTATAAATGTGCGCATACATACAACAATTAAACAACATAATACACAAGCAAACAGCGTACATTAATAAAGAATGATTTTGTTGTCGTTGTTGCAGTCTTACAGAGAATCTCCAAAGCGCTTTTAATAGTAGAGATATAACAATATATATCCAGAAAGTCACTCTTATACACCCACCTAGTTATTTAATACTATTCAAATCCAAAATTTTTCATATATGATTTTATAACGATAGAACATTAATTAGTTCCAATTTTTTAGACTAATAATAATGTTTAAATAAAATTTATATACAAATGTAAAAAAACAAATTTTTCCTGCATTTCTCTTGTGAAAAATTATTGTGTTGCTGAAAAATAACTTATTTTCAAATATTTGCAAAAAAAAAAGAAAAAATGTACTTCTGAAAATTTCATTGGTTTTAAAATTTAATTTCATGATACATTGTAACCAGTGACCTAGATTTAAAATCACAGAATTTTTTTTTAATGCTTAACAACAAATCCCGCACAATGAATATTATAAAATTGTATTAAAAATAAAAAAATTAAGCTTAAAATATGATAAGCAATAAGAGTTTTCCACAAATAATAATCAATCTGCATTCAAACACATAGTAAAAGTTTTGCATATAATTGAGATTTCAATATTCTAGCTTTAACACGCAGTTGCTGAATTATATGATTTTTTCCAACACTACTAAAATTCAATATAACGAAGTTGAAGGGAATACAAAAATACTTCATTGTAGTAATTCAATTGATTCGTATACATACGAATGTATTAGGGAAGCTTAGGCATAATGAAATTTGTCTCAATATGAAATAGACTCATACTCAACTAAGACAAATGACGAGAGCGGATTGATATTGAAGATATAATTTTTTTTATTTTTTGAAATTGCGACCTGTCAAAGTTCAGCTTTTAAAATTTCACCCAAATTCATCGATTAGTTTATTTGCTATAGTTGCTTGGAATAAGAACTTTTTTGTTCTTGAAAAATGGAAAGAAGTGAATTTCGTGCTATTATTTGAAAGGAAAAGAGACAAAACAAAAGCTCGATAAACATTAGGGTGAGTCTGCTCCGTTAGATTGCATGGTAATATATTTCGTTGCTTAAATTAAACGCGGCCGAACAAGCACCGCATCAATACCATCAACAGGAAGGCCAAAAGAGGTGGTTACTGAAGAAAATCTTCGATATCGGTATGAGTGGTCGCCGAGTCAAGTCACATAAGTTTTTTGAAATGGTAAACATATCATATGAACGAGTGCCCAACATTTTGCATGAACCGTATGAAGAAGCTATCGGCAAGATGGGTGTCGCGTTTTCTCAGTGCCGAGTAAAAACGAGTACGAAAGACCACTTACAGTAGGCTTCGAGTAATAATTGTTGATGATAATGTGTGATATCCACTACACATTTAAAACCAAAAATCAATCGAATCAATAGGTGGAGGTTGGTGGCAGTGCTCCGAAGAAAGCGAAGACAGTGAAATTGGCAGGCAAGATTATAGCCCCTGTATTTTAGGAATTATTTTGAAAAAGGATCCACAATCATAGGAATGTATTATCGTGCCTTATTGGATCACTTGTATTGGGAAGAGGGAGTAGTGTTTTTGAACGTGTGGCTTTAACCTGTCAATAACAATTCAGAGACACCTAAACAGATTTTAACACAGTATATAAAGTGCTGGAATTAAATTAGTTAAACCTGCCCAGTGCATATGTTTTCAACACTGCTCTTACTAACAAAATCCAGTCCAACACCTCCCACAGTGCAAGATACGAGTAATTAATTACGTTTAAAAGAGATTTATAATGAAGAAATAAAGAAACAGAACGAAAGTGACCAGCAAGTGTACACAGGACATGCGTACAGTATTTGTCTGGATTTGGTTTAATAATATTACTGTTGTGTCATTGCCTTTCTTGCTGCTTTCCTTATCTTGCTGATTTTGAAGTAGGCATAAAATATCTCCTGAGGGCCTCCCTTTTTATTAACACGCTTATATAAGTTTCACTTGCATGTTTATTTGTTTGTTTGATTGTATGTTTGCACCACCCGAAATTCATTCCATATTAGTAATTATTACATATGTCGGTGCATAAAATTGTATATACAGTTTCGCTGTTATAGTGCGAAAATTGAAGTCACCGTATTGCTTCCGGGGGGGAGTGAGGGATTTTGGGAATACAAGAAGCCGATTTTGGCAATTCTCCTTTTGAAGAAGTGAGAGGAGTTTGACGTTTCCTAAAGCCGACTATTGGCATTCACAAAAAACTCGGAACAGATTCGCTAACAGAATGGGAGCGTGTTTTTCATATTTGATGCTTGTTTAGTGCGAAAATTAAAGTTGGCATATTGTTACAGGGGAAGTGGGTGATTCCTGGAGCTGATTTTGGGGATTAAAAAAAAACTCCGAACGCGTTATACAGATACTTATCTAGTTATATGCATAATTTGATATCGAAGCGTGTTTTTTAAACTATATATACTGCTATTTTTGTTTTCTGGTGGTGATGTAAGAGCTAATGTTACACTGTAGCCATTAGATCACCTTTGAGAGTGACTGTCAATTGTCTATGCAATTTTTTGTTTTTCTCTTTTGTGCTGCCTACTATTTTCTGCTACAACGGCAGTCGAGATCCACAAAAACTTGGTTCCCTCCAGATTTAGTGAAGATTCTACAGTTGGTGTGGTTCACTATATAAATGAGGTGAATAACTCGAATCGCAGTCTGTGTGGAGTTGTAAGGCAAGCAGATCCCGTGACTGTGAGAATAGCAAAAGTATTTGAAAGGATCCGCTTCATGCCATTGCAGATAGCATACGCCAATCAGCATGTGATTGAAAATGCGTGAAACTTTGTTATGCTTAATGGCGTTTGATGAAATATAGCCCGCTATGGACACGTAACATATCATCAAATTCTGTCTTAAGCAAAGAAAATATTTCGACCTAACTTATTGTTTGCATCAATAATTTAACTAAAATATACAAGAAACGTAACTATAGATTTCTTTTAGCTAGAGAACATATAAATACCCACTCATCTCCGGGGTGAGATAATGTTAAGCCCGTTTTTTTATACAATGCTATTTAAACCATTCAGCCATCGAGCTAAAGTTTTCTCCCAGCGACATATGAAAGTTGCTTTTACTATCTGTATACTTATATGTACCTATTACTATTTTTTCACGAAGTTAATAGATAACTTACAGTTTAAATGAGAATAATGGATTTTTTAGCATACTCGTACTGTGGTTTACAAATACAATTTTGCTAAGAAAATCTTTAAATCTAAAAAATGAGTTTTTTTTTATCAATAAAGTTCTAAGTTATGGTTATACATACATTTTTAGAATTTTTTTCTGAAACTGCAATTTATTTTAAAATTCAAATAACTTAATACGCCTTTACTGTGTAATATATCAAATTACAATGCTTGCAATAAATATATTTTGCCAATTTTTTGCATTATTACTTGTTAAAAGAAAAAAAAAATAAATGTATGAGCGATATAAATCATATTTTCAAATAATAAATAAAACTTGTGCACATGTATGAAAAAATAACATATAATTTAGCAAGATCTGACAGTTTTGTATTTTTCTCAAATTCATAAAATCATATTTTACGCGCTTACAAATAATATATTACCAAAAATTTTTATTAGTGGAATAAATGTACGAGTATGTTAAATAACAAAAAAAAAAACATTTAAACACATTTGGTTTGCAAAAGTTTTCTAATTACTAAAATAGTTGTGCCAAACACAACAATTAGGAAATTTAACTTTCACCCAGTTTTATTTATAAAATTTAAACTGAAGAGTGCTTAACCTTTTCAAACTAACATCAGAATATGAAATACTCATACATACACAAAACATAAATTTGTTTAAATTTAATAACATTATTTTTATTTTTAAAAATCTATAGTTTTTGTTTTACACATAAGAGGTTTATGAAAAAAGTTATTTTATGTATGACGAATAGTCTTTTATTGCATTTTGTAAAATGTTGTTTAATTAAAAAAAAAAACAAAAATTGTTCCATTTTCCACGGGATGCATCTGTATATAAATATTTATGTGTGTATTCATATGCATAAATATGATTTGATACTATATAAAAAGTAAAAATTAAAAAATTACAAATTTATAGCTCTCAAATAAATCTATATGGGAAATTGTCCACTAGAGAATTATATAAAGATTATGAATATTAATGAATCTATTTTTCCCAATAAATTCTTTCAGCTAGAGGTTTTCTAGTTTTTATCCAAAAAATTTTTTGACGAAGCTTTCCTAAGGAAGAAATTAAACGAAAAGTTTTGCAAGCTGAAAAAAATTACTGCGAACACTTAATAGCAAGCATCAAGATAAATGATTAACTAATTGCTATTTATGCACCAGCTGTCCCGCGGGAGTTGCTCTCCCGCTGTTCACTTTAGTCTAAATATATAAGTAAAAGCAAAAACAAAGTGGCTGATCAATTTTGCTGCATTACTAAACTCAAATAACTATGTGTAGAATAAACTAAATTATTTTTTAATAACTCATTTGCAAAATAATACATTTTTATTAAAGTAATTAATGAAGTTTAAAAAACAAATGAATTCAAATGACCTTTATCCGCGACATCTTATCAAAAAGTTATTCATTACTGCCGAAAATTGTCCCAATTACCGTTTGCATGGATTGCATTAAGTCCAAATTTGTTGGACTTCTCTTATAATCTTATTGTGAATGTGGAGTTTCTTGAAATCAGTTTATTGGGAAATTTTTGCCCCAATTCTCTCATAACAGGCGTGGCTATCTGACGGCTCATGTATTGTAAAAAAATCCTTCTTAAGGAAAAAAAAAAACTTAGGAAAGAAAAAACCTGAACTATAACCCGTTGTACAAATGTACAAACCAAAAATTTAATTTAAAAATTATAAAGTTCAACAAAAATTCACTAAATTAATCTTTAAGTAACGTTCTCCATTGACCGTAACAGTAAGACTGTTTTCTTCGTAAAAGTAAGGTCCGACAATGAACCGTGAAGAGACTGTACACCACACTGTGTAGCGAAGTGGATGTAATTGCATCCGATGGAGTATCTGTGAGTTAGGATTATTCCATATTCGATAATTTTGTTTGTTAACATTGCCGTTTAACTCAAAATGTACTTCGTCTGACATAAAAATGCAGTTCAAGACGTTTTCATCCTCTGGCACCATTTGATTGATCTTCTCAGAAAATTTCAAATGAATCGGGAAGTCTCTAGGATTAAGTTTGTATGTTATTTGAACCTTATATGGAAATACGTAAAAGTCTTGGAGCAAAATTGTCTGCTGAGACCCATTTGAACAGATAAGCTCCTTGTCGAAACTCTTGGATTGTAGCAGCACTTACAGCAGCGATAGTTTCCTGCATCTGAATTGTGGAGTAGTTCCGCCAAACGTGCTCCTATATTCTCTTTAGACGGAGACAACGGACTCTAAAAAGTGAAAGCGTTGCACTATCCAAATTCTTGTTCTATTGTCCCTATTCTCCATTTTAGTTAAATTTAAAGATCAATCTATATAATACAATAAAAATTTAAAAAAATCCTTCTTAAGAAAAAACCTAAAAAAGGAAAAACTTGAACTAAAACCCGATGTACATATGTACAAACCAAAAAATATTTAATATAATTTATTTATTTCCTGCCATTACAAAATACTTAACACGAACAGTAGTGAAATAGGTTCACATCCGCACCTGCTTTTACGGCCATATGTGATGATGGACCAATTCCATGGAGTGAATTTTTCACGATTCACCAGCGCCACCATGTGCCTAACTAGGTAGCAATTTTTGCCATATATTTGTAGACATATGAGCAACTTCTTGCTGAGGAGTTTGGGACTTCTATTCCCTCCTGTATGCAATTTCCCAGCAATCAATGGAAGACAAGACTTAATGAGTTGAAAGGCCTTAAACTAACTCCCCGTCAAGCATCACCAATGTACAGTACAGGTATCTGTTGTAAAGGCAATATACCCTCGGAAGGTTGTTAGTCCCTGGAAAAAACCACACAGTAAACAATTATCAGGGATATTAGCTCCCCTTTCTTCGTTTTAGGGTTAAACAACAACCAGACCCCTGCAGCCAAGGTAGGCAACTCAAGCATGATCACCCCGGTTTGAACTACAAGCAGAACGAATCGGGGGTATGGTGATCCCCGTTCTGTCAATTTATAACCTTGGTTAGGATTTCGAAACCCAACACAACATAAGTCAAGCAGGTTCACCTTCTCCACCCAAACAACAGAATGCCCTCGGTAGAAATAAGCAAAGGCAAAACCAAAACTTGTGCCCTGGGGGGAAACAGAAAATGTTTAAGAAAATTTCATAAAATTTTATGCACAAATAACTTAGCAAGTATGTAAACTAACAAAGGCAAGTTTTGCAGTCGCCGTCTTCCGTTGCATTATGTGTCCATTGTATACGAGTATTGTGGTTTTCTCTGCCACAATGGGAAATCGCACCGCAAACATTGTGTTCAGACTCCTACGGAAGAAAACAAATACTCATTTTTTATTTGGGAGTAATTAATAAGAAATGTTATATAAAATAATACAATATAGGTTTATACATGGTCTAAAAAAACCGATATTTTCAAATTTCGTGACTTACATATGTTCAATTTTTAACATATTCTTTTTTTCTGGTATGTTGCTACACATGTCTGTTGACAATATCAGCCACTTCGGATAGTCAGTTTGTTTTTGACATATAAAAAGTTAGTCGTATTTTGGTGCGTTCTTCTAAATTCTAAGCAAAAACAATGTAGCATGAAGAGCGTTTAGAGCTGTTAACGACGCTTTAAATTTCCCCCAAAAAGGTCATAACTTGTGACGTATCATGGGTTTATGGCTTCCATTGGGATTATTGGGCCAATCGTCTCAATAGAAACGTCCAGAAAATATACGTCAAGTTCGGTCAAATGTGAAGGTTTTGCTCACTGTTTTCTTCGGCTGCAATAGCGTGGTGCATCATTAATTCTTACCACAAGGTTGTACGGTCAACAAGGAATATTATCTTGCAGTTATGCACTGTTTGCGTGAAGCCATTCGTCAGAAACACACAAGCTCTATTCACAATCTTGTGCATTTGTGATTGCAAATTTATGCAATTGCAAATATATGCTATCAATTGCGAACCACCTCTGTTCACAGCTGATTGACAATTAGAGTAGAAAATAATTTGCTGAAATTTTAATAACTGACAATTTTAAGTTAGATAAAGACATCGATTGGTGTTATTTGAATGCGAGATGTGCGACAGCAAATAAGCGGCGTTTACGAACTAATTGGATTGGATCGCTGATTGTCAGCTGTCGATTTGCAATTAACTTTTGCATAAGTAGAGCAAATAAAAACTATAGGTTTTATGTATTGCATATACACATAAGACTAGAAAGTGCATTGCTGAGTATTTTGTTAGTGTAGAGTAAAAATATGCTAAACCTTTTTGCAAATGCAATGATGCAATACCATTTGCACGAGACTGGGAATAGAGCTACAGAATTGTGGAAAACCCAATAATGGATTTTGCACCAATGATAACGCACCAGCTCACCCATCGATGCTTGTGCGTGAGTTTTTGGCCAAAAACAAAACCGTTATCATGCCTCAACCACTGTGTTCACCAAAATTGTCCTACGCTGACTTTTGCCTCTTCCCAAATTTGAAGACACCTTTGAAAGGAAAGAGTTTTGCTACGATTGAGGAGATAAAAGAACAATTGAAACAGGCGCGCTTCAGAAGTATTTCGAGGATTGGAAAAAAGCTGTCATATATGTATTATATCTGAAGGGGATTTTTTTTTAAAGGCGACAAGATAGTTAGTAATGAATAAATAAATACTTTTGGAAAAAATTTAAAGTAACGGGTATTTTTGATCAGCCCAGGTATATTTGAAAACATTTTTTAGAGGTTTCTAACTCTACTGATGATTGGGGTACCTCCTATGAAATGTCGACCTAAAGACAGCTAGAAAACATTGAAAACAAGTTGTTTATAATCTTTTGATTTGTTTTAATTTTAATTACAAAACTGTTAATGTCTGTTGAAGTTTAAACTTAATTCTATAAAAATTTTAAAGTTAATATAATTTTTTCCTACTTTTTTTTGGAAAAAGTGTATAAAAGCGTTTCCTTCTCCTGATTTTCTGACTTTTTATCAATCTCCTTATTTTTTGGAAAAATAAAACTGTCTGCTCAAGTTTTACGAAACAAAGAAAATAACATTTTTTTTTTTGTTTAATTTCTTTACACCAAACAAAATTTTGTGTACTGTTTGTAATTAAAAATGTTTCAAGTTTCAAAGTATAGCTTTGTCATGTGTCAATGTCTCGTTAGCATTTGTAGTTTATTGTTTTTTTGGAAAGTAACCATAAAAGAAAAGACAGCTTCATCATTGTTTTAAACAGCTTAAATATCTAATGTTCTTTTTATCATTATTGTCATCATCGTGGCCATGACAAAATTTACTGGGTCTTATCAACATCGTATATCATTGTTTTGTTTGAAACCATTACAGTCATTTCCCTGCAAGCAAGACATTATTGGACTTGTGATTTTTTTTTGCTGAATTTAAGCCTGTCAAACTTCTAAGCAATTACTCTTTTAGACGTTGCAATTGGAAAAAAGTGATTTTCTCATAAAGCAGACCAGTCGTGCACATTTCTAGAATGTCATTTATATGAATCATGCAACATTTCCATACAACATTTTTTTTTATGAGAAAGTTATACAAAAGTCCTTTGTCTGCAGTTCTAGTCGCTATTATGTATGTTCGTATGTACTACAAGTCTATTTTTCTTGTTAATCATCATTATCATTGTTGCCAGTTATAAAGTAAAAATTTATTTTTAAAAAATGTTATAAAAGTTCTAAATTTTGTTGGTTTTTTCGCTCTATACAGCCAGTCATGTTCGAATGTATGTGGATTTCCAGTTTAGCAAATGGCATACTTTGGCCATGGAGGACACAAAACAATGGTTTTTAAATTATGCTAAAGCAGATAGAAAAAAAATAGAAGAATTTACATAAATCAATAGAAAATTTATTGAGGTTTTTATGCAGATAAAAATTTGAGTGGTTGGTTGAATGTGTCAGTTGAACACTTTAAATGTCTCTGTTTGACTGGCTGAAATGGTCAGATATAAATTGTAATACCTCTTTTTGTATTTCTAGGTAATATCAAGCTATAAATAATATCACCTTCACATTCACACACAAACTTTCCGACATCAATTTATTTGTGTTTCATATACATACATGCATTTAAATTACCATGTCTGTTATTTATTGACATGCTAGATGGACATGTACTCGTATATATGTATGTTCAGTATATGAGTTTATATGTGGTTTCAAATGAAACAAAAAATAAGAGTAAAAGATAAATTATTGTAGAAAAACATTATATAAAGGTCAGAAGTTAAATGGATAGAGCTGTTTATAATCTGTATGGGTATTAAATAATTAATAATACTATAGACTTAAAAACTTTAAATGAAAAAAGGCTAATGGAATAAGTATGTTAATGTAAATGGAAAGAAGAAACTGGTATATAATTCAAAAGTTTTTTACATAATTACCTCATGTTGTTTGGGGGAAAAGAAATTATCGCTGCTAATATAACAGTTTCTCTTTAATACACTTTATTAATACTGGCTGTATGTTGGACGATGTCGAAATGATAAGTTCATTTGCATTCTAGACAACTGAAAATTGATTTGGGTTTGTTTAACTTTAATGTATGCGAAAGACGTGTAAAAATTCAATTAAAGTACATGTGAACGAACAATAGTGACATAGAGAAACTCGAATTGATTCGAATGTGAGCGACTAGCTTTCTTTCTCATACATTTTCATTCGGTATCATATCGCTCGTTTAGTGCAACATAGTCCTATCTCAAAAAATGAGCTTTTCGAGTTAACAATGCAGAATTGTTATATATTGTGTCACAAATTGTTGTTTTATATTGTGTCACAAATTTATTCAATTTACTTTTAATTTAGGAGATGTTTTCTAAAAAATTTTTCTAAGACTTGTATGGAAACTAAAATCTGAAATGTGTTTTTCTCGAAACAAGCTTTTTTAGTTATGACTTTGTTGCAATAAAGGAGCGATATGATTTACAACAGTATTCATAAAAATTCATATCAGGCTTATAAGCGTTTATAAGAAAAATTCTCTAAAGTTATATTCATAAATGATTAACACCCTTAAAAACTTTTATTACAATAGTATAAGAAATTGCATTGTTGGATATACTCTTCTCTAATTTTTAGCTCCTCATATACATACATATGTAATAGTATTATGTATGATTTTCCTCATGTAAGAAACATGGCGACTCCCTTCTTTATTCGAATAATGAATCTGCTTTGAGAGCTCTAAGGAAAGGTTCAGATCATTAAATGGAAGTGAAAGAGTTTTACGATAAATGGTCTTCTAAATGTGCGGCAATGTACATTCAAAATGTGTCTGGAAAATGCAGAAATTTTGTTGTACCACAAAGCAAAACACTTACATTATTTATTGATGATTAAATTTTAAGGGCCGGTGTTGATTTTCAATAAAAAACAAATTATTTAGGAATTATTGTAATATCTTTTTATTAAGATAATATCGAAATAGTTCAATTATACATGCAACAAAATATCGGCCGTGCCAGCGGCACACCTCCATCCGATTGTCTAAATTTTCGATGACGCTGAGGAATAATTGAGGATCTATGCAGTTAATGTGCCAAATTATCTCACCAAATATATATATTCCAAACCAGGGCACCCTGTTTTTCGAATAAAGAGGGGAAAGAGTCCCTCATTTGTTGTAGCAAATAAAACTCTAGGACTTTTGTTGTGTTGGATTCCAAAGCCCTTACCAAGGGTATAAATTGGCAGAACAGGGATCAGCATGTCCCCGGGTTGTTTTGCTTGTAGTTCAACCCGGGCTGATCATGATTGGGAGGCTTAGCTGGGCTGGAACTTTCTGGCTGTGGCTGAAACCTAAAAACGCAGATAGGGAGAGTTACAAGGTGCCGTTGTCTAGTAAAAGATGCCGGTACTGTAAGGAACCAGGGGTAAAGCTTTGATGGGTGAGTTGGTTTAATGGGTGATGCTCTTAGTGGGCTTAGGCTTACTAACTCATTACGCCTTGTCTTCCATTGTCTGTTGGAAACTGCATACATTTGGAATTAGAGGGCCCGAACTCCAGAGAACCCTTTGTCCATATGGCAAGAATTGCTGCCTGTGTGTCCATCATCAGATGAAGCCGTAAAGAAAGGCGCTGATGTAAACAGTTTTCATTGCGAACGAGTAAAAAGTTAGTTCAGGCATACCACAGTGATCCGTTCTCTATCCCACCCTACTTCTTATTTTTCTCAACGACACGTTGAGAAAACTGCTGCTATCATCATTCTTTGCGGATGATGATAGCAGCTATTCGTACTCATTCAGTTATAGGTCTAGCCTATCGTTGCAGAGATGTACAATATGAATAACTCACTGAATAGTGATCTTCTGGTTATCCCCGAATGGGGTCGTAAAAACAAGGTTATTTATTAACACACAAAGAATCGACCGCAAATATTGAGGAATCAGATGCTCCTGATGTTATTGGAATGCTAATATGTACATTGTGGTGTTCGCTGGAGTGAACACATTTTTCATGTCTCGATGGCCAATTGACATCATCCATGTGGGACAACACAGCCATTGAATTTGTTGTACAAAAAAGCCAGTGTTTCATTAGCTGTGTGGCAAGTGGCACCGTCTTGTTAAAACCACATATCGTCCACACCTATATTTGCGAATTCAGGCCACGATAGCGAACACCATTCACGGTAACGTGAATGCCGCCAGCCCGTAAACGGCACCAAACAGTCACTCCTTATGGGTGCATTGGTTTTATGATAATGGCATTTAAATTATCATTCGCCCAAATGTGACAGTTCTGCTTATTGAGGAATCTCATCACTGAATATTTCTTCGAATATTGATCATTCACTGTTGCCAGTTCTTGCCCCTATTCTTACCATTCATGACGCTTGAAAGAGACAAGAGGCTTTAGTTCTTGAGTCAATTGCACCTTGTAAGAGTGTAAATGCAAGTCTTTATTCATAATTTTCATCAACGACGAGGGTAAGAGGTGTAATTGTTCGACGAGTTGAGGTGGATCCCTCGTTAACAGTAGCAATATTTCCTGCAGAATAAGTTGCATGAGCATGCACTAGTGTTTTCACATCTCCAACAGACCTGTCTTGCTCAAATTTTCGCAAGTTCGCCAATTGCACGAAATTACGAATTGCACGCTATGCATTTTGATTTAAACGCTCATTTTCCTAATAACCCTGAATAACTGTAACGCATTGCTCGATTGTGTATCTTCCCCTGGTTCAAGTTGAATTAGTTTAAAATTGAGAAATGTCAAATAAAATGAAGAACAAACTTGAAGTTTAGGTATGGCTTGCATTTAATATCAGCCGATATGTCGGTATCACTATCAAGGAAATTGTTAAATTCTCGGCTGTTTTTCAAGGATTTTATATAATAACCGCTTTATTTATAAAAAATATATCATGTTTATTAAGCTTTTATTGCACAGATTTCTATACAAAATTTGTGTAATAAGAGCGTAATAATAACGACAATTTTTTATAAATAAGACCGTAAAAATTTACCCTGTAAAATAAAATTTTTATGGCTGAAGACTAGCTTAAGGCCAGTATTTCATTATGCTGGAGATTTTTTAAAGCAAATTATTTATATACTACATAGAAAAATATTTTTGATCAGTTTGTTAACTATATATAATTTTGTTCATTTATAATGAACCATTATACCCATTATTAGTGATATTACGAGAATGTTATAATAAATAAATAAAGAAATAAAATTTAGTTTGGCGAATAGAAATTATATTAATTTGCTTCCTTCTTTTTATTTGAAGAGTTCTCCAGGTCCACGCAAGAGTTAGCGCCCTTGGCTTGAGTAGTTTTTTTTTATACTTCTTTTTCTTTCTTTCGTTTTATGTATTTTAGATTTTAACTCTTACATATATATTAGTTTAAAATTAGTGTTAAGTTTATTATACAGTTATAGATTTAGAGCTTATTATACTTTAGTTTTCAATGTTCATTCTCTGTATTTCAGTTACCTCGTTTTATTACCAGACAGATTTTTTTTTTTTTTTTTTTTTTAACTTTATTATATTATTTATTGAATCTACATAAGTAATGTAATGACAATAAGTATTCAGTTCTTAATACCAAAAAAAAAAAATTGTGATTAAAGTCCTGCCAGTGCTGGACAAAAATTTATTTTTATGCGAATATTATTTCAGAATTCAGTCATCTGTTTAGAGCTCTAATGGTAGCCAAAGTATCCCTGCTTCTCAGACGGGTATGACCACCAAAGTTAAGAATATTAACTGCAAGAAGATTTAGATGGAATTCAAGTTTGTTAATATATCTTGTCGCGTACTTCACAAATTCAGATTTCACAAAAGGTACGTTCAGATCTGCGTGGATTCGTGAGTTTTTAACGTACCGTGGAGCATCTGTAATTCTACGGAGTATTCTATTTTGACTTCTTTGAATTTTTTCAATGTTGGATGCCGAGGCTGTGCCCCATAATTGAATCCCATAGCAACATATTGGCTTTAGAATCGAGTTGTACAGCAAAAGTTTACAATCAAGCTTTAAGTTCGAATTTCTGCCTAGTAGCCAGTTAATTTGCACTGCTTTCAATTTCATCTGCGTTACTTTTGCCTCGATGTGCGACTTCCATGTTAGTCTACGGTCAAGATGAATTCCGAGGTATTTGACTTCACTGTGTTGAGGTATTACTTTATTGTTAATAGTAATGGGTGAGCATGTTCCTAGACGCAGTGCGAATGTAACATGGGCACACTTTTGCTCATTAACCTTGATTTTCCAAAGCTTGAGCCATTTCTCTAGTTTGTCGATATGTTCCTGTAAGTTTATTGATGCTTGCTGGTGTTTACTATGCTAAGGAATGCTGTATCATCTGCAAATGTTGAAGTGCGAATGTTGGTGCTTGTCGGCATGTCAGATGCGTAGAAAAAATATAAGATAGGCCCTAATATGCTGCCTTGGGGAACTCCAGCTTCAATAGGCTGGGCGGGGCTTATGAAATCGCCTTCTTTTAATATAAATTGGCGACAATATAAATAGCTTTCCAAAAGGTTATGTATGTTTGCAGGTAAGTTAAACTTTATTTTATGCATTAAGCCATCGTGCCATACTTTATCAAAAGCTTGTGAGACGTCGATGAATAAGGCAGAGCAATATGTTTTATCTTCAAATGCCTTTCTTATGACATTAACTAACCTGTGTGTTTGCTCAATGGTGCCATGTTTCGCTCTAAAACCAAATTGGTGATTAGCATTGGATCCAACTTCGCCTTTAGCAATTTTTCGAAAAGTTTTGAAGTTGTTGTCAGTAGACTTATTGAACGATATGATTCTACTTTCGTGTGATCCTTCCCTGGCTTAGGAACCATTGTTATCATGGACACCTTCCACTCTGCAGGATAATACTCAAGTCGTAAAATAGCATTAAAAATAAAAAGAAGAATTCTTTTAGCTACACGAGGCAGCTCTACGAGCATTTTGTTGCTGATTTTGTCCATACCTGGAGCTTTTTTAAGGTTTAGATTACCAATAGCATTGTCAACTTCTTCAACATTGAATCTTAAAGGCACAGGAGGTCTACTAACAATAAGCGGCAACTCATTTGCATTATCAGACCTATTTGTAGTAAAAACGTTTTTCAAATGATTAACAAATAAATTACCCTTTTCCGAGTCATCTCTAGCCCAGTCACCAGACGGTTCTCGCAAGGGCGGCTTACCTCTAACTGGCCTTTTTAAACCCTTAGTCGCCCGCCATAAAGAATAGTCGGACTGAGGAGTACCATCCAGACTTTCCAAATACGTTTGTAGAGAAGCCGTTTTTTGGGTTCCAAGCAAATTTCTTAGTTGATTTGTGCACTCACGGAACCTTGTTTTTAGCTGCGGAGACCTGCGAAGTTGCCACTCTCGTCGAACTCTTCTTTTTTCTTGCACAAGTTGCTCGATTTTTGAAGAATATGTTCTATTTTGAATGTTTCTGCGTGTTAAATAAACGCTAGAAGCAAGTTCAGCGGCTTGTTTAAGGTTTTCGCTAAAGTTGCTTAGTGACGCATTAATATCTTCAGGAGTTCTTAAAACAATATTCTCAGTGCAATGGGTACTCAAAAATTTTTTATATTTTAGCCAATTCACTCGGGTAACAGTCCTATGCAAACTGTTAATCGGGGACCAAGTCTCCTGGGGAAAGCGTACTGAAATAATAGTAGGTGAATGATCCGATGACAAGTCTAACAAAGGGTCAGCTTGCATCCATTCCACAGGGAACCCCTTTACCACTCCAAAATCAATCACATCAGGAATCAGTAAGTAGGATGTCCGCTTGATATTACGTCTAAGCTCATATTATAAATTGTATCAAAAAGCACCCGACCCTTCGGGGTGATTAAACGTGAGCCCCAAAAAGTGTGTTTTGCGTTGTAATCTCCAGCTGCTATAAAACGAGGTCCTAATGAGGTGAAAAAACTTGAATATTGTGATTCTGTCACTGAGAATCGAGGCGGCGAATAAATCGATGAGATAACCAATTTGTAATGAAAATTTTCCACACAGATATTAGTTGCTTGAAGATAGTCCTCATATGTGTCGTTCAGCAAATAATGCTTTATCCTAGATTTTATCAAGATTGCGCAACCCCCACAAGCTCTTCCACGGGGGTCTTTAGTATCGTATAGTACGTAGCCATTAATTTTGAAGAAGGTTGTTGACGTCAAGTGAGTTTCTGCAATCATCATTATATCGATCTGCTTATCCATCAGGAAGTATTCGAGTTCATTCGAGATTTTAAGCACAAAAAATTTAAGTTCGTTTACGCGACATTTTCATTAAGAAAGCGGTTTAGGCTATATCTGGGTATATATGAACAGATATCGGATATTTCCATTTTCTTTATATTAGTAAAGTTATTTTATTACCGGGTTTGCTTTTGAGGAAAAAAAGTTGTTTAAATTCACTTACAAGACATTTTCATTGAAAAACCGGTTTAGGCTAAATGTATATGGACCGATATCGGGGAAAATTTTTTTTTTGCCTTCTAATCGCCACGCTTAACAATTGTGTGAAGTTTGAAGCAAAACAAAAAATTTTTTTTCAAAACTTTTCATACAAAATTTCAAAAAATAATGGCGTTTTGTTGGAATTTTGGATGTATGTGGACCGAGAAAGAGGAGAAGTTTCAGTAGAATACCCATCAATCGATGGGGTAATAGAATGGTGAAAAGTTTCTAAGTTTAATGGTCTTATAGTAACCTCAAAGCTATATACCCTTAATATTTTTATGAAGGGTATACAAATTTTTGTACCAAAATTTTAAATATAAACGAATGAGAAATAATAATCGTTTGGGCATTAATAAAGAATAAGAGTTAAATATTATTAATTGATTTAATGAATTTTGCTATTGAACATGAACACGTTTTCTATGTAATATAATACATGCTTTTATTCTAAAACCGAACTTATAATACTGGTACATATAATGTATAATGAAACATTTTAAATAGATTTCCATAATATTTATTTTTCAATAGATATAGTTTTATTACTGACATGCAACTTCTGTAAATGAATTTGCCATATGTTTAAGAAAATCTATTGTCAGTTGTTAAGTCTGAGTATTTAAGCACACATCTTTTTCTCCCTTCTAACACAATATGTATTAATTTGCCTGCTACATTCCAGTTTCAGTTCGTATCGACCAAATGCTCACTTAAATATTTTGTCATCAATTTGTTTACTATTGCCTAGAATTACTTAAGTTGAAAGTATACATACATACATGATTACATGCATATGTAAGTATGTGTTATCAAGTATTTTATTACTGGTTGGGCAAAACAGCAAAAAATTTGCTACAAAAACCAAACCTAGGTCAAATACAGTAACTTAAAAACTGGAATCGAATACATTGCATTTAAAAATTAATACTGAAGCTTTTATATTAAAAAAAGTTTTTTATTTTTTAATTTGAAAACAAAAGAAACTAATTAAGAGAATACTAATAAAATACAATACTCCTACCTGCACCCTTTATTTCCACAGATGGACGATATTATGTATTACTTTGATTTTCTAAATATTTTACTGCCTACTGTAATTTCATTTTAACAATTCATTGAAGAATAACTTTTTATTGGTTTCTGATGAATTTTATTTGATTTAATCTATTGTTGTTGTGGGTTTTGTTTTATACTCTTGTTTCAAAGTATTTTTTCATTTGTATTTTAAAATATTTATGCTATATTTGAAACTGATTTTGTTACATTAGAAGCATTTAAAGTTTTGCTGAATACTATTGTTGTATTTGTGCTAGTGTATTGTGTGAAAGGTTATTTGGGGCTGTGTAAGTGTTTGTATTTTTGATTTGTGTTGGTGTATGTGTCCTTTTGGGGCCAACAAAATGAAATAGTTTTGTGAAAAGTTTTAATTAGCATAAAGTGTTTTCCCCAATGTGCAATGTTACCAATCTGATAAATGCCGTGGCTATTTTTATTTTTGTTGTTGTTGTTTTTGCTTTTATAGCAGAAAACATTTTAACAAGCAGCGAACAAGAGTAGTTGAACATTTATTTTCCTTGCTAGAAATAAGAATATTTTTTATTAAGACATGCTACAAAAGTAACTAGCTTGCAGTCAGAAATCTAATAATGCTTTTATATTACCTATCTGACCGTGTTTCATAGGAACGCACCTACCTAATTCAATTGCACATAGTTAAATTTTAGTTTAAATACTATTAACTAATAAGTTTACTAGTTTTGTATATATGATATGTTACTAGCAGAAGTTTCATGATATAACTTTTTTTAACAAAAACTTAAAAACAAAGTAAACCTTTCAATCTAACTACCGATTTTTTTACGGTTAAAGGAATATACCAAAATATTTTCAAAAAGAGAAGACATGCAATTAAGAGATATTGTCTCACCTAACGAGCTCAAAGTAAAGTCAGGGGTACAGGTTCTTCTTAGTTTTCTCAACGACCTTCTAATCATCTCGGATGACAGCAGCATTTGCTATTCGTGCCAATTCAGTTATAGGTCCAGTCTACAGTTGCCAAGAGTCAAAATGCAAATAACTCACTGAATAGTGATATTCTCTTAATCTCCGAATGGGATCGTAAAAGATGATTGATTTCAATAGTCGTAAAATCCAGTGTTATTTATTCACACAAAAAATTACCACAAATGCTGCTTCAATTGGTACAAATATTGAGGATTCGCATGCTCTTGATGTTCTTGGAATAAAAATACATTGCGATGTTCGCTGGACTGAACACACGTTTCATGTCTCTAATAAAGAATTCAAGTGTCTCGGTTTCTTAAAACGGTGTAAGGTGTACTTCAGTCCACCTGGTCTCCTTAGTACTTACTACACGGGCTGAAAAGTCCAAATTCTAACACATAGATGGCGCCAGTTTTATTGCAATCACATATTTTCAGTTAATAATAATCTTCAAAAGACAGCTGTTAAAATTTCATGATTCTATTCATTAGTTTGTGAGTTATTGTGCCAAGAGAGACGTTATTTTTGTTATTTTCAAAACAATAGTCTAAAAACAATTTCGTGTTTTAATTTTACACTGCTTCTTATGTATGTATTAATGATAAATAGTCGAACTTGTTTTAATATTTCTAATATTATATAATGTTATCATTCGTCCGGCTCAAGTTCAAACCTGGCTAAAGCCAAGAAATATTTTTATTTTTCGATTATAACAATAATTGCCGCGATCAATTAGTCTTGATCAAAGGAGACAGGAAAAAATAATTGAATACACTAAAGCTGGGGGACAACTAGCTGTTTCGCAGTCGCTACACTGCTCATCAGCACCCACTAGGATTCGATACTGCTTCTTGATGGGAAAAAATACCGTTCAAGCGAAGCAATTGACAAGTGCTATGGGGACTCCGCTCCATCAGAAACAAAAGTAAAACGTTGGTTTGCTGACTTTAAAAGTGGTCATGGAGACACCGATGATGTAGTGGATGTCCAAATCATTAAATTACACCAGAATATAAAATATAAAATCCACAAAATCCTTGTGAATGATCGAAAAGTGTAGTTGCGTGAGTTAGCTGATATCGTAGAGATATCAACAGAACGTGTTGGCTTTATATTGCATGAGCATTTAACTATGAGAAAGCTCTGTTCAAAGTGAGTTGACTAAAAATGAGAACGTGTTGATGAAATTCAGCAGTGTTTGGCCAGGTTAAAACGTAACAAATTTTGCATCGATATGTGTCAATGGATGAAACAAGGCTCCGAAATCAAAACCATTCTCTCCTGAGTGGACAGCAATTGGTGAGCCTCTTCCATAGTGCCCGAAAGCACAACAATCAGCTGGAAAGGTTATAGCCTCCGTATTTTGGGATATGATGGTGTAATATTCATCGACTATGTTAAGTAAGGGAATACCATTTACAGTGGATATTATATATTGTTGCTGGAGCGTTTAAAAGCCGAATTTTTTATTTTTTATCTTGGACCAATACTCGAGGGATGACCTCTACATATGCAGCGCATTGTACCAGAATTAGGAAAATAGTTTATGAGGAGGGAAAAAGAAACGACCGTATATGGCAAACAAAAAATTTTTGTTTCATTAAGACAACGCATCATGTCACAATTCAATCAAAACAATCGCAAAACTACATAAATTGAACTTGGAATTACTCCCACATCCACCTTATTTGTCACATTTGGCTCCCAGCGACTACTTGCTGTTCGCAGACCTAAAAAAATGAGGTTAGAGGTTATCGCTGAAACTGAGGCATATTTTGAGGCAAAAGATAAATCATTCTACATAAGGGGTAATGAAATGTTAGAGTGACGTAAGAATTATTGCGTTGTTCTTGATAAATATTACGTCGATGAATAAAAATAAACTTGAACCAAAAAAACTGTGTTTTCTGTGTTAGGAAACGGGACTTTTTAGCCCATTGTTATACTATCTACATCCGACTGAGAATGGAATACAGCTCTAGTGCTTGGTCCGGTGCCTGAAGGTCTATTTTTGGGTTACTCGACCGCGTACAAGAGCGAGAGAGAGAGAGAGAGAGAGAGAGCAAACAAGCTTACCATTGTCAGGAGAGGATCAAACTTTATTGGCTACTACAGCATCGAAGCAGTGTAGGGTGCGCTATTCTGTTCTATCGTTTCTACAATGAATTTTATTCTGATGAAGTAAGCGAATTTTTTTTGCTTAAAATAAGTTCTGGTAATACTACAAGGTTACTAAAATATACAAAATCAAAATTTTTGGCATGGCGGTTACAATATATATACATATATTTGTAATATATACTATATATTTATATGTATATATATATATTTAAATGACTATTGTGAAGGATATTTCAGATTCGGCCCAGCCGTATATACTACACTCTTACCTGTTATTTTTAATACAAGTAATTTAAAATAGATCTTAAATAACGGATAAATATGTATCGCAAAAGAAACCATCCAACAATTTGTAGAAAACTACCTTTTATGCAGCTCGTATTTTCAGAAGCTGCTTAAGCCAACTAAAAATCTTTCAAGGCATTAAATTTAAAAAGGCATTAACTAAAAAAGAACTCAACCTTTTATTATTAAAACAAAAGTTCCCCTTGCTGTAGATAAATGGGAAAATTTCGTTTAAAAATATTTATTTTTGCTTCGGAACAAAAAATGAACATGAATTCATACAAGTTTTTATGGGATGTGCTCTATACGGGTGTATAAAATAAATTTCTTTAGAAACCTGCATTGCTTTAAGGTGTATTGTAAAAGGCAATTAAAACAAGCAGTCATGTAACACAAACATCCAGGGAAGTATGAGTTAATGTGTGTATTGTCAGAGTTTTGCTATCAGTTTTTTTACAACTTGAAACAGCCACTGACGATCTTTAAGGATGTTTTACGTGATGGTACATAAAAAAAAACTTTTTTAATAGAAGCTATGCATTTTTTGTACATGATGTTGTGTTTTCTTTAAGAAACCATTTAATAGCGCTTCAAAGATCATAAACCTCTAATTGCTTAAGATAAAATGTGTATTAAAAAAAAAAAAAGGAAAACAAACGCACACCAAAGCAAATATTTTCCTTCCGGGCACCTGGATGTAAATTAGCAAATGAAAAAATAAATATAAAGTACGAAGCATTAAGCGAAAGTACTCGTATATACTTTATAGATTTGCAAGTAGGGAGCTAAGTTCATTAAGGACTATTAAAAAGTAAAGAATTTTAAAGGTGTAAACCGAAAGCTTAATATAAGTGATATTAAAAAATAAACCTTATGCTTCTACCGACTATGTGGGATTTTTAACAAAAAAGCGTTTATAAATATTGACTATTAAACCTTTTATATTAAATAATATTGATTTTAGATTTAAGAAAATTGGATTTCTTTTGTTTAGTGTATACTTTTTTTCGAGTTTTAGTTTGAAATACATTTCATTTAGCTGTTTTTTTGAGTTACTTAATTTGGCATTGAAGCAAAAACATCATTTTTTGAAGGAGAACCAACGAGAAATACAATGGGTTGAAAATAATTTAAGACTATTTTTAAGTAGTGAGGATATGCGGAAGTTTTTATTATATGAGGACAATCTATCAAGAAAATTTATTATGAAGGAAAAACAGGTACACAAGAAGAAATTTGATTGTTTAATTGATTTGCAAATAAGGGAATTAGGTATAAGATTCAACAACAAATGGTTTGTTAATAAAACAGATTTAGATATTCCTGTTGATGTCCAGTGGATATTATCTTTAGGTCAAAAACATGCATTACCCATTAGTAAAAGCGATTTTCCAATTATGAGAGTTATTACAGATGGTGAAGATTTTGTTAAAACTTTAGAGAATGTAGAAGAACAGGAAATAGCTAGGTCTCATTTTATTACTGTTGTTGATAATCATATTAATAAAATAAAATTGGATAATAGGGATAAATTTATGCTTAATAAAGCTAAACGTTGCGAAAAATTTTTAAAACAAAATAAAGATGTTCTTGTTTTAAAAGCTGATAAAGGTAATAAGACAGTGGTAATGAATAAAACAGATTATATTTCTAGAATAAATAACATTGTAAGCGATACTACCACATATCAGATACTAAATAAAGATCCAACTTCTAGATTACAAAAGCTAAATAATAATTTAGTTGATAAGCTTTCTAAATGTGGGGTTGTTACACTGTTGGAGAAGAAAAGTTTGATAACAAACATAGCAATCGCTCCAAGATTATATGGGTTACCAAAAATCCATAAAGAAGGTTTTCCTTTAAGACCAATATGTTCTTCGATTAATTCACCATCGTATGAACTTTGCAAATATATAACTAACATTCTTCAAAACATAACAGTGAATTCTAAGTATAATGTCAAGAACTCTATTCAATTTAAAGATAAAATTAAAAACATTAGGGTTAAAAGTGATGAAAAATTAATATCTTTAGATGTTGTTTCACTTTTTCCTAGTGTACCAGTTGAACTTGCTATTAATATTATTGAAGATAACTGGAGCAGATTATCAGAATTCACTAACATGAATAAAAATTCATTTTTACGGATTCTTAGATTTTGTATAATTGATAGCAGATATTTTCAGTCAGATAATAAAATTTTTTCACAAAATAAAGGACTACCTATGGGATCCCCAGCTTCTCCCGTTGTAGCGGATATTGTTATGGAGAAGTTATTAGATTCATGTTTAGACAAATTGAGAAATAAACCTAAAATCCTAACTAAGTATGTAGATGATTTGTTTTGTATCATAAAAGGAGAAGAAGTTGATATGCTAATGTCAACTTTAAATTCGTTTGACCCCTGCATTAAATTTACAATTGAGACAGAATCAAACAACAGAATTTCATATTTAGATACATTAGTTTTAAGAAAAGATAATAGTTTGTTAATAGATTGGTATCAGAAACCAACGTCTTCTGGAAGAATAATTAATTATTACTCAAAACATCCAAAGAGAGTAATAATAAATACCGCAAAAAATCTTATAGACAGAGTATTTAATATTAGTGATATTAGATCCCATAGGAAGAATAAAAAAGTACTTAAAAATATATTAATTGAAAACAGTTTTCCTAAGGACCTTGTTTGCAAATTAATTAGACAATATGATAGCAGAAATAGATCAGATGTTAGTATAGAAACAAAAATTTATAAATCGTTAGCGTATGTACCTGGAATGTCTGAAAGGTTACAGAATTCTAGTATATTTGATAAAAGAAGATATAAAATGGCACACAAGATTTATAAAACAGTTGGAGGATTATTTAGTAAAACAAAAGATAGAATTAGTAAGCTAGATAAGTCGAATTTAGTGTACAAAATACCTTGTAGCGGTAATGATAGTGAACAATGTGACAAGGTATATATAGGAACAACGAAGAATAAATTGAAGACTAGATTAGCACGACATAAGACAGATCAGAAATATAGAAATATTAATTCGTCTCAGAAGACTGCTTTGTCTATTCATTGTCGGGATTTAGATCATAACCCGGATTTTAATAGTGTTTCCATATTGAATACGGAAAATAATTATAGGAAACATTATATGTTTGAGATGCTGCAGATAATTAATGTACCATTAGGAAATAGAATTAATTTTAGAAAAGATACGGAAAGTTTAGCTCAGAATTATAGGCATCTAATTTATAAAAATAAAGTAATAAATTAGCATATTTAGAAATCTATTATTATGTTAATTACATTATGTTAAAAATGGTTTTTGTGTATTTTAATTTTTTGTGACACTTTATGTTGAATGTATTTATGTATGTATGTTAATATTATTTTCATTTCCTTTCAAATAATTTATAAACAAAAAATCAAAAAATTTTCCTGAAGAAGTCTTCCGAAGGAAGACGAAATATTGAATTAAATAAACACATTTTTTAAAAAATTTTTTATAAAAAAGACCTCAAGCTTGAAGATCATTTCATCTTGTTTTTTTGAGTTTTTTTAATTATTTATTTGTTGACACTAACTAAGTGCTAACCTACTCATCAGTAGACTTGGGAACCTTTGAAAGACATGATCAAACATTTTATTATATACTCTACTATTTTCAATAAAGAAATGGGAAAAACAAATTTTTTTTCTTTATCTTCCTACGTTTTAATTGTGTGCGAGCATACGCGGGGTGGGTAAATGTTAATTAAAATAAGTGGACTTACAAGTTTTACAGAGTTGTAGGGACGATTCCCAGATGACTAGCCCGTATGGGTGACTGGTGCTGGCGTCGTGAGGTTACTGTTACTTGTTGGATGCTGTGTGGTGTTGGCGCTGTCCTTCTAGATGGGAAGCTGTCTGTTGAGTCTCCCTGAAGCTTTGTCCGAAAGGGTAGTGATGATTTTCTGACGCTGCCAGTTGATGCCAAGGCACAAGAAAAAATACACTTATTTTTATTATATAATACTACCATTTTCCCGCAACTTTGTCTGCGGAAAACAGGTATTTTCAGTAGCCTGCGAAACCAAAATTAAAGAAAAGTCTGATCATGACATTGTATGTATGCTTTTTTGTTTTTTTTTTAAGATTTATGTTATTTCGTACTTGGAGTAGTACTATTGAAATTCAATAAATCTGAGCATGCAAGGTTTTTTTTTTACATTGCATTTCTTTCAAAAGAGTAGTGTTCTGTCTCTCATCCTGTACACACGTGTTTTGTTACTGCTATCCGTATTTCCTGTATATATATGTCCATTATTAACTTCGTATGAATCCAAAATGCACCGGAATAGGTAGCAAGATGTATACATGTGTTTTTTTCACATGTGTCCGTGTTTTCTCTATATATATTCATTATTAATTTAATATAATACGAAAATTTGTATTGTAAAAATCTACTTCTTAAGAAATACTTAAGAAAGGGTAAACTTGAACTAAAACTCTATATACAAATGTACAAAAATCAAAAATCTAATTTAAAATTTTACGGCCGTATTCATAAAAAATATTGTATGTTTAATAAACACTTATTTCAATGAATTTCGTTACCTTGTAGTGTGGAAGGTGTTGGACTAAATTTTGATAATCTGAGCCGTGTCAAAGGTAAATACACTGGGCACTGATCAATTGTAACTAATTTAATTCCAACATTTTAAATGCTGCAATAGAGTTGTAAATGCTGTAATAGAGTTTCCTTTGGTCTTTCATGTTATTATTGTTAAAGTCACACCTCGACAAAAACTACTCCCTCATAACCTATTTTCATCATAACCTATTTTCCCAGTTCTAGTACAATGCACTGCATATGTAGGGGTCATCCCCTGAGTACTGGTCTAAGGTAAAAAAAAGGATTTGTAGAATATGGACTTTTTTGACTGGAATTGCAAATCGGATTATCTTTTCCACAATATTCTATCCCAAAAGTATAATTTGCAACCGTGTAGCGATACAGAGTCTTAGAGTGATAAGAGTTCGCGCTGTTATAACAGGTACACAAAGTTTCAATCCCAATTTATATGAAGGTAGCCCCGTTAGCTCTTAAGAATTGCGCAACTCTACAGGATGTGATATCACTTCAGCATCTATGAAATTGCCAACAAACAGATATACGACAATACCGACAATGATATCTAATAGCATTTGCCTATTTATCTGCCGCAAAATTTCGCCAATCAGTGCTGAAATAATTCTTTCTTATACCCATTCCTTTTTATTTTATAAACATGACATTATAAACTGAGTCTTTGACAATAATACAGAATTTTTAGTATCTTCCACGATTTGTATCGAAACCCTGCAATTCGAACTGAACGTACTTTTATCCGTTGAATTCGCGCTATGAAGCGCTGCCATAATTGATTTGAATTAACAATGTTGCCAAGCGTAAACAAATTGTAGTGATCTGTATACAAGTATTTACAAGAATGAAAAAATCATTGGATCTTATTTCGTATAGCACATGGGAAAAGCCATATTATATAAAAGCCTGATTCTTTCAAAACCAAGTGTAAGACCACCAAAAAGTTTTTAATACGTTTATATTAAAAAAATTTAACGAACTGCAAAATACTGGATATATTGGAAAAATTTGGAGATTTTATTGGCAAAATTTTAAGATTTTTGCTGTTGCAGTTGAATTGAAAAAGAAGACCGAAGCAGTAAAATTGGCTATTTTATTGAATGCAATCGGTCCAGAAGCTGTGGAACTATATGAATCTTTTAACCCCAGTGACGCAGCAAGAGGACAATGCGCAGTTGTTACGAAGGCTTTCGATCAAGTTTGTAAACCCAAGTGCAACGAAGAGTATGAGAGTTTGGTTTTCCACAATAGATGCCTAGCTCATGGGGAACCTTTTGATGACTTTCTTTTGTATATCAAAAAGTGGTGAGGCGACGAGGCTTTGCTAGTGACGACGGAAAGATGCATAATTTACCCAGAAACATTATTTTAAAACCTTTCTGGAACTTTTATTAATATACATGTTAATACCTACTAATATAAGAAAAGTAAAACAAATACTCTTATATTTTATATTTAATTATTTGATCTTGTTTAAGTAAATATTTCTTATTTTTGCAGCTAAAGATCGTTTTTTATTTGTTATAAAAAATTCAACAATATTTATTTTCGATATTTCGATACCAATTTGTTATCATCGTCAGGAAAATTAATATGTTATTAAAAATTTTTTAATTTGAAAAATTATTGTCAAAAAATCACTATATATATACAAAAAATCTATACACCAAGAAAAATTATTATTAGGTTATTTTGGTTTTTATGCTATTTTTTATGTTTGTTATTATTGTTATTAATATTATTTTCTCTTTTGAATTTTTTTTTAATAACCGTTTCTAAATGTTTCTGTCAGTAAATTAAATAGATATTTTTTAAGTTTTCAATTTAAAATTTTTCAATTTGATAATATTGTTAAGAATTTTTTCTTTGTGTATGAATTAATAATTTTTCTTGGCGTATAGATTTTTTGTATAAAAGAATTTTTTGACAATAATTTTTCAAATTGAAAAATTTTTAATAACATTGAGCCAAATTTCACGATGATTTAAAGCCATGTCTAAAAGGCATGTTTTTTCTTTTGTACTGAAAATTTTTGAAAATTAAAAAAAGCCATGTTTTCTGTTTTTCAAGTTTTTTTCTCTAATTTCTTTTTGACTCGTTTGTTATTTTTTAAATTGTTTTATTTTCATTCGACTGGCAAGGTAACCACATCGATACTACCAAATGGGTAAAAAGAGACAAACGATTTTTTTAACGACAACAATTGAAAACACGACATGACTTAAAAATCATAGTAGAAATGTAACGTGACTTTGGTAGAAGCTTTAAAAGAGTATTATAAAAAAAGACATGGCTTTAAATCACCGTATAAATCAGCCCATATTTATTTTCCTGACGATGATAACAAATTGTTATCGAAATATTGAAAATAAATACTGTTGAATTTTTTATAAAAAATAAAAAACGATCTTTAGCTGCAAAAATAAGAAATATTCTTATTCATATTCTTTTTTTTTTTTTAATAAAAAATAAAAAAAAAACTGTTAATTGTATAAAGATAATATATTTAAATTAAAATAATAACACACCAAAATTTCTACCTAATTACCTTTGCTGTGTTCTTATTTGTATGTGTAAGATACAGTTTTTTGCAGTAGTAGTTAATTCCTTAAACTATCAAAATCTTGTGACAATTTATTACGAGGATTTTCAAATTAAAATTACAACTACACCTTTATTACTCTCCTTCATTACACTTAAATTGTGTTGTGCTGCAAAGGAGGTTGTCTCCTAAGATTAAATATTTAAGTAGCTTTTTTAAAGCTTTCTTCAAGTAGATTTTCCATTAAGAGACAATTAAATAACCATCAATTAAGGAGCTTAGAAAACTTTAGCAAATCCTAAAAGACTTAACCTCAAATCCATTTTTTTTTTCTTTACTTAATAGAGACTTACTGAAGTCAACTGTTTTGTTGGAGGAAAAAACTCATGTGACTACCCAACAAACATAAAATCATAGATGTGAAAACAAACTTTACAGATATAGAATTTTTTTTAACATATTTGGGTAAAACTTACCTATAATATCTATAACGCTGGTTATCGTTAAAAATAAATTTAAGTGAACAAATCTTATACGCTCACTTACACCAAAACTTAGCTCCTTTTGCAAAATACTTTTTCGGTTAAGCTTCATAGTATACAGCCTATTCAGGCATGATTCATACTTGATGAACAATAATAAAAACTAAGCTATCGACTTTTATATTCGCATATACAAATAAAGCTAGCGCAGATGATGTTTTGTGTGGCTACGTTTTTAACGTTAAAATAATATTGATAGGAAAAAGTAACAAGGGTTCTGGCACAAAATTACAGCTTGTTAAGAAAATTGTCCTTTTTAATTCGATAAAGTTTTTCGAGGCCACAACCCCAATTTAGCAGCATAAAACCAGTACAAACAAATGAGCGCAAAAAATACTAGTACACTAAGTGTGATCTAAGTACGCAATTCCTACTATGCAAGTCTTATAGGCTGTGCTGATTAACTTCTAGAGAACGGGTATTTTACGTCATGATGCAAAACTTAAAACTTTAGAAAATCTTTCATAAAGTGCTCATGGGCCTAAAATATTTATATAATTCTTTCTTTTGAAAGACATTTCAATGCCTTTGGTAAAATTATAACAATCTTTACTTGTCCTCCGGGACTTACGTAGATAGAACGTGAGCTGCCAAATGGTCTTATTTTCAATGACTTTGACATACATCGTCGGCTCTGTTGTAAAATATGATAAATTCAGAAAGCTGGTTTTTGACATAAACGCTATTTTTGTGTTCATATCATACACGCAAAAACGTTTTTTCATTGGATAATAACAAAATTCACTGAATCCATTAATAAATTGCTAGAATGTGGACCTGTAAAACATTTCGTCGATTCAAACAAAAGTTTAGTAGAAATAATTTTTGAACTCAACATCTGGCCCAAACAGGGTGACAAAAATGATTGTAAACATTATGAGAAAATGAGAGATATAAAAAAGATCTAATAAAATACAAGGCCTAGTGAAAACGGTGTACTTAGTTGAATATCCGTACTCAATCTTGTCACCCTGTTTCGGATTGATATTGAGTTCTGGGGTAGCTAACGCTGCAACAGAAATCGAGCACTGCTTCAACTTATATATTTCGATTTCCCAAATTGAGCTTAATTTGAAGCATCGGAGAAAAGGCGACTCTTTGCCGCCATGACAATGAAGCGGAAGAACTTGGAGTAGGCAAAGGTTTCGTCAAAGCTTTAAGCATCTTTTGAACACACCCATTTTCTTGACGTTTAGGGAAATGAAGAAGAGAGCTATGATCGTGTGCTTACTCGTATAATTATTGGTCAGATGGCTAACACATAAGCAGCGGTGGCAGTATCCATACATAAACACATGACGCGTTCTCTTTTAATATGCAAGATGACGAAATCGTTATCTTGCTTTCAAGAGGTGTCGTTTCTTGCATAGTTTGCCACTACTGGAATAAGATTTTTCGTGCCTTGGTTAGGTGCATATCATGGTAAAACCTGGTCTCCCGTAAGCAAGAATCTGGTTGTTGCTGTACGAATATTACGACATGTCTGAAACTATACATCATCCGATTTTCTCTAAGCCAGAAAGAAAAGAACTTGCAATGATAAAATTTACAATCTGGAGATAAGCTTCTGTTTTATGATTTTTCTTTGTCTCTTACAAATCAAATTTCGATTTTGTTATCATCTATCATCGTAATTGGCACTGATCAGATAATAATTATGTAATAATATAGGCAATATATTGCAGTGTTCTCACCAAATCTCTCAATCTCATATCGGTATTGTAATCTTGGCGAGCAAAAATTTAAAAATTCTGACAATATTATTATTATATTTTAAGATATTTTCCTTTAGTTGCTAAATTAAAAATTTAATTTAAATATTTTGCATAAACATATACTTTATTAGTTTATTTTTCCTTTAAGGAATAAATTTTTTTATATGTTTATCTGCACTAGACAATAAATAAACACAGAAGTCAACATGGTAGAATTTAGTTCTCTAATTTTTGTTTTATATAATTTTCAATTTGAATTCCTAAGCTCTAGCAACAGTAGATATAAAGGTTTTAAACTTTAAATTAAAAAATTATAAATATAGAAGAAGGAATTAAATTGTTACTCTGAATTCAGTTTTTGTTCTCTTTTAGCACATCTTATGGGGTTTTTCAGTTTGCTGTTGCAAACAAGTCTGTTGAGAAACGTCAGAATTAACATTTAAAGTGTTAACATAATCCTTTGAACTAAATGTGTCACACACACACATAAACATTTATCCAAACACACATACAAAAACCCACAGCAAAAATCTGTTGTCATTTGCACATAAAAAAAAGACGAAAAACCTCAAAAGTACTGAAAGCACAAATAACAACAACAACAACACTTCCAACAAACAGCAATTACAAAATAGTGGCAATGGGGTAAAACAAAAAAAGGAGAGATAAAAGCTGGGTATTATAATCTTAAGTTAAGGCTACTTTTTGTATTTTGTTTTTTATTTTCTCTTATTTTATATAAAACTTCATGCATTAAATAAAATGTTGTACAAATGAAATTTTTATGTGCGTGTCAGACTGTAACAGCCAATATATACTATTATACGAGGTACAACTGATGGAGGGCGGCTGGCTAAAAGAGGTTAAGTGTGTTTCTCTTTAACTCTTTTGATGATCAAATAATGAGACATACGTTCTTCTTTTGATGAAACAGTCAATAGTATGAACATTTTTTTATTTTTCCTGCCACTTTTCTCATCTCATAACAAACGAAAAAGCCCCTTGGTAACAAACTTCTTTACAAACTCAATTGCTGTGTTATAGAGCAAAAAGCCAGGCAATTTCCGAAACATATGAAAAGTTTATCCTTATGCTTAATAACTTTTTTGTTGTCCCTTTACATTCTGTTTTGTTGAATTTGTGAACATTTCTTTTCATCTTCTTTGCTTTTAGTTCTTAAGCTGTTAAAGTAGTTGTCGTTATTTTTTATTGCTGTTGTAGCTTTATTGTGCAAATTAACTTGTACCAATTAATAATCCTCAAGCAATATGTCAACTTTGTATAGAAAAGTCGAAATGCTGAAATGCTTAAAATATCCGGAATAAACAAATACCAATAATGCTTACAACAATTTAACAGTGTTGGGAGCTTAAATAGTATAGTGCATTGTTCGACAGCGAAAATGTAAAAGTCAGAGGGCGGGTTGATATTAAAGCTTCCAAAATTTTTTTAAATTGTGTTCTGTCAAACGTCAACTGTTAAAACGTCACCCAAAATCGTTGTTTATTTTTTGTAGTCCTGGGCAAATTCATAACAGGTGTAATTGACAGCGCTGCTGATAACTTTTTTTTAATTTTATTCTGTTTCAAATGTCAATAGAATAATTAAATAAAAATTGAAAAGAAAAAAAATTTATAAAATATTTTTGAATTATGTATGTATTGCGCCAGCTATCATCCAGAATCCTCCCAAATCTGGCTAGCCATTTTCACCTTTCCAAGTTAATCAAATAATTAAAAAATTGTCTTTTATTTTAAATTTTTTTTTATTACATTTTTTTAATTCCTTTTTGTGTTTATATTTTTCCCTTGACATTTGAAAAAGATTTATTTTTTGTAGTGTTGCATTTAGTGCTCTTGCATATACTTGGTATGAATTCGCCTTGTTGTAGTCGTTTGAAATAAGCTACTTTAGTGTTTCTTGAAAAGTGGAAAAAGAGAGTTTCGAGCACTGATTAAATTTGAATAGTTGAGTTTTATTCGCTATATTAACCTTTAATATTGACACCAAACAAAATATTATAAACAGCTTGTTTTTTATGCTTCCTATCTATCTATATGTCGACATTTCCAAAGTATACTGATGATTAGGGTAGCTCCTATGAAATGTCCATATATAGACAGCTGGGAAACATTAAAAACAACATATTTAAAAATTTTTGAGTGATTGAGTGAAGTATAGACTACGAAAAATCTAGATTTCTCTAACTCTTCTTCAATTATTTACATGAAGCAAAAATGTTTCTTTCTTAACTAGAGATACAAGATTATAAAATCCTACCAAATTTATTGAGTGACATAGACCTTTTCCTAAATATTGAAATATTTCACTTGAACTGCTGCTATTATTTTTAACACTATTGTCTGAAGTTCCCGCTATCCATTCTTGTTTGCATTTGTAAGAAGAAATATAGCAATATTAAAAAGTTTTCTTTATTCATGTCCTTTTGTATTATGCTGACATTTATGGTTCTTTTGGCTTTCTTTAACCCCAACCATCTACGACAAGGATTTGCTCTCGCCTTCGTTAGCTGAAAAAATGGTAAAAGTTATTAAGTTACTCGTATTAAAAAAAAAAAAACAAGAAGTAATAGGAAACAGCAAGACACTTCTGTTAACGAAAAGTGAAAACAAGGAGCTAAAATTTTAGTGTCTTTATAGGGAAATGGTAATAGATTTACTAATTAAAATTTGAGCAAAAGAGAAAACTTCACTTATCAATTCATAAATTGTAAACTTATTTCTTTATGGAAGTAATAACACAAATTGTTAAAATAAAATTAACCAGGCACGTGCAAAAGTATGTGTTTAAAAAGAGTTTCATTTTGTTGAATTATATTAATTGACTTTCAAACAAAAAGTTTTCGAAAGTTTGAAAGTTAATGGTGACTGTGCTGCCAAAGTCATGCCACTTGAATTGATTGCTATGTAGTCAACCTATTTTGGTAAATCACCCTGGCTGCGTGAAACAAAAAACTTTTTGTATATCAAAATGGAAACTCCGTTCAAGAACAGCGTTTCGTATACTTTGCTAGCATCATGGTCTTCACAATGAGAGGAATACTTGACACCTTTCAGCCCTATGTAGTAACAAAGATTTTCCAAAAAGCTGCGTAGAAGTAATCACAAGTATGCTTAGCTTTTAAGAGAACAATATTTATTGTATGACAATGCAACCATCACTCTTATAGAGCTATGAAGTAGAATAAATCTAAAATGGGGTTTTTAATTGACCTGAAATATACTTTATTCGAAAGATAATCATGTAACATTATAATTTAAAATTGGGTTATGGCATACGAGTATGATCGCCATGACTAGCTCGGACGTAGTCTAATCTGGAATTACAAGTTTTAATTGCTTCTTATACAATTTGCAAAAATTAAATGGGGCAAATGTTGTCCTCCACATGGTAAATAGTTTCGAGATTATCAGCGTAAACTAGCGACATTACATATCCCTACAGAAAATAGTCTACCGACGTTAAGTCGCACAATCTTGAAAGGCAATTCGTGGGCTGAAATATAAAACTATGCGGACATTTAACGCTTCCTTCAATAAATTAATTGTGGACCGAGCGGTGTGAAATGGCGCATCATCTGGTTGAAGGCAAAGCTCCTCCACCTCATCATTGATCAATGGATGTACAGAAAGGTCAGTAAACATGGCTCCAAAGCGATCGCTAATGACAGTAACGTTGTGACCAGCATCGTTTTAAATGAAGTACGGTACACTGATTCCTACAGCCCACAAAGCATAGCAAAGAGTAAATTTTTCTAGATGTAACTATGTCTCAACATATACTTGATTATCATTTTTCCAAATATGACAGTTTTGTTTATTAATGTTTCAAACAAAAGTGAGCTTCATTAAGTAGATAATACAGGATATGTTTTTAACAATGTACGTGTCATTTTTTACAATGTAAAACGCTTCATGTCGTCTGTTACCTGAAAAACATTGCGTCTGTAAAAAACATGAGCAAAGTCGTCTGGCAAAATTTCCAAAAGAGCTTGTTCTATTTTGTTATGTTTACACATCTGACATTAAAACTCTTTGCCTTGCGAACAATTCAGCAGCCGTTTCTGGGCGGTATTAGTAGTCGGCTTGAGCAAATTTTAAAAACCGTCTGAAAATATGAAAAATTTTGACAGACATGAAAAAATACATGAGCAATTACATTTTAAAAACCAGACGTGAACACATATCGTCTGCGGATGTCTTTCCTAAACAAAACTCGCTTTTGAAAATCGGGATCACCGGAAATCTTTTTTTGGGCCCAAATTATCCAAATTTTAAAAGTGTCAGTCTGTTTATAAGGAAATCCCATACTAAAAAACTTCCAACCCTATCCAGTCTTTCGCGGATGACAGTAGCATTTACCATTCGTACTCTTTCAGTTATACGAGGGCGGTTCGGAAACTTCTTAGCCTATCAATGAAAGAAAATAGTTTGTTTTTCAAAAATATTATTACTTTTCAATATTATCTCCTGAAACTTCAATATACTTAGTCCAAAGATTTTCTAGCAATTCTATCCCTTGATTAAAATAGTTTTCCTCAAGGTCTTCAAAATAGTTGTTCACAACTGTAACTACATCTTCAGTTGAGGTAAAACGCTTGCCAGCAAGGAATTTTTTTTTTTGATTTGGGGACAGTTAAAAGTTACTGGGAGCTAAATCAGGAGAATAAAGTGGGTGGTCAAGCAACTGGTACTTTAATTTGTTGATTTTAGCCATTGTTAAAACACTCTTGTGCGCTGGTGCGTTGTCTTGATGAAAAATTATTTTTTTGTATTGTAAGCCAGAACGTTTTTCTCAAATTTGTACATTTAATTTATCCAAAAGGTTGCAATAGTACTCTGAATTTATTATTTACCCTTTTGCAGATAGTCAATCAATAAAATACCTTTGAAGTCCCAAAAAACCGTTGCCATAACCTTACCAGCCAATTGAATCGTTTCGGTCTTCTTTGGGGCACTTCCTCTAGCTTCAGTCCATTGTTTGGATTGTTCTTTTGTCTCTGGAGTATGGAGTGGATCCATGTCTCATCAACAGTAATGAAACGACGCTTAAAATCCATTTTATTTCGCTTAAAATCATCCAAACAAGCTTGAGAAATGTTAATTCTTATGCGTTCATTCTTATGCGTTTTTGGTCGGCACCCATCTTGCAGAAAGCTTTTTCATCTGTAGTTCTTCCTGCAAAATTAAATGGACCCAATCATTTGAGATGCCTATGATATTAGCTATTTAACGCACTTTTATTCGTCGATCATTTAATACCATATCATGCACTTTGGCTACAATTTCTGTTGTTGTTGCTGTTTTTGGACATCCACTACGTGGTTCATCTTCAATGCTTGTACAACCACGTTTAAATTCAGCAACCGAATTTTTTACTGTTGCAAATGAAGGAGCACTTTCACCTAACACATTCACCATATCATTATGAATTTCTTGTCACGATAAACCTTTTTTATGTAAATATTTAATGACACCACGCATTTCTAATTTTTCCATTGTAAAAAAATCGCGGATGCGTCTTTTGTGAACACCTTTTTCTTAATGAAGGAGTTACCAGATCAAAACAAAATTTAAGATTTGCTCATAGCAGAGAGTTTCAAAAACACTTAACTTTTTTCTGTTTATACCGCTTTTTGTGGTAGGCTAAGAAATTTCCGAACCACCCTCGTAGGCCCAGCCAAAACTTACCAAGAGTCACTGAATAGTGATCTTCTATTAATCTCCGAATGGGGTCGTAAAAGCAGGGCCGCCTTTAACGCTCGTAAGGCCCAATATTTTTTATTAACAATACACAAACAAACGACCGCAAATGCTGTTCCATCTGTACTCATGGATGTTATAAATATTGAGGAATCGGATACTCTTGATGTTCTTGGAATGAAGATACAGTGTGATGTTCGCTGGACTAAACACATTTTTCATGTCTGCAAAGAAGCATTCAAGTGCTTGTTTCACAATCTATTTTCCTAGTTCTGGTACAACGCACTGCATATGTCCTCGTAGGGGTTATTCCCTGAGTACTAAATAAATAAACAAAAAGTGGTATGGAGCTTAACTTATCACCCACTATTACTCCCAGATATCCTTCACCATTTCCATATCCACATATTCCAGCCAGGTTTTATTCTTTTAGAATCCCTTTATTATCATTGCTTTTGTTTCGCTTGGCTTTGCCTTTGTTTTATTATTTTGAAAATACTCTCTTAAACCTTCATTTAACTACTGTATTTAAGAAATAAATGTTTCTAGAACTGCTCCTTCAGAGACACCAATATTCACTTATTTTGCAGACGAAAGAAATTTACCGCATTGTATTTCGGTAACTGATTGTTCTTTACATCATAATATAGTTCTCTCCACAACTTTAAATGCTATTTTTTAGTCTAAGAAGACAGCTACGACACACCTCTTCGTTTCAAATACAGTTGTCAAATGTGTGATCACTATATTCAAGAGAGACCCGCAATCGTGGTTTTTCTAAATCCTGATGTGTTTAACTAATGGGTTGTATACCACTTTTTCCAATATTTTACTAAGTGTCGAGAGTGCATTCACTCCTTTTTTTCTGATGGGTCTTTTCTTTTAGTGATTTTTTTATTGGATTTTTTTAAGACACCTTTACATGGTAATAAAAATATTTAGAACTATCAAAAATTTGTGTAGAATAGAGGAAATATTACCATGTAAAAACAAAATGTATTCGGTAGGACAGAAATCCAAACGCAAAAATTGACAAGCGGTCGGTAAATCTTCATTTTCGAAAGGCCTAACCATGAAGTGCACGGACTATCTCAAGCCACTGTAAGCAACTGTGCGAATGCAAGTAATCAAATGTGTATAACTATAATGTACTTAAGTTTCATCTAATGTCAGTTGATTAAGCAAAGTACGAAACTGAACGCATCTTCTGTACGGAATCATTTATTTTCAGAAGTTTGTGTGTGTGTGGGTTTACAAAAATTATTAATATAATGAAAAATTGAAACAAACACATTTGTATTTAACAGAAATGTGTTTTAGCTTTCTTTCAATTTTTATTTAAACACATTACTACAAAATTCTTTTTACTTTTTGTTTGGAAATTATTGCATACAAATACTTTGTTGTTATTTTTAGTACTTTTTTTATAATTTACTCAGAAAAGATAAAAGTATTACGAAGTTGTGCAACAATGGGTTTAAAATCATTATATTCAATAAAGTACATTATGGCCAACTAAAAGTCGTTTCAGATTCACATATGCATTTGACAAGCTTTATTTTGGCAAAAGCTTAAGCCAATTTATGCACATTATGTTTAATCCTTAAGCCATTTCAGAAAACTCTGTATCCTCATCACATCAGAGGTGTATTTTTTAATTTGCTTTGGCAGCACTTCAGGCATTTAATGAAGATGGTACAATACTGACAAAACCAAGCAATTGCAGTTCAAGAATGTTGCATGTTGTTTTTGTAAATGTTGTAGATTTGTAACCATCAGTAAACTTATTAGACTTTCATAATAAAGCATTAAACACATTGAAGCCAGCAGACAGCCGACTTCAATATGTCAAATATAAAATACATGCATTTAAATACGAATGTTTATTTAGACAACAGCAAGACGACACGACTGCAGGTTGTTGTCTAACATGATTTTTTTTTGCCGCACTCGAATTAAACTAATTTCTACTTTTGTTGACTACAAAATAAAAACAGTGTGACCAATGTTTTAAAAAAAAAAAAAGTTTTGCTCTTGGAAATTTTTTATTTTCTAATAACGCATAATAAAACAGCAAAATTTATATGGGTTTTAAAATAAATTATTAAATTTATTTGTATTTATCCTCAAAATAAGAATGCCTAATTTTATAAAAAAAACTAGTTAAGCGCCAAACAAACTACAGAAACAGCCAAACATGCAAAAACATTTGTACACACATTTAGCGTTGTTAAAGGGCGTGTTTATTTATTTGTACATATATTTGAAGCATGTTTGCACGATTTTTGCGCAAACATCTTGAATGTTTATGTTGTCTAACGCAAAATTTTTTCATTTCAAAGAAAATTTTGCACAATGAAGTGATGGAAGAAGAAGCAAAAAAAATGAATAATGGAAAAGTTTTCTTGTTAGAATTTTTAGTATTGTATTAAAGTTTACCTTCATTATAGAAATTGGAAAAACAAACAAAGATTAACAGCCAGTTCGCCGATGTCGAAAGGATAAATTCATTCGCACCATAGGCGAAAGAAAATTGACTTGGGTTTTTTCTAACATTATTCTATGCGAATGATGTGTCAAAATTCGATTGAAATACATAAGTTCATGCGAACGAACAATAGTGGCATAGACGAACCCAAATTTATTCGAATGTGAGTGACTAGCTTTCTTTCGCATACATTTCCATTCGATATCGTCGAACAGGCTGTAAATAAACAGAATATCAAGAAATAGAGGCTAAAACAAATTATAAAATGATTTATGTGTTGTAAACTTCATATGGCGAGAAAACTGCCGCAGCATAATCACCGTGCACTCTCGTTGAAAAAAAATTTATTAATATCGTTATGAACAAACGGAAAGCGCGTGTTTGCCGAAAGGTTTGCATAGTTTATTTGTCTCTTTAGATATATACCAGTTACTCCATTTATGAGTAGTTTTAATTGCATATCTTCGACGAATTTATAATTTATATGCATACATACATTTTTCTTTCTGGAGTCGAATTAATTTTGTCCAGATTTTGAAAAATTCGATATATACTTTAAATTCTTTAATATTGTTCCCATTATAGATCAAAAGATTATATTTTCAACTTTTAAGAACCGCCTAACCTGAATTAAGCGTAGCAAACAAAAGGTTTTTTAATTAGTTTGTTTTTTTTTTTAGATTTTAAGGCCTTTTTTTTAGAGATAACTTTTTTCATGAAGTATTGACATAAACAATGGAATTTTTTAAAGCTAAAAATTCTAAGGTGGTCACACTGAAGTATACTTTTATTCAAATGAATTTATGTTGCTGCCGTGTTCAAAATATTTCAGTAGTCACCTACACAACTACAATTGCCGGTTGCGGCATTTGCTATTGTGAAGTCGTGTAGTCTGCTGTGGTCTATGTGTTTAATACTTAATACTTTGTTTACACTTATCCCACAAGTGCAAACGTAAAAAATACGTACAACACATTTTTGCTTATTTTTTTTTTAAGTACGGAGAGAACTTCGTAATATTTTGCTTCCACAAAATCTAAACGTGCCATTAGAATATCAGGAACAACGCTTAGAGATTCTACAACTAAACAAAGCAAGTAAGGCCCTATGATATGAAAATTATTCAAAAGCATATTAGTTGAAAGATAATTGAGATCATTTTTATTGGTCATTGAGTTCATTACTGTTATTAATTCAGCCAAATCTATTAATTTAAATACATCGAATCCTATGGGATTCAATAATGTCACATGTCTCATATTTACAGTGTTACTGAAAAATTTATTAATGAAATTCAACAGAGGTATCTAATAGCAAGCGGGAAAGTAGAATCATTATAGAAACTTGACGAAAGTTCATAATCACTTATGTAAAAGTGTAAGTATGGGAAGAAAACGTTTGTTGAATCAGACAAAAATTTTATTTTTTCTGTGTACGTGTACGTGTACGTCAAGCTGATGTAAAAAACAAGTCCACAGAAATAAAATACACGCCAGACAACAAAGCCTGAGTAGATGTTATATTCCATGTAAACTGGTATCGATGTTAATATTTTATGTACACTCTGTTTTTTTTTTTAACTAAAAGATGAGAAGACCGTGAAAGAAGTTATGACAGAGTTTGTGGTGGCAAATACAGGCATTAATTATTTTTATTGAATAGCAAATAACCCCGCAGTATTTTATCGCTTCGAACAATACAACGAGAAGGGTCGTAAAACTTAAGCAATCATTTTGCTTAAATTCGCAGGTGGCGTTATTCTGCCAGCTACTACAAGAAATCAGTAAAAAATTAATATCAATGTGCAGTAAAAAAGAAAATTTATCTTTTTACAGGGTATTTTTTTTATAGGTACATAAGTTTTAACCATAAAAATATAAAGAAATATAAAACTCTGCGATGTCTTCTTTAAATTAAGAGTATAATTCAGCTTTTATTAATAGGAAGTTGTTTTTCAGAAAATAAAATTGCAAGTGTAATAAAAAATTGATAAAATAATGTTTTACTCTAATGTATAAAGTGACTTTAACTCCAAAGGTTTCCGGAGCTAGCAACCTTGAAGCTACTATATGTCCAAGAAAATCATGTGCATTTTAAATCGGTAGCAGGGAAGGACTTTTTTCACTAAATTCCTATACGGTTACGTCTCTATTCGTCAGGCAGGTTAAATGCAAACTGCCAAGACTATACTGTTTATCTAACATCATTTTGGTTTAGGTCGCTGGGCATAGAAAGTAAAAAAGTAAAAGTGGGCTTCTTTGGAGCTCAAGATTTTGGGTGGAACTTCAATATATTTGCATGAACTTTTTACTTAAGTCCGACCAATGTTAGACGAAAAGGCTTGCGAGAACTACATCGGTAAAATCACCTATTTAACGCTCTGATGGTGGCAAAGGTATCCCTTCTTCTCAACCGACTGTGGCCGCCAAAATTAAGTATGTTGCGTGCCAGAGGACTTAGGTGTAGTTCCAGCATATTACATATAGCTTGTCAGATACATCTTGTCGCGTACTTTGGAAATTCGTCTTTTACCAGTGGACCATACATATTCTTATGAATTCGAGAGTTTTCTACGTACCATGCAGCTTCCGTAATCGTTTAAAGAATTTGGTTTTGTCGCCTTTGGGTTTTTTCAATGTTTGACGTTGAGGCGGTGCCCCATAATTTAAGTCCGTAGCACGATATAGGCTTAAGAATTGCATTTTATAACAAAGTTTTGCAATCCAACTTCAATGTAGAATTTCTGCCAATTTAATTGCGCTGGCTTCAATTTCAACTGAGTGACTTTCGCATCAATGTTAGACTTCCATGTCAGTCTACGGTGGAGGCGAATGTCAAGTTACTTGATTTCATTGTGGTGTGGAATATGTAGGTTGTATTAATATCAATTGACGAGTAAAGAAGCAATATTTTGATAATAAAATTTTAATAATTTGTAAGTGTTGCTCTGTCTATCCGTACGGCTGAAGTAAACAAACAACAACTATCAGCTGTTCAATTGGTTGTCGAATAGAGCTATATTGCCAACTCAAAGTTGAGATTGTCTAAAAAACACCCTGTATAAAGTTGTTCACTCTCTCAAAGCCAGCGTTGCCGTTGTGATTTTTCAAAAAGTGTCACAAAATGGGTATTTAAAGAAAAAAAGGTGTCATAAAAAGGTATTTTTAAAAAGAAAATGGTTAAGACAAAAATATAAATAAATATGTATTATAATTTTGATAAGAAGAGAATTAATAATAATATATATTTGCACTTTGGATTACAATATGAAACTGCAGTAAAGAAATACAAGTACGCAACTCTATCCATATCAAAAACTACTTCTATATCGGTTCAGCAGTTTAGCCCATAAAGCGTAACAAACGCACAGAGTAACTTTGATATTTTAGTTTTGTTGATTGCTAAAACTATTGTTTTAATAAATTTTTCCGAAAACAATAAGAAATATTTCTTGGGTTTGGGCAATTTACCGTCTCTTGACAACACTCTAGCCACTTTAATGGATTTCAGTGTAGCCTACGTCCGTCAGGATATATCATTCTATATTTTGTTGACTAGTGGTTTCAGAGATTTCCCCTTACATACGTACAAACTTTTCCTCTTTATAATATTAGTTTAGATAAACAATTAAATAAACTTCTACGTTGATACCAATCAAAAACTTATAACCAGCTTGTTTTCAATGTTTCCCAGCTGTCTATATGTCGACATTTCTTAGGAGATAACCTAATCATAACTAGACTTTGGAAACTTTCAACTTTATATCCCAACAATATAAATAAATTATTGAGAGTTTAAAAATAAAAATGTTTTATTAATACCTGTCAAAACACAAAATAAATTTGAATGTTTGAGAGTATCTTTTAAAAATTTCCAAAGATGATTAGGGTAGCTCCTATGAAATGTCGACAGCTGGGAAACATTGAAAACAAACTGTTAATAATTATTTTAGATATGTATAACTTACATACATATCTTTTCTTCAAAATACAGATTTCGTTATCTTATATATGCCAATATATACTGGTGTAAGAGCAGTATAATATAAAACCTTACTTAAATATGACTGAGAAGTGGGTATTTACACATACACACAACAGCTGTTTGTGACAAGGACCACCGTTGTTAAGATCGTGCTCAACAAAAACTTCCAGAATGCAGAAAGTGCAAAAATTATCACGAATTTCTTAAAAATTATACAAACGGATATTTTAAGAAAAGTGTCATAGAACGTGTCGTGGACATCAAAAAAGGGTCAATTGACACTTTAGTACCACAAAGGCAACGCTGCTCACAGCATATGGTTTGCTCATAAGTTCAGAATTTATCATTAAAACAATTTTTCAAAAGCTTGTAACTTCTGCTCTCAAGTGTATACTTTAATATAAATTTGTTCTGAAACATTATTGAACACGAGCATGCAAAAGTATACAATTGATGTGAAAATAAATGTAGACACATGCGATTAAAAGTGCAAATGAATATAAATATGTATGACTAGACAATTTTTTACCTGTCATCAAATTATCAATACAAATGTTCTTAAGAGTTTCCACAGGTGTACTCATTATAAAAGATTAAACAAATTTTCTTTAGAAAGATTTAAAAAATATTTTTAATATAAATAAATAAAAACTAACCGTTCCTAACATATAATTAAAATTTCAAATAAATAAATTATGTTAGTGATTACTTAAAATAAGTTTTCAAATAATTGAAGCCCCTATTCATATCATAGCTGCAGTAAATTATTGCTTCAGTTTACATAAGACGTTTATACATTTTTAATAAAACACATACATTACCTGCAATATTGTTTTATTATCTATGTACATACTTGAATGTTCGTTCAAAATGTGACATCTCGGATAGAGCAAAATGTTCTTATAAGACAGTTTTGTTGCTAATGTTGCTAATGTTGCTACAATTTAGATATTATTACAAACAAGAGTCTTCTGCACAAATGCTTTATGATATATTAAACAGATGAATAGACATGTACGAGAGCACTTTAGCATATGCTTGAGCTGGGAAAGAACTGTAAACAATTTACTGCAACAATTATAAATGGAGGAGAGATATTTAATTTAAAATGCGTTTATATAAAATAAATTTTCATAAAATAGTACGTACTTTAGTGATTTGACATGAACTTTCATCACCAATAAAATGTTCGCCCTGTCAGAGACACATTCAAAATTACATGTTTTTAAAAAAGCGTTACTCTTATTAAAATCAATGTGGGGTAACCACTTTGCCAGCTTCAAAAATATATACCAAATGTTTTCTTCAGCAACCAGTTAAGAATAAACTTCTAACGCATGTTAAGGTGTCCTTTTCAGCGTAGTCAACTTTGAAATTTCAAAATCCATCAAATTGCGAGTAAAACCGCATAATTAAAAAAACTCACGAATATTTTTATTAATTTTGTAACAGCCTGTTCGGTGATATCGAATCAAAACATATTCGAAAGAAAGCTAGTCACATTCGAATCAATTTGGCTTTGTCTATGTCACTATTATTCGTTCGCATGTACTTATGTATTTTAATTGAATTTTGACACATTGTTCGCATGGAATAAAGTTAGAAAAAAAGCAAATCAATTTTCTTTCGCCTAGAGTGCGACTGATTTCGACATCGGTGAACTGGCTGTAAGTTTTTTTTCACAATATTGTGAAAAAAAATCTGATATTTATAATGGAAGCTTACCATAAACTTACAGCCTCTTCGACGATATCGTATGAACTTTTATGCGAAAGAAAGCTAGTCACTCACATTCGAATCAATTTGGGATTGTCTATGTCACTTTTATTCGTTCACATCCAGTTATGTACTTTAATTGAATTTTGACACATCGCTCGCGTAGAATAAAGTTAGAAAAGTCTAAGTCAAATTTCTTTCACCTAGAATGCGAATGAATTTAACCTTTCGATATCGGCGAACTGGATATTAATGTTGTATTTAGAGAGCACAGACAAGCAATACGTCTAAAATTCGTATAGCCGTCTAAGATATCTTTAATATACAAGGGCAGATTGCTATTGAAGCTACCTAACTAAGAAAAAAGCATTTCATTTTCAAAAACCATTTACTTCTCAACATAGTCTTCTTTTAGCTCAAAATTTTTTATACCATCTGAATAACACAATTTTGGGGACCCTCAAAATACACGTTAGTTTCGGTAATCACTACTTCGTTTGAGCCATTTTTTCAAGTCCGGAAACAGGTAAATGTCACTAGGATCTAAATTTGGACCATATGGTGGATCATCACCCAATTCAACGTGTCTTTCAATTAATTTTAGCATCGTATCTAATACTGTATATTAGGTACAATGCGCTAGACCGGTCTTGAAGAAAAATAACTTTTTTCTTCTTTAAATGTGGTTGTTTTTCTTGTTTGCATCAAACAATTGATCGCACGACAAAACATTTCTGTGATTTTTCAAGATAATCGATGAGCAATATTCCGTGTGTATCCCTTGCCAGCGATTTCACTGTTTTCGCCTTTTTCGGAGCACTTCCACCAGCTTCCAGTCTTAATTGAATTTTGGTTTCAGGTGTGTAGTGGTGGGCCCATGTTTCATCAACAGTTATGAATTGACGCCAAAAATCACCGGGATTACGCTTTATCATGTCCAAGCACCGCTGTGAAGTGGTTTGTCGAACTCGTTTTGGTTTGACACTGATCAAACGAGGCACCCATCTTGCCGATAGTTATTTCATATGCATATGTTCATGCAAAATGTTGAACACATCGCTCCTTTATTGCAACATAGTCATATCTCAAAAAAATGAGCTTTTCGATTTAACAATGCAGAATTTTTAATAGTACTACATTTTATATTGTGCCAAAAATTTATTCAAATTGCTTTTAAACTGTTTCCTTTAGGAGATATTTTGTCAAACAATTTGCTAAGATTTGTATGGATACTAAAAATTTTAAATGCGTTTTTCTCGAAACGAGCTTTTTTGCGATATGACTATGTTGCAATAAAGGAGCGATATGATATGTTTCATATTTCATCAATCATACGTATCTTGGCTCGGCGATCATTGATAATGATCAATATATCATTTCAGATCATTGATAATGATCAATATATTTCTTGATATATTCTTCAGTAACCACCTTTTCTGGATTTCCTGTTATTGTTGCATTAATCGGCCGCGTTAAAATTCAGCAATCCAATATTTTACCATGTTATCTGACGGAGCAGACTCACCGTACTGTTTATCGAGCTTTTCTTTTGCCTCTTCTGCCGTTTTTTTCTTTCAAATAATAGTGTTTAATCACTGCACGATATTAAATTTCTTGCATTTTTCAAGAAACAGAAAAGTTGTTTATTTCAAACGGCTGCAACAAATAAGCTAATCGATGAATTTGGGTGAATTTTTGTGACAAATCGTAATTTAAAATAAAAGAAAAATTTGGGGGTTTGTAGCCATCTAGCGCTAGTTTGCTACAGTATCAATCCGCCCTTGTATACGCAACTGAGATTCTAATAGATATTTTTTTGCATATAAGTGCGCAATTACATAATAATAAAGTACATACTTAACAATTCCCTTTCCTGCAAAGAGCATTTAAGTATACTTAAGTACAGATTGTCATTCTACGAAAATCATCAGTCGTGTGGTATAGTGCTATTTCTAACTAACATCATTACAGTTTTCTAATTATCAACTTTCTAATTGTAACCATACAAAAAAAGGTAAAGCTCAAAATCAATATTATTTAAAGGAAATTATCAGCCTCAATTCTTATTTATTTTCCCCAGCCGTATTGTTCCTCATCCACCGAGAGAATTACAATAACCTTTGCTTGGAGATCCCCCTTCGTTATCTTGAAGAATTGGTTTCTAACGACGTGATCCATTCTCTTCGTCGGCTCAAGGCATCCGAATTAGCTTCACTTTGTTCATGGTATTTTTAACTGATTGGGAAAACCTAGTTTAACTGAATTTTGCTTGTGGGAAAAATTAATTCTACTTTGCTTTTTGCATATGAATTGGTTTGATTTGTTTAACAAAAATTTGTCGTTTAACCGTTCACAACTATTAAATTGTAAGCAGAAAAAATACTACACGTATATTCAAGTCGACATCAGAGCTAGTTACAATTTATTTCAAATGAGTACACATACCAATATAGGCATTTACTCATGTAAATGTACATGCACTCCACATACATATGTGGAGTTACGTAAGCTACTTAATCTTACACACATAAGCATGCGATGGTTTTTAGTTAGAATATCTACTTTTGCATTTATTATTTAAAACAAGTTTATTATATACTTTATTTTGTAGCAATTGGCATGTGGAGAACAATTGTTCAGTCCCTAAACATCGAGTTAAAAAACAGTTTAAGAGTCTATACAAATATGACCTCGTCTTCATCGTCGTCATCATCATTTCCAAGATGATCATCATTAGCACTATTATCTTCATTAGGCTTGACACGACCTCATTAGCTGAAAGTACGTGACTCATTGTTTGTTTTTGTACAGACGTCAATGAAGCAGACATGTTACATCCTTCATACTTGCATATGAATGTGTTATCTGATAGAATAAATATAGATTCACATGTAGTTTGTTACATACAATATTCATATTTATACATTTGATTAAGCTTTCTATGTAATTTCGTTTTTTTAAATTTTCAGTATGCCTTTTTAATCTAGCAAAATATAAAATACACTGCTTCCAGCTGTTATAATAAATTGTATTCCATATTTTAACGTAATGCTGTCATTAGCCAAGTAAAATGTTTTAAACATTTAAGATATTTTTTACGGTGGCTAACAAGGTTCAAGCCTGGATATATTTTCTCAGAATGATCTGAATGAAAAATTTGTATATTTAGAAGCCAAGATAAATTATTTCTGAACGAGACCAGTTATAAGTTATTCGTTTTTTCGCTCAAGTATGTAATGTATGTTTATACATTAAGTTTTTCTGTGCCGTTGATAAATTTAGTATTTTTCTACTGTTATATGAAGGTATTTGTCTGGCTCAAGTTTAGACCTGGCATTCGCCAAGAATTATTTTTATTTTTAATTACAAAAATAATTGAATACGTTAAGCTTTTTTATCTTGGACCAGTACTCAGGGGATAGCCCCTTCATATGCAGTGCATTATAATAGATTATGAGAAGGAGGAAAGGGGGAGTAATGTTTGTGAACTAAACACACGGAACGACCTAAACAAACATTATCACAGCATTTAGAATATTGAAATTAAATTAGTTAAAACTGATCAGTGCCCAGTGTACATACCTTCGACACTGCTCAGACCAAAAAAATTAGTTCAACACCGCGCACACCGTAAGATAATAAAATACATAGGAGGAACATAAAAAAGAAATTAATAATAACAAATAGAGAAAAAAATAAACGACAGTAAATAAATAATATAATAAAAAAACATGTGCACACATGATGCAAAACTCTACCTATTCCGGTAAAATTTCGTTTTTTACAAATTAATAATAAACATAAGTATAGGTATAGAAAACACGGACGACAGTGAAAAACACGTGTGTATAGAACGAAAGACATAACACTATATAAGTACACTAAGCTGGGGTGCAAAGAGGTGTTTCGCAGTCGCTACACTGCTCATCAGGACCCACTAGGACTCAAACTCGGTATCATGTACACAATACTACATACGACCGCCTAACCAACTCAGCCATAATATTTTACTTTAAGAATTTTTCTATTCTTTTAATAACAAAAAGCTGTTCTGTGGAATACTTTAAATAAAATTTGGAATTTAAGTGAAGCTGCTACACTTTCATGGCATTTCGTTAAGAGGAATTGCTTAAGATTGAAAAAACTTAACATGCATTTTAAAACAACTTAAATTTAAATGAAAATTGACTAATTTTGTATATAAATACGAAGTCAAAAACTGGACCTGAATAAAATTAATATCATTTAAACTAATATTATTATTTATGTGGACATTTGCTTAACTTTTTTATATTTAATCATTACATTATATTTTCATTCAAATACATTAACTTTTGAAGAATTTTTGCTTAGGCTTTTTTTTTATAGAAAATACCCTTTTTGTGATACTTTATTTTTGGAAAATACCCTTTTTGTACCACTTTTTGAAAACGTTCGAGGGCAACGCTGCTTATATAGCTTTTCAGTATATTATTATTATCTCTTACTGTCTTAAGAGAGATAACAAGTGAGCCAGATGACTCAAGAGATACTAAGATTTAGAAAGCTAGCCACCAATTGCTTTCTCTCAATTATTTAGTTAAATAAAGTGAACTAGATGCATCGCACTTTATTATATAGTTATTTTTTTATGTTAATCTTTTTTACTCAATGGGATCTTCTCTGTTAGGGGAGTAGGTTTTGCATTTGTATCCTAACCAGGGCACTGTTCGCTGGGAAATGGACGAATAGGAGTTTCTCATTTGTTGTAGCAAATACAATCCTTGAAAGACGCATGACTTATGGTATGTTGGATTTCCGAACACCTTTACAAAGGTTAATTGGCAGAATAGGGATTGGCAAAGCCCCTGGGAGGTTCTGTTTTACAGACAGTGCTGATACTGATAATGATTGAGGTGCCAGCATCTTGACTGAAACGTTCTGGCTGTGGTTTAAACTTAAATCGCTGGGTGAGGCATTAGTCTTCCCTGATAATTATAGCACATACCGGTTGTCACGTACTAATAACCCTGGCGATGGTCTGTCATACCGAAACAGATACCTATTTGATGCAAGGAACTAGTTGTAACGGTTAGACAAGTGAGTTAATTAAGGCTTGATGCTCTTAGTGAGTTTCGGGCTACTAACTCATGAACCTTGACTGCCAGAAAATTGCATAACAGAAAGATTAGAAGACCCGAGTTCTTCGGCGAGGGTAAACTAAAAACAGCGCAACTAAATTGGCTTATGGGCAGAAACTCTACATTGAAAATGCATTGCAAACTTCTGTTATACAATGTAATTCTAATGCCTATATGTTGCTACTGAATTCAATTACGGAGCAACGCCATAGCGTCAAACATTTAAAAAAATCAAAAGCGACAACTCGATGTTACGTAAAAAACTCCCGAATTCACAAGGATCTCTGTGTTCCGGTAGTAAAAGACGAATTTTCAAACTATGCGACAAGGTATATCAGCATACTGGAACTCTTCTCCCAAACTCTCTTGCACGTAACATATTTAATTTTAGCGGTCATGCCCGGTTCAGAAGAAGGGATATCCTTGCCACCATCAGAGCGTTAAGTATGTGATTTTACCGTTATACGAGTAATTGGCGCAAAATAGAACTTTTTGTCTAGCATTTGCTGGACTAAGTTAATTTTTTTATTTAGTATTGAGATACGAATACTTATTGTTGTTAGTTCACATTGTGAAGATTCGATAAATACATAAAAGCTAAAAAAAATTTTTTTTTCAAAAGTACTCAACCTTTAAATAATACCACACAGAATTTGGATTTAATTAAATAAAATGAATCAACCAGAAATGGTGTAGCATGGCATAAACTAATTTATATATTTTTTTCATTTTAACAAGGATTATATTAAATTAAATTCAAAATCTGTTAACAAAAAATGTTAAGTTACAAGCAAGTATCATGTTAGTTGCTAATAAACTACTACAATTATTATCGGTTTTAGGGCAATTAAATATTTTTAATTGAAGGATATAAACATAAATAGAAAATTAAATTAAATTTAAAATAAGGGTTAATTATTAAAACATAAAGTGATATTAAAATGAATAGAAAAGTAAAAATGACTAGATTAATATGATTCGTTTGGAAATATGAAGCACTGATGTTACCAGCTAAATATGCACAACAAGCACCGTGGTGGGGGTGATTTTTTGAGATACATTGGCCATTTATGGATCTCGTGTGAAATTATTTCTGCCCAAATTAGGCAATTTTCTTTGTTAACTGTTTACAACGCACCTCTTCACACAGCATATAATGCGATGCTAAAATTACGTCAAATACACTTCGAATTGGTTGATCATCTACGTTATAGCTCAGATTTACTCCTAGTGACTTTTTCCTGTTTCCAAACTTGAAAAAATGGCTCGCACGAAACAGATTCATCTCAAGCGAAGATGTGATTACGGAAACTAACGCATATTTTAAGCGGTTCCCAAAATTTTGTTATTCAGATGGTACAAAAAAGTATATTGAGCTAGAAGGAGACTATGAATGTAGAATAAAAAATATGTTTGATATGACTATGAATATTTTAAGAGCAAAATAGTATTGTTGTATTATGGTTTGAACACAACCATATAATATGGATTTAATCTGATTTTTTTACAAAATTAAGTCGTTTATTTTCAGCTTAAAGTTTAACTCGACTTGCGAGCATACTCGTAAGATTAACTGAAATTGTTATAGTTGTAATCACTCAATCGTATTCAGTTTCAAACTTTTCATACTATATAACCTACACAGCCACAAATAAATGTTGTAATAAAATAAACTTAGCCCTTTCTTTAGAAAAGAATTCTCTTAAATTTTCTTTTACTTAAAACAGCAGAACTTTCAAAACGAAAAACTCCAATAATTCCTTGGAAGAAACCAGTCAAGTGAAAGAAATTTAATACTACTTGTTTCGACTATTATGTATTTCTTAAAATAATAGATACAACAAAAAAGTAGATATCTACGAGAATGCATGTTTGTATGTGCTCTGCCTACTTTTAGTAACAAATTAACAATTTTGTATATAATTTTTTATTTTATAAATCATACAAAAATAGAATACAAAGTTGGTGAAAAATTTCACAAAGAAAAGGAAAAAAGGAAAAGATGAAAAACAAAATTGTACGAAACTACTTGAAAATATAAAAGAAAAACTTTGAGATAACTGACACACGCTCACAAAATACTTTATTCCAAAAAACATCCGCATTGCGACAAATTATTGTATTAAAACTGTAAAACACTTCTTTATTTTTAGTTTTACTTTATTTTTTTATATTTTTATATTTTTTTATATTAAAGTTAAATTTCAATTCGAAATCGACAGAAAAACTAATAATTCATAACAAAATTATTACTACAAACAAAAAATTTGCTTTTATTCCGATTATTTTTTACTGGTTAAATATACAGGGTATCACAAAATTAATTACTCTATGTCTGATATTACATGATGGTATCATACGTATGTCTCAAGTTCAAACCTGGCTTTTGCCAAGAATTATTTTTAATTTTAACAATATTTGCCGCGATCAATAACTATTGATCAAAGAAGAGAGGAAAAAATAATGGAGTACACTAAGCTGAGCGACAACTAGCTGTTTCGCAGTCGCTACACTGCTCATCAGCACCCACGAAAAATTAAGTAAGAGCTCGATGGCTGAGTTGGTTAAGAGGCCGTATTAAAAATACACCATGCTTACATGGTACTGAGTTCGAATAATATACTCGTACATACTTAATTACTCTATCACCAGATGTATTTGCTCAAGGCATTTATTTTTTGGCAGAATTTATGAAAAGATGTGAAAATTTTGTTTTACTTTTGTTTGAAAAAGCGAGGAAGTCTATATGCTTTTGACAAATTTACGAAAAGAAAATGAAAGACAGCTGTGCTTGTACCACTACCCAGGTAAAGATGCCTTGTAAAAGCTTTTGCAAATGGCATTTTACGTCAATCACATATGACATTTGTGAGTTAGGCGGTTACAGAAAACAAACAGACAAACAATACAGCATGGCATCTATAGCCATACTGAATCTCAACAACGAAGAGAACGATTTTGCTTCGAAAATGATCATGAGCAACTAGGCCCTTTTTCATTTAAACGGTTACGTCAATAATCAAAATCTGCGCTTCTGGGGCACTGAACATACGCATGTGGTGCTTGAAAAGCCTTAACATCCTCTCAAGGTGGGGTGTTCACGCAGCAGGAGTGATTGGACCGTATTTTTTTCAGCACTCCATCGGTAATACAATTACTGTTACAGTGCAAATACTGCAGAGCCACGATAAATGGCTTCGGCAATTGAATGAGTAAGGCTTGGTGAACATGCGGTTTTAACAAGAGAGTGCAACCGCACATAGAGCAGGAGCGTCAATGGATATTGTGAAGGAAACACTTCCTGATCACATAATCTCCTATTTTGGCGATTTGGCAAGGTCAGCAAGATCGCCAAATTTCAGATTTTGTTCGTAGAGCCAACTTGAAGTCGTGGGCTTATACCAACAGGTCCCAGAGAATCGAAGCCAGGAAGGCAAAGAGTTATCAGCAGAAATATTGCCCAAAGTTGTGGAAAATGCGGTCAAATGGGCATACTGGCGATATCATATATTCATCTTAACAAAAAACTTCTACAAGTCTAAATAATGATTTCCAACACTCAAGTAATTTTTGATTACATAGAAAAAGATTTGTTCAAAAACGAATTTACATGGTAAATTTTGCACCACCTTGTGTAATCAAATTGATAAAACATTTTTAGTTACTTTTTAAATATTCTTTTTCTTATATTCTGCATATGAAGTTTCCTGCATAAAACATTGTGAAATTTCCAAAGTAGACATTCTATTATAATATATGAAATATGTTCATAATATAATTTAAGCAAATCTGATACAACAATAATCACGTTGGTCTCACACACTGGTTGCTTTCACAACCATTGAAACCGCTCTATTGTGAATAATCAAGCTGACAAAATTACAATTGGCCTAACCAAATACGAACGACACAAATCGTAAATATAACAAAAACAATTCACAGAATTATCATTAAAAAATTTTTTATTAATGGAAAGATTTATGACAATTATATGTGCGTTAAAATTTCGGTGAAATGCTCGCTAGATTTTACTAGCACACCAACATCCAATGAGTAAATGGTATTGAATATGGTAGCATTGAACATATATAATTTGGAGTCTTGTATGCCTCTAAGAAGAAGAATATGTCTAGCCTTAGTAAGTAAATGTTCGTAGATCTGTAAGAAGATCCTAGAAGTCATTTCATTTTCTCAGTCGATGATAAACTTTAAACTTCTAAGAAAACATGTAATAAAAACTGTGGTCCAATCAAAATCCATAATATTAATTGGACATGAAGGAATAAGTTTCCAGAGAATTGTATTGATATTTTCATTATGATTGATGTATTTATAACAATTACGTAGGAATAAATATATTGGTAAACCGATCGCTACGGTTTCCGTGATATACATCTATAGATTCATATTTTCTTTGACCCTGAGGCATAACTGAGGTTCAGCGTCGTTTACGATATGAATTCGTTCATCTTTTAGGTATTGAATTTTACTTGGCTTCTAAGGTTTTCTTATTGTTTTAAATGACGCCAAAGATAGAAGTACATGATTACATGATCGTGGTGGCTAATTAGCATCACACGATGTGTGATAACACGGCTATTGATCTACTTGCACAAAAAAGCTAGTGTTTCCTTAACTGTGTAGCAAGTGTAGTGTTTTGTCTTTCGTTCTGTACACACGTGTTTTCCATTGTCGTCTGTGTTTTCTATACTTATACTTATGTTTATTAATAGTTTGTAAAAAACGAAATTATACCGTAATAGGTAGAGTTTTTTTTTTTTTGTATCATGTGTGCACGTGTTTTTTTTTTTAATTTTTTTTCTGCCGTTTGTTTTTATTATTATTAACTTCTTTTTATTTTCCTCCTATGTGTGGTGTTGAACTAATTTTTATTATTCTCAGCAGTGTTGAAGGACACTGATCAGTTTTAACTAATTTAATTTCAACACTTTAAATGTTGTGATAATGTTTGTTTTGGTTGTTCCGTGTGTTAAGTCCACAAACATTACTCCCTATTTCTTCCTAATAATCTATTTTCCTAGTTCCAGTACAATACACTGCATATGTAGGGGCTATCCCCTGAGTACTGGTCCAAGATAAAAAAAAAGTGACACCATCCTGTAGGCACCACATGTCATCCAGGTCCATATACACAATTTCTGAATACAAGAAGTTCGTTATAATCACGCGATGGCGCACACTATCTATGGTAAGTGCTTGCCTGACCCAATTTTCGTAGAAGTACGGGCCAATGACGCCGCCAGCCCATCATAAACGTAACCAAACAGTCGCTCTTTGTGTTCAGCATTCAGTTTGCCTTCTCATTTGTTAAAAATGCTAATTCCTATTGTTAACGAATCCACGGCTAACAAAATGTATAAATGTGGGAAATGCACATGAGCGCAATGTCCATTCTCACCAATGGCTCTATGAATGAATTGGTCAAACACTGAAACTCATATATGTAAAAGTGAGTTGGGAAAAAACTTAATCTTTAGGTGTGACTTACAATTAACATTATACATCGTGGTTTTAAATCCCTGATAAGTCGTGTGAATGCGAGTAAAGAAAGTTAAATCCAGTTGGTAAAACATTGCAAACGATATTTTTTTAACAAAAGCAAACACTGTGCAGCTTTCTTGAGCATCTGCAGTAACACTCAGGGTCTGTGGCAAGAATTGAACCTACTATCAAATCAGCCATCAAGGGAGAAATTTCAATTTTATTTTATTTTAATACTCTTAACTTATAACCAAAATTCCGTGCAGCCGCAATATTGTGTTCTTGCAAGACATCCTTGAAAATATCACAGAACCTACAGTCAGCAATAAAAACAATAAATAAATACAAGGTAGCACTAAATTTATCATCCGCTTTCATTTTTGAAGAACTTTTTACTTAATAAAAAAAATTATTTTGATATTTGGAAATCTATATTTGGACCTGTACAATTTTTTCCATTAATTGGAAAATATGATACCTGCCAGTTTTGATACATATTTGGGTCCATTTTGTCGCATCTTCTTTAACTTGCCGTCCTGTCTCTGGTGCCGAATATTCTCTTTGAAGACTGCAATTATTTGAAGATCTTTGGCATAAGCCACAACTCCAAGTAGCCTCAAAGAAAGAAGTATGGGATGGTTAAAACGGACTATCTTGGTTGCCATGCTAAAACACCAAAACGTGTTACGTGAACACGAAATGCTTACTTCACCATATTCATTGTGGCTCCTGCTGTGTGTGTAAACCGTCGTGTTCTAACTACATGACCATATATAGTTGAAACTACATGACTACATAGAGGTTATCATGGCTCTGAAACATTCGTCAGCAACAGCAACTGTATGGCCGATTGTGTCCTCAAAAAATACAGTTCAATTATTTCTCCCGCATGAACACCGTACCTCACAGTAGCATTGAATGGATGTCTTTTAATGTATCACTCACGGATTTCTAGAGCCCCATTAACAAAGATATGAACACTGGGCACTGTTCAGACTTAACTTATTTAATTCCAACACTTCAAATGTAAGTCGGTTAATTCGAAATAGTAGTCTATTTGTGTCTGCAGCATAAAGTTATTCTCGATTAAACATGTCAGCTTACCAACGAAATTGTAATTTGCTGGAGGTTTTAATTTTAAGCTTTAATATGAAGAAATCTGCGGCTATGGCTCATTGAATAACTATGGTGAGGCCGCTATTAGTGAAAAAATGTGTCGAGAATGGTTTCAACGCTTCCAGAATAGGATTTTGACATCAAAAACCAGCATGTCTTTGCAAGAGGGACGACTTTCGAAGATGCTGAATTGGAGGTATTACATAATGACAACTCGCATCAAACACAATAAGCATTGACAAGATCATTTGTCTGAAAGTCATGGCAATGATTCCGAAACAAGAAGTGAGTGCCGTACGAGTTGAATCCGAGAAATGTTGACCGGCGTATGTTTGCTTATGAACAGCTGCATGCAAGCCAAATGCATTGCATTCTGACTAGGGTCGAAAAATGGGTTCATTACGATAATCCCTAGCGCAGAAATTCAATTCGAATATCCTTAGTCATGCTCGGCGTAGTGTATTATGAGCTGTAAAAACCACCTAAAACAATCACAGTCGGTCGTTATCGAACGTAATTGATTAACTGGAGCCGAACATTAAAAAACAAATGCCCGGAATACAAGGAGAGATATGATAAAGTGATTTCGCAGCATCACAATGTTCGAACCCATGTTGCGAATTGGAAATGGTTAAGACATACTTGGAAACATTGCAATGAGAAATGCTATCCCACCCGTCATAGTCTTCAGACCTTGGGGCCTTAGACTATCACTTATTTCGATCAATAACACACGGCCTGGCTGACCTGCACTTCCAGTCTTATGAAGAAGTTAAAAATTGAATCGAAGTAAAATATTTAAATTGAAAAGATGACCTTTTTTCAACGTGGGACTGATACACAGCCCAAAAGATAAGAGGAAATATTTGCCAGCGATGCACAATTCTTTGAATCATAAATATATTATCAGTGCAAAATAAAATCTAAAGTTTATTTGCAATCTTCCTAACCTTTAGTCCACAGAAAAACTACATCACATTTTCGATGTCTTTGCGATTGTAGGAAAGAAAATTTTAACGAGAAATGTTCCGTGTTGAATTATGACCATATAACTGAGATTGTTCTTTTTTTATCTTGGACCGGTACTCAGGGTATGACCCCTACATATACAGTACTTTGTACTCGAACTATGAATACGGGTTATTGGAGGAAGGATATAGGGAGTAGTGTTCGTTAGACTTGCCTCTATCCATAACAAAACGGAAAGATCAAAACAAATCTTAGCACAGCATTTAAGTTCGTTGCAGCTGATCAGTCACCAGAGTATATATGTACCTTCGACACTGCTCAGGCTAACAAAATGTTTCCCTCCCACACTGTAATTACATTTTTAATTTAGTAAGCAAAGTAGTTGGAAGTTTTAATACAAATTAAAAGTTCATAAAAAGTGCATATAAAAATTAAAGTTGTAAAAACTTTATACGCAATAAATAAAATGATAATTATCACACCATTTGCTTTTGATTTTTGGGAAAAAAGTTTTTATAGATCAGAAATTATTTTCTGATTGCTTCTACTTAGATGAGACTGTTCTAACAACAATAAGCCAACTCTCCTTTGACCAAATACGTATATATTAAAAAAAAAAAAAACTAAGTTGACTGCAATATTTGGAATTCCATTTTGATTTTTAATTTTATAGCTTAAATTTTTTATTGAACACTTTGTGTTAGAAAATAAATTCTTAGTCTCATATTTGCAAAATATTTATGCTATTTAAATAATTTTGTCTTGATAAATAATAAAATAAATAAATCAAGCATAAATTTTAAGCAGATATTAAAGCGAGAAATATTCAATTTACCAAATTTTAATTTTAAAATGTAGTTAACTACATAAAAGCACACCTAAATTTTTTAGACACTTTTGAAAGGAAATGCAAAAAATATAAATTTTCTTTCGTACTTTTAAATTAATTTTCATGCTTTTGTCATCATTGCAAAAATGTATAAATCAAAATGTATTGAATTCACAAAGAAAGAACTTTCTGTGTACATATATTAAAGCGGCTCACCGATAAATTTTGGTAAAATAACTTTTAGATAGCAAATAATTTCCATAAATTAGAGTCTCTACAGGTCACTATATGTGAAATGTACTTATGCAACAGAGACATTTGCAAAATCTGTGGTTATAAGAAAGGTCAATGGAAGACTGGATCTCTTTATTTTGCACTGATATGCAGGAGATACTACCAATTTATACGCCCACTGCAAGTTATTCTTTTGAAAAAGCTAACCTAGTTTACTTACGTGTTAAAATCGTGAAGCACAAACATAAAAAAAGGAGAAACGCAATAGCTCAACACAGCTAGAAGCCGTCTTGAGCCGGATCCTTCTTTAAGTATATTACATAAATCCCACGAAGCCTTGGGAAGCAAGGCAACTGGTGTTGGGTTGTACTGTGTTTTATTTGTATAAGTTAGAGCTGGTATCAAAAAGGCTGCTAGAACCAATGCGAAGATAGATACGAATACAATTTGTTCTATATCAGTACCAAAAAGTGCTTTGGTATTAATTTTCCTCTTATTTTATCTAAATTTTTCAAATCATAGATTTTACAAAATTTTTGGTAAAGAAAGGATTTTAGTTGCATAAAATAAAGTTGCATAAATTAGAAATAGATTAAAAAGGTATCACAGAAGTATAAAAAACATTACAACGTGCTACAACTCTTATCATAAACTATGCCTCGTTTTGGTACTTCCAGTATCGAATAGTTTTTCACGTGAAGCAAGGGAATTGAATGAATGTCGATTTAAGCTGAAATAAAAAATGATTTCTTATTTTCAAAAGTTTCTGCAATCCCTTTTATGAAACTTATTTGCCAATTTAGAGCTTTGAGTTCTGCTATTGAAATGTGTTTCTGCAGCAAAGTTTAGTTATTAGTAGCTTTTAAAATATTTCCCAAATAAATGCGGCTGAAAATTGTTTCCCGATAGTCAATTTCATACTAAATTTAGGTATTCTCACAAATTTAAGTACGAACAGCATACAAATAAATGTATGATATCTTAAAACGTGTATAAAATTCTTGAGTCAAAGACAGAATTATTAAACCGAGTAAAAAAAGCTAAAGTAAAGGCACAAGTTAAGTGACTGGTTCATAATTTCCAACGTTAAAGTCCGGTCTCCACCTGACATGAAAACTCTTGCATTAACGCTAACTTCAAGTTGAAGTTAAATGTGGACCACTCATGTTGAAGTTTGGTTAAGGTTATAAAGGGTGGTTAAATTTCAAGCGCCGATGTTGATTTTGAATAAAACACAAACTATTTAAGAAATTATTGTAATTTTATTTTATTATGATATATTCGTATTACTCAATTATGTATGGAACAAAATATCGGCCAAATGGGCGCCGCGACCACGGCGGCACACCTCCATCCGATGGTCCAAATTTTCGATGACCCTGAGGCACTACTCAAAATACTTGCGAACTTTAACATTCAAAATCGTGAAACACGAAACAACACATATGAATGTATTGCTGAGAAATAGAATAAAAAAATCTCTGACAAAAATGCTGTTTTTGGGGGTTGATAAATATTATTATTAATTATAATTTCGGTATTAATTATAAATTCGGTATTAATTATAAATATTATTATAACATTTCCATTTTCCATTAATTTATTAAAAGTATTGGTTATGGTTAAATGATTGGTTAAACATTTTTAAAAGTCGTTAAAATCTACTAATACTTGGGATAACTTTTATGAAATGCAGCTAGGAAAAACCAAACACAAGCTGTTTATATTTTTGATATATATTTGAATAATCGTAGACTCAATTGTTCTTTGAGAATAATATGTGTCTGTAATTAAATCTCTTATCCAGCTTATTTCCAGTACGGACCCGGGATTCGAAATTCTTGAATTATTCATGTTTTAAGATTGGTTCGAACCCAATTTTTCTCAAACCAATCTTCTTTGCCGCTTATTTTGACTACAGATTCGGTATTAATTAAGATTTTAGATGTAAATAATACCGAATCTGTAACGGTCTTATTTGTAAAATGTTAAGCTCTTATTACATAAATTTTGTATGGAAATCAGTGTAATAAAAGCTTAATAAACTTGAAAAAAAAATTCAAAAATAAGGCAGTAAATATTAAATCTTGAATAAGTCGTACTTTTATCAAGCACACCGTACTTGCGTACTTACAGTTCTTTTGAATCTGCTTGGAATTGATTTAAGTACATATGGATTGAATCAGTTTCACTGTACATTTTAACAAATTATATATCAAAATTTATCCAAATGTTCTAAATAACGCTACATTGAATTTTAGCTGTGCTAAAGATGCCACATATCACTTTAGTGATTTTTCGGAATTGTTTCTGAAAAAATAAAATATGTATTCTACATACATACATACGAGTGTGTACGTGGTTATGAGGTAGTTAAACAAATAACTGGCCATAAATAAAGCAATTTTTTAATTAAAAATTTATTTTATTTATTTCTTTTTTCTTTATTTTTACTTCTTATTCAACAAGACACTAAGTCTTATATTTAAAGTACAGGAACGCATAACGTTACAAAATAAGTGCTGAATAAACAATATAATCATAATAAAACAAATAAAATAATAAAAAAAAAGAAAAATAAATAATACTTTAAAATATGACATTGTTAATAAAATCAAAAATAATAACAGTAATAAAAAAATTATTGAAGGGATTTCAATAAAAATGTTTTAAAACTAACGAGCGATTTTTTTGCTATTATCTTTTTGGCAACACTAGTTTTGACAGCTCACGCACGTTTTGTATCTTGTGTCACTGTCAAACATCTTCAGTTTGGTCTATAATTTAATCATGAATCGTCTTACAAACGAACAATGCTTGCAAATTATTGAATTTTATTACCAAAATGCGTGCTCTGTTAAGAAAGTTCATCGCGCACTTCTTCCATTTTATGGTCAGTTTAATCGACCTACTGAGGCTTCTATTCGGGCTATTGTAAAAAAATTTCGCACCAAATTTACATTGTTGGACATTAAACCACCAACACGCTTACGTAGAGTGCGAACTGAAGAAAATATCGCAGCCGTATCGGCCAGTGTTGGTGATGACCGTGAATTATCGATTCGGCGCCGTTCGCAGCAATTGGGCCTCTGTTACTCCACTACGTGGAAAATTTTGCGGAAGGATTTGGGTGTGAAGCCTTATAAGATACAGCTGGTGCAAGAATTGAAGCCAAACCACCTACCACAACGCCAAATTTTTGGTGAATGGGCTCTTGAAAAGTTAGATGAAGATCCACTTTTTTATCGAAGAATTGTGTTCAGCGACGAGGCTCATTTCTGGTTGAATGGATACGTGGAGTGAAGAGCAGCCAAAAGCATTGCAAGAGCTACCAACGCATCCACAAAAAACAACCGTTTGGTGCGGATTATGGGCTGGCGGCATCATTGGGCCGTATTTCTTCAAAGATGATGCGAATCACAACGTTACTGTGAATGGTGAGCGCTACCGTGCGATGATAACAAACTTTTTTTTGCCCACAATGGAAGAGCTTGACTTGCATGACATGTGGTTTCAACAAAACGGTGCCACATGCCACACAGCACGCGAAACAATGGACCAATTGAGAGGCGAGTTCGGTGAACAGTTTATTTCACGCTTGGGACCAGTCAATTGGCCGCCCAGATCGTGCGATTTAACGCCTCTAGACTATTTTTTGTGGGGCTATGTTAAGGCTAATGTCTACAGTGACAAGCCCGCTTCGATTGACGCACTGGAAGCCAACATTGCCAACATTATTCGTGAGATACCGGCCGAAATGTTGGAAAGAGTATGCCAAAATTGGACTAAGCGGATGGACCATTTGAGGCGCAGCCGCGGCCAACATGCATGAAATAATCTTCAAACATTAAAATATATCGACCCAACTATCGATCCAAATAAATATTTCATGCATTTTTCTGAATTTTATGTGTTTTTTTTTTTTTAATTTCCGACAGTTCTTATAAAATCACCCATTATTAACATTGCTATTAAGTTGTTGACTTAGTGGAAGATTGCTCCAAAGACGAGCTGCATGCACATAAAATTGCCATTCAGAAACTAGGCATTGCTGTCGAGGTATTACGATATTTCGGTTTCGTTGTGTTTGGAAAGAACGTATATTATCAAATATATATTTAGGCGTTTGAGTGTGCACGACCTTATGCAAAAAAGTCAAATTTATAAAATTGTTTTAAGTTTTTGTTAAAATAAAAAGAAGACACTTACTGGCTGGCTAACAATGTCGTTTTGTAAACATTCGTTATAATTTATAAAGTCAAGAAATCTATTCCGATGCTGATTATAAGCTTTATTTTTTCCAGATCTTGTATCATTTGCCTTGTCTACCTCTGATATATGCGTTAGTTGCATAATAGTTGATAATAAGTCTCTTATTTTTAATATAGAACATTAGCGAACATTAACGAAACAACATCATGAGTTAATTGTGATTAAGTGTCTCTTCTTTTGAAAGTTTAATTTAAACAAATTCAGTGCTCTTTCGCGTTTAAATCATCAATGGTAAGAGATATGCTTTAAACAGAACACCTGTTTGGCGACTTCAGACCACAAAAGCACAACTTCTCGCTATATACTTCTTTCAGAATACTTATTTGGCGAACACGCTAGTTTTAAGTTAAGAAATATGTACATAATATATTATGTACTCGTATACATTATGTAAATGTTAGAGATAGTTATTTAAATTATTTAAACAAATTTATATAAATTACGAAATTTAAAAATTTGTTCTTTTGAGTTTCTTTAATGTTAATATTCCAATAAAAACTTAATTAACTTATGGTCTTACCACAAGGTACCATGCCAATTGTAAATAAAATGAAAAGTTTTCAGAGAATTATCTTAATATTTTTGATTATATTATATAATATATAATATATAATATATAATATATAATATATAATATATAATATATAATATATAATATATAATATATAATATATAATATAATATATAATTATGTGTGAAACAATATACCGGCCAAATGCATGCTAGATTTTCTCCGATGGTCCATATTCTCAATGCCTAAGTGAGATCCAATATCATTTATGAACCAAATTATCGCCCCTTTAAGCTTTTGTATTGTTTTTGGCTTATTGCTTTTATATAAATATGCTGAACAAAAGTCCAATGGTGACTACTCACATGATTACGGCGGCCAGTTAACATCGTCATTACGCGAGATAACGCAGCAGTTAAATTTCTCGCGAAAAATCACCACATAATATTCAGTACCTTATTCCCATTTTCAGGCCACAAAAATTCTATTGTCATCCCGCGATATCGAACACCATCCAAAGTAACTACGTGGCCGTCCTCATTTGCAATGAAGGACCGATAATGTCGCGAGCCCTTAAAGCGCATAATTTCCCCAAATCCTGCAAATTTGCTTGCTGGCGAATCCATGGAGGTGATTATGCTAACCCAAAAAGTCGCAAACTGCTCGAAATGCATTTTAGTTTGAACCACAATTTTCGTAAGAGGCTGCTAATGCTGCCTGTTTTCTTTATAAAATGCAGAAACACTGCTTTTCAAGAACGTTACTATTCAAGGAACGATGGAGGTGCTATATTTTTGTTTCGCTATGCAAAAACTTCGTGCAAAAACTACACAAAAGCTTTGTCGGCTTAATTTGATTATGCACCAACTCCAGGGAGTGCATTATTCACACCCCTGTGTAGCTTGCTAGACTCACATATCACTATTTTTTTCAATCAGTTTGTAGCTATACCTCTATGGCTTAAGAGTTCGGCCCTTCTAATCCCTCTTTTAGGCAATTCGCCAGCAGTCCATGGAGGAGAAGGCTTCATGAGTTGGTAGGCTGAAGCCAATTAAGAGCATTAGCCCTTAACAAACTCACCAGTCTAACCATTACCCCAATTTCCTTACGTTAATGACCATTGTTACAAGTGACAAATAGTTAACATTAGGATGTTAGCTTATAAATAATTTTTTTATTTTTTATTACAAGTTAATATTAACCTGAAATCTTATTTAGGTTTATCCTCATTGTAAATTTCAAAGTTAACTTTAAGCATTCGAAGCTGCCATATTATATGCTGAAGATTGTGTAACTTCAGTTGTAGAAATGGGAAAAAATTAATTTATATAGTTAAGGTGAATGATAAATTATTCACCTTAACTAATGTGAAGGGTAAGTATCGAGAACTTTATCGCTAGGTTGTAATAATGTCCCTAAAGGTATCTGTTGTATAACAACGGCACCCTAGGGAGTTTTCAGCCTCCAAAAATCCACAAAACACCATAGTTATAAGGGAGACTTCCTGCGATTTTAGGTTTAAACCACAGCCATAACGTTTCAGCATCTCAGTCATAATTAGCGTCAATTTACCCTCGAAAGACAAATACAACATAAGTTATACGGCTGCCTAGAGTTTTATTTGCCACATCAAACGAGGAGTTCCTTCCCCTTTATGTCCTAGAGAGCAGAGTGCTCTGATTTGGTGTTCACCCGTGGAGGTGCGGCTCTGTAGCACAAACTCGCAATAGGCTTCGCTTTCATTCTGATATTTTTGGAGCATATACATCAACAAAGTAATGCCTTCCAGTGCCTTGTACCGCCATCCAGTCTGATATCAGCCCTTATAAAGGATATTATATGAAAATTTGAAATTCAACAAATGGCGTTTCAAGAAGAAGAACAAAGAAGAACACATACACATCCTCCAAAACATTCTATTATATAATAAATAAACGATACAACCCCCTAGCATTTTTCAAGTATTGTGTCAAGTAGAAAACACCATGTGATGCTTTATTAGAACGCTTGTATTCAACCCAAGTATGTTGTTATTGCAAGACAGTGCTAACTAAAATACTGTTCGTTTCAACGCTGTATTGCGCATTTTAAATTTTCGCTAGATCCTTAAATTTTTCAGCACTTCTAATTAGTGTAGAAGAGGCAAATATTAAAGTGCTTATTTAACTTTATATGAGTTGTTCTAATATATATCACTACATGCCACGTGCGTACACGTATGAAGTCTTGTTGAGTTTAAACAAAAGAAAACGAAATTGTATATGAAGGAAGCACAGCAAGAGTTTTGAATTTTCCATTTATTTTCTACTAAGACCTAACGAAACAAAGAAACAATGATTAAAGAAATGGAACATAAATTGTAAAGTAAATATTGTATATTTTTATAGACAAGCATTTTCAAGCAGAGACAAACTGTGTGTCTTGTAAATGTTTAAACAGCATGAAGGCATCGTATATTGTTTTTATTGGATGTTCAAAATAACCTAACAAACAGCAAAACCATATCTGGAATATTATTATGAAACAATTTGATTTATTTGTTTACTGCTGTTTTATTTTTTAATTAATAAATTAATAAAAATTGTGTTATTTTTTTTTCATTTTGCAATTATATATTATTCTGATTATTTTCTAAGTTTTCCGTAAACATATTTGTTAATTCTACTTTATTTTTTTTTTTTTTTGAATTTTTGTGGAGTACTTGAAAAAGAAACCACAATTTGCTGGGTTATTCAGCTATTACATGTAATTTCTTGTGTGACTGACTACTTGTTTTGTATTTTTTAGATTTTATAGAAAGTCTGTTTGCTGAATTTTTCATAATTCCTGACTTTTATTTTTATTTTTTTGTTCACTTTGTTTCTTTAATTTCCGTTTGTTTTCAGTATTTGTGGTATTTATGCTTTTGAATGCTTTCAAAAATTAACCACAAATAGAAATCTAATGGCCTAAGAAATTATGTGTTCTGATGGTTTCACAAAGGCATTTAACCAAATAAATAGACAGACACCCAAACACACTTAGAACATAATTGAAATATTGATAGAGTAAGATGTTGTATGGTAGAATATTCCTTGAAATACTTGTAGCAATCCACTGTGAATTCATAAATGATTTCAAATCAATTACAGAGTTCAGTTAACTGTTCAAACAGTTTAATTTAAAAAAAAGTTATTATTATTAAAATTTATTTTCCATCAGACAAAAGGAAATATTCTAGTCATTGTAATAAAATAAACGCAAAAGTTTTTTAGCTTAAAGGAGAGGGAGAGACAGGAAGAGGGAAAGAAAGAGAGACAGATAAAGACTTGAATACGGAACGGCATTATTAAGATAGAAATTATAAATTTTCGTATTTTTTAGCCTTGAAAATGTGTATAGATACAGATCCAGTTTCTAAGCACGTGGTGTCTAAACTTATTCGTGTGTAGTCTACCATGGCTTTCAAAAAAAATTGAAAGCGTTGCTAAGTCGTTAGTCTTACCATGTTGTAATGTGAAACTAAGCCCAACATTAACGTTCAACAGCTAAAAAATTGGTCACCAATAAAAAAACGTGTTGCCAACAAAGTGCTACCAAAACAAACCCTTCTGGCTTGGTATCGGATTTCCAAACAAGAACTTTTAAGCCACGAAAATTATGCAACTACTCCATTAATTTTAAATTTGAAACCCGTAATTTTTATTGCGCAAATCACAGAATTTTAATTCTGCATTTAATCAGAGTGAAGTGAACCTGATTAAATGATTGAACATGTTCAATTCTGTTGCAATCATATTCCAGCAATATTAATGCCGTCGTTTAGAGGTGCAAAGAAATATTTAGTCGTGTCTTAAACGTTCTCAATTTCCAGTAATGTTTTGACCAACATCGTTTTTGAAAGCATACTTAAAAAATAAGCTGTCTGAAATATGAATACACCATTATAATATATAATCTATTGCATTATGTGTTATTAGTAGAACCAGTTTATTATGGATTTTATAAAAGTTTATTTTCCCATAAATATGTTATTGTTTGCATTTCCGTAATTCTATTGTTAACGTCTCTCAATTTCAAGACATATTCATACACAATAATAGGATTTATGAAAAATTTTAAAAACAACACTAGTTTTTATCATACACGGTAACAAGACAACTGTTATTATCAAATGTGTGGTGAGCTAATTCACACTCAGCAAATGTAAATTTACAGAATTTGTTGTTAAGCACGAAAAGCTTAAAATATAGTGGAAATGCAAAGATATGTTTGTTTACTAAAATGTAACCACACATATATGTATGAGTGGGCGGTAGCCAATATTATATTGTAGTTAATCATACATCAGGACAACCATTGTGGTACCTAACGATACTAAAGTAACAGCCATTGAAATTTTTAGTGGTCAACTAAAATGCTGTTGATATCTGTTATATATTTTGGCAATATCAGTCATTTCGGATTGTCAGTTTGTTTTTGACAGATATGTTTTGGTGTGCTCTTCGATTTTTTACTAAATTTTGAGCAAAAACAACGTCGTATGGATATGGCTCAAGATCTATTGAATATCGTCAAGGACGATCCAGATTTTTTCAAAAAGATCATAACTGGTGGCGAACAATGGGTGTACGGCTATGATACTGAAAGAAAAGCCCCATCTTCTAGAAGAGTAAAGACCGAAAAAAGCTCGTCAAGTTCGGTCAAATGTGCAGGTTTTCTTCGACTGAAATGGCGCAGTCCATTATGAATTACTACAAGGTCGTACGGGCAATAAGGAATACTACCAGATCGTCAGAAACTCACAGAATTGTGGAAAAAACAATAGATTTTTCATCATCATGACATACCAGCTCATCATGATAACATAAAAGCTCTAACATACGCTTGTGCGTGAGTTATTGGCCAAAAACAAAACCGTTATTATGCCTCAACCTCCGTATTCACCGGACTTGGCCCCCGCTGACTTTTTCCTCTTCCCAAATCTGAAGACACCGATGAAAGGAAAGCGTTTTGTTACGATTGAGGAGATAAAAGAAAAATCGAAACGAGAGCTGTTGGCGATACCAAAAAAACACGTTTATAAAGCGTTTTGACGATTGAAAAAACGCTGGCATAAGTGTATTATATTTAAGGGGGTTACTTTAAAGGGGACAGTTACTGATGAATAAGTAAACACTTTTAGAAAAAATTTAATATAACGGTTATATTTTCCTATATTTAGATTCGCATATAAACTGTTTAGTAAATGGTTTTGTTTAATTGCAGCTAATAGTTACTTCAATATTAAAGAGCTTATTTTTGCATTAGTCCTAATCATATAAATCCAACCTATATTAATTTTCGCGAATTATTTTTAATTATTTTATTATATTTAAATTATTTAAATTTAACGTATTTTTTTATTTCTATTTCGATATTTCGCTAACAGTTTGTTAGCATCGTCCGTTAGTAAAAATACGTTAATTTTTTATAAAAAAAAAACAACAAAAGATCTTAAGCTGCAAAAATTTAAATAATTTAACATAAAAGAAGATCAAATAATATTAGAATAAAATTATTTTATTATATTAAAATATGGTAAATTCTATCTATTGCTTAATGTTTATTTATGAAAAAGAAGAGGTTATATAAAGTGTGGTTATATAATATATACGGTTGGGTTTGTAAAATTTAATTAGTATTATAGTAATTCCCTATTAAAACAGTGTTTAAGCAGAACTTAATATTGTTCAAACAAAAAAAAATTGTGTAACTAACATTGCAATCCAGTACGAGTCATCAGGTAACTCTAAACATTTTTCGCTGTTGCGGGAGGTGAATTTGTGCAGCAGAACTTTTGTGGTGGTTTTCGAAACTACTTTTTGGCAGAGAATTTCACTTCCGACGGCAACACCGTCAGCCGAGAGCTCAATTTATTTTTAATCTAAGGAACTTGTATTCTTAAATCTATTTTAATACAATTATATATAGCCGATAAGAAACCCCCAATATTGAAGAACAATAAACATTGTGAATTAGAAAAATATAGCATTTACCTATTGTAGCCGCTGTGACTTCCCTATTTCAATCCCGAAGCAGAGGGCTTTTGGGTAAATCGACAGTAAGTGTATTTAAATATAGTTATTTAAAATATTTTTATCATAATATTATCGGTAAAAATCATATAATTCAATACTAATATGTTAACCCTAGAATATTGTCGTGGCAACCATATATTTCTATGCACTATGGACCATCGACACAGCTACACAATAAAATGCTATGAACTGTAGTTTTCTATTGAAATTCCATTTTAACAATTTGGAATCGTTAGTCTAGGGGAAGTCTAATCGTATTGAATTGTCAGACTAAACTAAGCAAAAATTAACTATTGGCTATTGAATGGGTTGTCAAACAAGGCGGTATTGGCAACACTTTTACTGCCTTTTCTTCTCTCTCACTTTTAAACTTCTTGTATAAGCTTTCTATTAAAAAATTATAAATAGCGTGATTTCTATGTTTCTCAGCTATCTATATGTCGACATTTCAGTAGACTTCGGAAATTTTTGAAAGATATTCTCAAACATTAAACTTTATATCCCAACAATCTAAATAAATTATTAAGAGTTAAAAAAAAGAAAAATGCTCTAATAATACCTGTCAAAACACAAAAAAAAAGCTTTTTGATTTATACACATCTCAAACATTTTTTTAAATCTTTCTATTAAAATTTAAACCTTTCTACTTAAAACTACATATTTCTTTATATTTGACAAGTACTCAGGGAATAATTTTTACGTATTCAGTGAATCGTACCGTAACTATGAAAATATGTTACTAGGAGTGGGAAAGAGGGAGTAGTATATACAGACATTTGACTTGAGCTTATGACCACCTAACTTACAAAACAACGCGTCTAGAGGCAACTTGCCCTACAAGATATCCTTCAAATTTTCTCTGTAAAGCGTTATGCGAACTTGTGTTGCATGAAAATATGTGGATTTCGGTTACAAGTTTCTTAATCTCCTCAGAGTAAAACTCCATATAATAACCCGAGAACAGATTAACGCACTTCACATTACTACAGTGATCAAAATTAAGTTGCGTCCAACTTTTTGTCTGTTCTATAATACGATATATTTTGGCGATCAAAAATAATTTTTACTCTCTAATAATTATCTTGTTTATATTTTTAACGAAATTACCAAGGATTCTTGTGCTATAAAATTCATTTCCAATATATGTACATGCCAAATATTAAATGTGTCATACAACATTTTATATCTATCTTTTAAAACATATTGTATATATATATATATATATATATATATATATATATATATATATATATATATATATATATATATATATATATATATATATATATATATATATATATATATATATTTTGTTTCAACTGTAAAGGAATTCAGAAAGCACACTCAAAGTCATATGACCCAAATATATACACAACGAAATGTACGTGTGTGTGTGTTGTAGACACAGTTTTGATAATTACTTTCCCATTAGAATGTGATTAGTTGGAAAATTACAACAATATCAAGTTTTTGCTACTGCTCTGCTTTATGTAAAAACCACAGATACTCCATTAATGTAGATATTGTAGCAGTTGCTGTTTTTGTTGTTGCTATATTTTTCTAATGTATATTTGTGTAAACAACCGGCCAAGAATATTAAACCAAATAAACACTCAATGTGAGATTAGACCATTAAGTGCAACCAAATGTTGAAAACAAATGAATGAACATTTATTGATTAGAAAATTTTATACGACATGTAAAATGCATACAAAACATGTCAAAAAACATGCAGGGTTCGGCATTTGTGAGTTCTGTTGTGTGAATTCTCAATTAAATTCATACTCTTGTATCCAAAATTTGTAACATATGTATGATGACAATATTTATAGCCATTGTTTATGATCTTAAATGTGATAATGTTTTTAAACTGTGTTTGGTTTTTGCATTAAGCAACAAAACCTAAAGTGTAAAAGAAATTACACATGCACACATTTATGTATGTATACAGATATGGTTTAGTAATTTATAAATATAACAACTTCTCATTGCTGCAATTGTGTTTTTCCAGTATAATTCGAAAATCAGAACTTGAAGCCTTTAAAAAGAATATAAAATTTTTAACCTTTGAACAATTATGTAAATTAAATTGTGGATATTTTAGCAGAATAATCTAGAACCAGACCAGAAGTAGCACCAAGAAAATTTTCTAGTAATTGTGATATTTGGTGATGGTTATATTCTATCTACAGTACATAATTCTCAAGCCCTAGACAATTAAAAATGTCTGCACTTAAGCTTCGAAGCAGCCAGGCAGCCCAAAATGGAACGCAAAGCACCAAACACGATGAGCAAAAAATAAAAATAAAAAATAAAATAAAACACGATAATTTTCAAAAAACGATAAAGGAAGCGCACAATCCACACTTTCCTTGCACAATTTATTCTAGAATATCTATATACATACGTAAAGGTAAAAAATATACGAATGATTTCTACTTGATGTTAGCAGAGAACTCCAGTTAGCACAAAATTCAACCAGACTTTTTAAAGCACGAATTTCAGCAGCGCCCCTTAGATGTCAGTACAGTAGCCAGGGTTCGGAAATACTCACCATTCAAACTTGAACACAATTATGGCAGCAATTACTGATCAGTTGACTAAAAGTTAAAAAAAATAAAATAAAAGATATTTATATCAGATTAGTGTGCGGATATTAAATGAAAGTAAATCTTAGTTATAATGAATAAAAACGCGTATTGGTAAAATTAAAATGTAAAAATGAAGAAGTAATAAGTTTGTTATATGATTCAGCCACTGTGTGGAATCAAGAGGTAAATATCTTCATTTGAAGACGAAGACAATATCAGCAATAATGAGGCAGGTTTAAATAAAACTATAACGCAAAACGTTACTGAATACTTACTTAAAATAATTACAAAGTTTGTATTTGGAACACCTTTAAGGACTAGAACATTGAAGAAACCTGCACTGCAAGTACAAAAATTCACAATTGGCTTAGGAGAACATATTCATTACGGAATAAAGGACAGAAGTGACATATTATGAAATTGATTTACATCAGCTCCTGAATTACTCACGATTAATCACCGCCCCAATGTGCGTTGCAATGCTGACAATGATCGAAACTTTTTACAATAAGTTTGTAGCGATATAGACAAAACGATCTAATGTGATCTCAAAGCAGTAAATACAAGACAAGACATAATGAGTTGGTAGGCCAAAGATCAGTAAGAGCATCAGCCTGAGAGCTGATGTGGGATGCACACGGACAGGTGAGTCCAACCAGAAGTGATGCACCAAAGTTATCAAGGAAACTAGTTACCCTTCCCTCGATTTAAGTTTTAAACCATAGCCAGAACGTTTCTGTCAAGGTATGTACCTGGGGCCTTTGCTGACCCTCGTTCGTGTGTAGTATATTATGAGCTGTTTATTGACTAGAAAATAAGATATTTACACTATATAAATACTAGTTACATACATATACATATATGCAATTGCTCTTAATTGAGCTTTCTAGTATTATTACTATGATCGTAGTTGTTTTTTACAACGCATTAATTACTTTTTTTATTTACATAAAAATAAGTATATACAATAGCTTTATATGCAATGAAAATATATAAAAACATTGCTAGTATATGAAAATGGGAATAAAAAAGTTTGCAAACGTAGTGTCAGGGGGTAAAATAAGCAAATTGTAATTTAATTTAATTATTTAGATAGCCACCAATATGTTTTGGAATTTGTTTTATGAACTAAACGTAAATCTTTGCACGAAATACTTGCAGTCTAATTTATAAAAAATTTTGACTGCGTTATTAAGAGTTAATAAGAAGAAATCGAAAACAACATTATTTATAAACACTTAATAGCACTATTCAGCTGTTATTAACGATTAATAAATTCCAAAAATTTATTGTAGCCTCTATCCTTCTCTAAACCTTTAATAAGTTGAAATTTATAATTATGAAAACATTTTGTGCGCAAATTTAGAGAGCTTTTGAGATCAAAATAAAATAAACGAACTTTATAAATTCAATTGATACTATCGGTAAGTGTAAAAAATATATACATACATATATACATATATTTGCATTTCCAGCAAAAGTTGTGTATATATCATTACTCAAAAGGCGCCGCAAAAATTATAGCGAGAGAATCGATCTATGCGCTCTTTCAGGCAATGTATATAAAGTGAGCAATATTTTTTATACATCGCACTGTCATAGAAATTGTGCTATTTCTTTTGAGTGGCTAAATTTTAAGGGCCAATGTTGAATATGAACCTCAGCTAAACGTCAAGTTTCTTTCTGCATTTCAATTTGTGTGTTACTCAATTTTATTGCCTTATTGCCTTGTTGTTTGTAGAAATTCTTTAAGGTTTCAAATATTATGTCTGAAACAGTAAACACACCGTTTTTTCTATGAAAATCTATAAGAAATAGTACCTCGGGTATGACAGCGCCGTGTAGTGTTAGTTTTAGGTAACAATAAAACTCAAAAATTACTTCTTCGACTCAAAAAACAGCAGATACTCAACTTTCCAGGACAATAAAAATAAATAAGCATTATTTGACCAATTTTATAATGATTCCACCTTGTTAGACAGCGTTCTAAAATCGCCAACTTCAAATGTGTATAAAAAACGCTCACTGAACTAAAAAAAAAGGTTCTTGAAGATTTTGTAATGCCAACTTTCATTTCCAATTGGTCTCATCTTATTCCCATTTTGTTTCAAGTTGTATTTTATTTTTAAGCAAATTTTTGAATTACTCGTATCTTTCAGAGATGTTAACGACTGCAGAAATTTTAAACTTTTACGATTTCTGATTTTTACATAAAAAGTTCTTTTGGAAAAATATTTATTCACATTTACAAGTACTACATATCCTGAATTTTTTATGTGTTCAGCTTGGTCATAAACCCTTTCAGAAATAAAAAAATTATTTTCGATAATTTTGGACATTCTATTTTCAAAGAAAAAAGCACAATATTACATTTTTCCAAAACAAATTGACTCAAAAAAGTATGGAATTCGAACTACATACCAAGGTATTGCCAACATATAGCCACAAGAGTATTTAATAGTTAGTTTGATATTATCAAGTCCTTACAAATAAATAAGCCTTTTTATTACTGGTTATATAAGGTAAAAACCGTTGAATGATTAATGTAAGGATTATCTTTAAATTAAGATAATTTTATAAATTAGATTTTGTGCTATATCTTATACTCAAGTGTTCTAAATTGCAATTGACTGTTTTTATAATCGGCCGTCTATGATTGCGGTAGAAGACTGGAGTGCACAGTGGTGTATTAGTACACAGTGGTGTTAAGTGAAAGTAAGGTTGTGAAATACAGGGTACACCATAAATCTCTTAGCTTTTGTAATGATCAATTAGTTCACTATAAATACGATTGTTACAAATTAACGTGCTGTTCCTAGAACACAGACGAGCAACTCGTCTAGAAAATTTGTATGCAAGTTGCTAAATTTTTAAGTGATTTCCATATAAAATTATTTAGACGAGTGCTCGTCTGTGTTGTATAAACGACACATAAATAAATGTTATATGAACGTTTACGTTACCGAGCTTATCATGTTTTTAAGTAAAACTGTTCAATCATATATATTCTGAGCTAATAAATGAGTACGAGTACGCTTGAGAGTTTAGTATTTATTAGATTAGAATGTATTTCATATGTTGTTTTATTTACTATGCAAAATACGTAATATTTCATCTTAGGTGAATTGTTAGCCTATATTTTATTTAAATGGAAAATACTTCTGGTTGACAGAACTTTAGTACCATAGAAAATTCCATAATTGTATTAATATTTCCCTCTAGTCTCCTATATGAGTAAATGAAAAATTAATTTTTGTCGAACATTCAGTCATATAATAGCTTACACAAATATTGTACAGAGACTATTAAGTTTTTGCTATTTATTTTTAATGAAAAGCAATAATATTTAAGTTTCTTGTAGAAATAAATTTACACAAGCTCAAGTAAGTCCATCTTAAGAAAATTTGTTGTTACAAAGTTTTATTTAAATTTATTTGCTCTATAATATTTCTATGTGTAGTTGATGTTATAGTTATTATTAAGTTAGAAACATTTTACTTCCAAACATTAAGTAAATGAATTTTTGTTTATATCTAAATACTACTCACATAAATAATTACATAATTGTTTATTATTTGATCAGAATACTTGCTCTTAAAGTGGAAATGTTTATTTTCTATGACTAACATTAAAGAGGGTTCTTAGAAATGATGTGTTATTAATTACTACCCACATAAAATGGGTTTATAGAAAAAAGAGCCGGAAAGCTACAGGAAGTCGTCAACACTATTTGTTCCCTCTCCTTTTCATCCATACAACTTTTACAGAAATCATTAAATGGAAGATTTATGTAATGTTTCTACAACACAAGTACGTGACTTATTTAGCAATTTTATATGAAATGCACTCAATGTTTTGAGTGCTTTCTATCGAAAGTATTTAGGCAAATCTCTTGCTTGTGTTCAACATCACATTACAAATCATCAACACAATTTTTCTCCTCTCTCTTATCTTTACAACTTTTAAAAATATAATTAAATGGAAGATTAAATTTCTTTTCACGCGTCCTTTGGTGACAAAATCTTAGCAGAACCGCCACGAGTATGCTACTATCGCCTGGGAAGATCCCTCAGTCCCAACTGCATCATACTCATATTTACGCCATGCAAGTTTCGCATCTGACAGGTAAGCCCACAGTAATTCTAGGCACTTCTCTGTGCTAATTAAGAAATATCCAGCATTCACGAACTAGTCTGTCACCAGTGATGCAGTTTTTTTTTTTCTTGGACAAATACTCAAGGGATGACGCTACATATCCACTGCTTTGGACTGGAACTAGGAAAGTAGATTACGAGCAGAAAAGAGAGATTATTGTTTGTGGACGTTTGACTTAAAACAAGTCAAACGTCCACACAAAAGGCCTACACAAGGATTATCACAGGATTTAAAATGTTGGAACTAAATTATTAAAAACTGATCAGTGCGCAGTGTACGGGTATACACCTTTGATACCGCTCATGCTAACAAAATTTAGTGCAACACCTCTCACAATGCAAGCTAATGAATTATATTCAAAAGAAATTAATAATAAAATATTATAAATGGCTTGTTTTCTATGTTTGCCAGATAAAACAAAAAGTTTAAAAAAAGGTAGTATCTCTTATCGACCGTACGACCTTGTGGCTAGAATTCATGATGCACTACGCCATTGCAGTCGAAGAAAAAAGTGAGCAAAACCTTCACATTTGACCGAATTTAACGTGCTTTTTTCGGTCTTGGGTCTTCTGGACGCTTCCATTGGGATGGTTAGGCTTTGGTTTCAATGTCATAGCCATACACCCTTGATTCGTCGCCAGTTATGACTTCTTTGAGGTAATCTGGATCGTTGTTGGCGATGTTCAGCAGCTCCTGAGCGATGTCCATGCGGCGTTGTTTTTGCTCAAAATTTTGTAAATTTAGTTACAAATCGAAGAGCACACAAAAAAACGACTAACTTTTTTATCTGTCAAACTCAAACTGGCAATCCGAAATGGCTGATATTGCCAACATATGTACCAACGTAACAGAAAAAAACGCGAAAATCTAACATATGTGACTCACGAAATTTGAAAATAACGTTTATTTTTTGGTCAGACCATGTCTATTTTTTTTTTTAGTTTTGTTATATTGTTATAAAAAAGATGTTTTTTTTTGTTTTTAATGAAAACAATTGTTTTATTGTTATAAAAAGGATGTTTTTTTTTTTGTTTTAAAAAAAAAATTTTTTTTTTTTTGAGCTTAAAAACAGAAAAGCAAAGCACTGAAAAATAAAATTGAGTGAAAATGCGTATAGGGCATATACAGATATATTTGTATGTAAGTTGTAATCAACAATATTATAACGAAATCCACTATGTTGTCGGCTAATCATATTATGATTATACCCAACTATTCTATGGTCACAGCCAAAATAATTTTAACGATGAACCATAGTATTGCTGATAACAATCATACAATGTTACATCCAATCATATTGATATGGTTATACATGATTTTTAAATATACGATAATAAATAAAATATTATTGTTTATACAGGAATGTCGTTTATTTAAAGCTATATATGTCATTCGTATGGCTGTTTAATGAAAGTAATGTGTTTACATGGTATAAAGGTTGGCATTATAACATGGTTGATGGTATGACACTAGTATGGTAACTTTTATTAGGACTAAAGTTGTTTACAATTATAACAATGTTGAAACAGTGTGGTTCTTTATAAAATTTTTTCCACAAAACTATGCTGAAGCATCTCAATGGTGCTTCAAACATAATAATATAAAATTTTTACGCACTTTAAATTATATGGTTATAATTCAACAGTAACATGTTGCCCTCAGAATATTATCACGTCAACGATACATTTTTTCCTACGTATAGATTTGCTAAACTACGCTAGCATAGTCATCGTAGCACAGTTATTTATAATTCTTATTTATAAAAGTACTGTAAGCCAAATCTACGTCACAATTTTGTAGTTAATTTTGATTTTATAGATTTTACGAGTATTAATGAAATTTTGGTAAAATTTCAATTTGAATATTTGTATGTTAACTTAGAGTTGCAATTTTTTTTTTTAAATTTTCATCAACAATAATACCTAAATCAAATTAAAAGAGTTAAAATTTAGTACTCAAATTTAAAACTTTCTTACAATTACGACCTACTAAAATAGTAACCATGTTTTGTACAACTCTTTAAAAATTACTTAAGCACTTGCAACCAAAAACTAACAAAATGCTCATTTTGTAATTTAAGTGTTTATTATTTATTATTTAGATTTATACAGAATGCCCTACAAATTTTATAAACATTTAAGGTATATACTTTGTTTTTTACTTGCTTGTTGTTCTCTTTTTTTGCAACAAATTATAATGTTGTAATAAATGGCTTACAATTTCTCAAAATGTTATACTCGCCAACCACGACAACCACTAACGTAGAACATAAATTTAATTCTACAACGAAAAATGCAATTTAACAAATGTGTAAAATGTGCTTCAAGTCTGTTTTTGGTTACTTGCTGCTGCATGGCTGCATGCCATACCTTCATATGGGTATTTTCATAGCAAATTTATAGGATGGTTGCTTTCGAAAAAAAAAAAATTAAGTGCTATAAAAATCTAGAAAAGAATTTGTGAAACCAAATATTTAGTTCTTGTTTTTATAGCTGCAAAGCTTTCTTTGTGCATAAAACTGATATTTTTACACTAATGTATATTGCAGTATTTTATGCAGCCAAGATGGTGAAAGATAAAATAGATAAAAAATTACAATTTAAGTTTACAGATCTGGATAATATGTTTATGTTGCTTACAAAAACAAAAAAGTCTTTTCATACTTTTCTCATAAAATATAAACATTTGATTCGTGTCTCTGTAAACAAGTAAAATGTTGAACTTTTTATTTTTAAATATTAACAAAATTTTTCAAAATGAAAAATGTTTAAAAGACGGCAATGATGGCTGCTAAGATATTTGCTGAAGTTCGTTTGAAAAGTTAATTTTTGAAATTATTTAGTAATAATTGTTAAAACTCCTAGAACATTGTTCCCCAACTGTAGCTATAGTCTTAATAACATAAACCCATCCCATAGAAACTGCTAATAGTTTTCCCCTTTTGTGCTACCAAGAAAATTTTAACATAATGAAACAAAGCAAGTCTAGGTTTCTTTCCCCTAATTTAAATTTCTATGGATGAAATTGTCGTCTTTTACAAAAAACCAATAAAGGTATCTGTTGATTACAAATTGTTTTTTTGTGCATGGGTTCAAAATACGCTTCTAACCTTCTTTTAATTTTCCACCCGTTATCGTCGAAAAATGTATTCAAAGTATTTGATAGTTGGTCCATTTTGGTCAATTGTTTTCAAGATTATCTTGGACCAATACTTAGGCGATGATACCTACATATGTAGTACTGGAACTAGGAAAATATAATATTGGGAAGAGTAAAGAGGGAGTAGTGTTGGTGGACGATAGACTAGCAGCTGTCAATAACAACACGGAAAGACTAAACCAAATATTATTACAGCATTTATAGTTTGGAATTGAATTCGTTACAACTGATTAGAGCTCAGTATATATACCTTCGATATTGCTGAGACCAAAATATAACAAAACGTGTACACGTGGAAGACAAAACACTACTAATTCCTTCTTGCCTATTATGCTAACATTGCAAGAATCTTCAAAGAAACTGATAGTGAACATACACACTTATATAGAAAACACGGACGACTGCATGATGTGTTGTTCAACAACAGCTGTCATACGTTGTTTTTAGTCTCTCTAGTAATGTTTAGAAGAGGTTCGGATATTAAAAAGGCTGGTAAGAAGAAGGTTTTAACATATGATGGGTTACAGAATGTTAGTAACACTACACCATCTGCATTCGGACAGATTTCAATCATATTTAAGATAAATGAGCAATGCGCAAAGTGAACGATTTCACCAGGAAACATTTAAAATTGAACAACTTTATACAGAAAAAAATAAAATCAGTAGATAGAAACTACTGCTGGTCTTTAAAGCACGATACTGAAAGCGAAGTTTGAAAAAAAAACAAAGAGAAAAACATGTCTAAACATTTTTTTTATCTTGGACCAGTACTTGCAGTGCATGGTACTGGAAATAGGAACACAGGTTATGAGGAGAAGGAAAGAGGGACGTGCTTCTGGGCATTTGCCTTTAACTATAAATAACAACTCGGAAACACTGAAACAAATTAGTTAAAACTGATTAGTGTCCAGTGTAGAGACCTTCGATACTGCTCAGACTAACAAATTTAATCCAACAAATCTGCAAGGTAATGAATTACATTGAAAACATTAACAGCGACTATATTAAGTCAGCTTTTACATTTGTACAGACGACGGGCAGACAGACGAACTTTGATGGTGCGGTAACGAAAATTTTCGGTGGGGGAGAGTGTGTAGTACACGACTCTCTGTACTAGACATTTGTGGACATTCTTTGTTTCTCTTTTTAACTTTTCGTATTTCTTATGTTGTTGCTTCATATCATTATTCTCATATCAACATCAACTTCATATAAACACACTAGCTGTGCTTAAAAAAACAACAACAACAAAAGAAAAACGAAAAGTTTCTGTCTGTCTATTAATTTCTTAAATGTAAAAGGTTTAGGCAAGACCAAAAGAGAATTGAAAAAATGTCTGCCCATCGTCTGTACAAATGTAAAAGCTGACTAAGAAACCACGAACATCAATGAGAAAAAAACAATAGAAGACAAAACACTACTTACTCCTGCTTCTACTTATTTTAATGTACGGAGGATAGTAAAAACAAGTGTGCGCAGGATGGAAGATTAAACGCAACCATATGTATATATATAGGAAACTTATATTCAAAGCACAAAAAATAGCATAAATCATTTAATTTTTAACCATTTTGGAAAGCTCATAGTTCAACCACAACAACTTAATATTTTTTAAACCGATTTACAAGGTAATATCATTCTGATTTGATTTGAATGATAAGTTCAGATCCTTCAAACAGAAGAAAATTTATAGAAATTCCTATGGCTCTTTCAATTTCAAGCTCTATTATACTAGTGTTTCACTGCATTTGCTATTATTAAATCACTTTGGGACGTGAACTAAAACAATAAAAGTATATTTGTGCTCTATGGCCTCCAATAATTTAATTGAATTGGTACCTAAGAAATTGTCTGAATTTTGGTTTTATATTATAACATTTTTATTGAAAAGAAAACAATAAAGTGACCTGTGACAACCAAATACAATTGTCAATCACCATTTGAATTTTGATACAAAATACATATTTATATTTCCTCTATACATCGTCATAACCACAAGCATAAAACCAAGGTGCATTAACCAGGTGGCATCACTAGTGCAGGTGACAATTTTTTATTTAAAACGACCGGTAGTCCAAAAGTTGTTTATGTTTACACAAATTGAAGTGTAAAAATAATGATTTTTTAATCGTGCAAAAAAAAAAAAGAAAAAGTGAAAAAGTGCAAGAAAAACAATAAAGAAGTTTTCAAATATAATTTAATTGCGTAGAAGCTGTTTATGTTTATACAAAGTGAAGTGAAAAAATAATATTTTAAACAATTTAAAAATGTGCAAAAGAAACAATAAAAAAGATTGCAAAAATATTTTAATTTCTTAATATGCGTTGCTGTCTGCTATGTAAAAATAAAAATTCTACTGCTTATCGACTTTCCTCGCTTCAAAAATAATTTAATTACTTAAAATGCGTTAAAAACAATTTATGAAAATAATAATACACATTTAAATTTCTTTATATACATTTTTTTTTTTTCATTTTCCTCTGTTTTGTAAACATGTTTTTGACACTATGGTGGAATTTTTAAACAAACAAAATATTATGTATCTAGTACAGCAACTCTAATGCTGCCACCTTTTAATTGCACCATGCATAAAACGTTCTTGTCAGTCATTGTTATCGTTAAAAAATCGTTTGCATCTTTTTATCCTCTTATCCTATTGATGCGACTACCTTTCCAGTCGTATGAAAACAAAACATTTGTTAATAATGTTGTCACCATTTTAATCATTTTAATTAAAACACTTCTTTATGGTGTGATGGTTAGATTCTGACTGCGCTTTATTTGTCACTTCTTATGCTTATCCTACTTATGTTAATGGTTGTATATTACAGTAGGCTTGTGTATTAAAACAGAGTTGTATATTAGAGTAAAGTTGTATTAAAGTAAAGTTGTGTATGGGCATTGCCATTACACAATAACAAACCAGTCAAAAAGAAATTTAAAAAAATCACAAACAGAAAATATGCGTTTATTAATTTTTTTAATTTTCAGTACAGAAAAAAAGAAGACATGCTTTTTAAACATGGCTTTACATCATTGTGAAAATTAGCTTTATATTTAAATCAAAAGCGATGTATTTTTAATATTTGTTGTTATTTTAAAATTAATTTCGCTGCATCATCAGTTTCTTAATTATACTCCGTCTGTGGACAACTTTGTTTTTTCGAAGCTTTTTCGTCAAAACTCTGACAAGTGAAACCGTTAACGGTTTGATTAAACGTTGCTTTTGCCATCTTTTGCCCATATACATAAATTCCTTACTTTTTTGGAGAATCTAGTGCTCATAGCATCTATATTTAGTTCACCAACACATTTTCTGTAGGGTAATATTGCATTTAAATAAAGTAAAGATATACTCGTAGTCTTCTTGCAGTAGTGTGATCGAATTTTCTTACTTGGCATGCAAATAGCCGGGGTTATTTCATCGTCTCCTGGTTGTTTTATTCTTAAAATTTACTAAAACAATGAAAATTGTAATGTAGTATAATAGCTACTAAAGAATATCATCACCTTAACGCACAATAGATCAACAATGGCCGCAGTGCAAGTGGTCGATGAGGGCCACATCCCATCTAAATAATAATAACAATTATAAGCTTAAAAAAAATATTTCTTGGAGAAATTTTGTTTTCAAAATTATCTTGAAAAACTCGATTATTTTATCATGAAGTAATTTGTGCACCAAACATGTTTACTCACTCTTTTTACTTTAATTTCACCAATTTTCTCGATTCATTCGTTGTTGTATTTGTTTTCATTTTAAGCATTAGGACCTATGCAGGTGGACTGATTTGGTTTAATCTATAGAAGTCTAAATTACGTATATATGTCATATTCTAAGCAGACATAAATTTTAAAAATCGCTAAAATTCAAATAAAATTGCGGGTCATTAGAATTAGAGCGTTAAGCGATATTTTTTTCTCAACACAAACTTATAAGCTTACTATAGTATTACTATTTCACTTTAATTGCAAATGAAATAATTACACCGGCACTTGTTTGTACACAGTACTTAAATCCTTCATATATATATATATATATATATATATATATATATATATATATATATATATATATATATATATATATATATATATATATATATATATATATATATATATATATATATATATATATATATATATATATATATATATATATATATATATATATATATATATATATATATATACTAAACTTACTTACTTTTTTGACTTAGTACTGTTTTTCACCACGTTTAAAATCTAATTCTCTTAAAGTCTCCGCATAAAATCTATATACATTATTACCCTCTAAACTAATAATGATATTTCTAGTCATTCGGATTAGAAGTAATACAAATTCTTAATAGTAAATTATTACATAACATTAAAAACTTTGTCATAAAAAATTCACAATATATTTTGCATTATTGTATACTTCTCTGTTGACCATGAATTTGATGAAACCTGGCTCTATCCGCACTTTTGCAGATGACAGCAACATTTGCCATTCGTATTCACTCAGTTTTACTCCCAGCCTATCCTAAATCGTTGCAAAGATGTAGAATATGTGAATCGCTGAGCAGTGGTCTTCTTTTAATCTCTAAATGGGGGGCTTTTTATCATGGACCAGTGCTAAGGGGATGACCCCATTGTGCTTTGTACCAGAACTAGGAAAAGATGTTGTGAGTAGAGAGAAAGAGGGAGTAGTGTTTGTGAACATTTGACTTGCACTTTTCAACGTTATAACAGAGAGAAAACACGTTTGCAGGCAACTTATTCTACAGGCGAAGCGTACAGCTGAAAACCGAAATCTCTCTGTAACGTGTAGTACGATTCCCCGGGCAATCGATCACAGCTTGATAAATGCGTGCTACATATAAAAGTGCGAGTTTCGGGAACAAGATCCCAAATCTCGTCAGAGTAAACTCCATTGTAGTAACGATAGAACAGAGTAGTTCACCCTACACTGCGTCGATGCTCTAGTGAGTCAATAGAGTTGGATAGCCTACTGTCACCGATAAGCTTCGTCGCCCGCTCCTGCACAAGGTCGAGTAACCCTAAAATAGGCTTTGAGGCACCGGCTCAAACATGAGAGTTGTATTCCATTTTCTGGCGGATATAGATGACATTAATAGTGAGGAGATCGGATGGAGTGAATTACATCTTACACCGTTTCTAAACCCGAATGCGTTAAAAAAATACGTCGACTCCAATGCCAGTAAAACCCAGTGTAGTCTTTTTGATATACATACCCATTACCGCAAGAGTTTATTTATTTATGCTAATGGATGGTAAAAATATTTAACGAAAATTCATCGTAATGTTCGCTAACAAAACACATTTTTCATGTCTCTAAAAAAGTATTCAATTGAATCAGTTTTTTTTTTTCGTGTATGTATTAATGTTAAATAGTCGAACTTTTATTTTTAATATTTCTAATATTATATGATGATGGGTGGGTATCATTCGTCTAGCTCGAGTTCAATCCTGGCTAAAGCCAAGAAATATTTTTATTTATAATTATAACAATAATTGCCGCGATCAATAACTCTTGATCAAAGAAGACAGGAAAAAATAATTGAATACACTAAAGCTGGGGGACAACTAGCTGTTTCACAGTCGCTACACTGTTCATCAGCACCCATTAGGATTCGAACTTAGTACCATGTAAACATGATGTATTTTTAATACGGCTGCTGAACCAACTCAGCCACTAAGCCCTTATTTATTTTTTCGTCTATATTTGTCTCATATTGATCACATATGCAATTTGTTATAATCCCAGTTGTTTGTACTGCAGTTTGCTGTCACTGAACAACCAGTTATTTTTGTATTATTTATCAACGTACGTATGTATGTTGACAGTCTCTGTGCTGGGAGATATATATGTATGTATTAATGTTAAATGTTTTTTTTTTCGGTATATATCTTCTTCACTACATGTCTGGGACGGTACCTCGATATATATTTTGGTGTTACTCGACTCCGTGCAAAAGAGTGCGAAGTGGCTTATCAGTGCCTATAGAGTATTCAACTCCAGTGACTAAGTGACGCATTACCGAAGTGTATGGTTTCATACTCTGTTTTAACCCTATTACAAAGGTTTTTGCTCAGACGTTATTAGGGATCTTGTTCCCAAAACCCATATATTTTTACGCAAAATATATTCATCGTCCAGGTATTATCCATTTTTACAGAGAGAATTCCTTTTTCAGCCGTATGGTTTGCCTGTAGAACAAGTTGCCTGCGGAGGTGTTTCGTATCACATACGAGTATAACGATGGAAGAGTCAAATTAAATGTGCACTAACGCTACTGCTCCTCCTCCTTCCTAGTTCTAGTATAATGTACTGCTGAAGTTGGGATCGAAATCCAAAACAAAACCAGCTGAGTTGAAATATCAGCACTTACAGCAGCTCATATTTTTATTATAGCTTCACGATTTGTGTTTACAAGCCTGGAGAACTACAATTTTTTTAATTATTTTAAAACATATTAAATGGAAAAAGGCAAACATATAAAATTCTTTGAATTTTTAATACCTGTAACAAAGAGAACAACTTTATAAGAAATTTCAAGCTGGTATAATGTGAAGCAACTTTGTAATTTATAAAAAGAAAAAAAAAAGCTATAACGAGTTAACTTTAATGTACATACGAGTAGTGAGAAAACCCGGCTAAAATAAAGGAGTGCGTACTTCTGATATTAATTGCAATTTAGTTTTTAAAAGTTAGTCTTTTACAATAGCTTAGTATCATAAAGGAAAATATGTCTGTGCTTGTGTATGTTAAACGAAATTCATTGTAGTTTTAGCATTAATTGTAAAATGAAACTTTTTTGAAAAAGGGTAAATTATTCTTAGTCAAATAACATAAAATATTGTATGTTGTGAATAAGTTTCTCTGTAAAGTCTTCACTTAAAATAAATTAAGCTGCAAATATTTTAAACGCAAGTTTTTATTAAAAGTGAGTTGTGGAAATGAATAAAAAATGGGGGATATATTAGCTTAGGTTCGGCTAGGTAAGTAGAATACAAAGAAAAACAAGCAGGATCAACAAATTGAATAGCAATTCACGGTTTCATGATGATAATTCATATCACTTGTACTGAGGAAGAAAGGAAAACGAAGTGAGTAAGAAAAGAAAAGTATGAGTGAAGTGAGATGAGTGGTAGAAAGCCTTGCCAACCCTATAAAATTTTTGTGTGATACAATTGGTCGGCCGAAGTGCGAACGAATACTAGTCAACAGGGTTTATAACAAACAATTATATCTTTAAATGAACTCAAAGATGCAATCTATCGCATTTTCGGACATTTTTTTGAAACAAAATAAACTGTATTTGATTATATTTTCATGCAATTTTTTTGACTTACCTTTGAAAGATTTTTCATTATAAAAATCTGATATTTATATTTTTTTTGAGAAGTTTCTTTATTTTAAGAAAAGATATGCAGTTCTCCAAAAAATAATAAATTCTATCATTCTATCTATTCTCAAAATGTTTATCGTTTTTGGATGTTAAGTATTTGTGTTTGTATTTGTAACATACAGTTGCAAATAAATTTGCAAGGTATAGGATGCACAGCATGGGCGGAGTAAGGAAGACCTTACGCCCACGGTGGTACTAACAGTAATTTACAGTGGTGCTGTGACTGACTATAACGATATATGCCTTCACATTAGAAGTTGCCGCGTGGTTAATAAAGGCATAACTCAAAACTATAGTTAGCTGAGGTAAACAGTTAACCAATGATAACGAGACGCAAAACTCTCGAAGGCCGACCAACAAAAATAACAAACCTGACCGCACTTAGGAAAAAATTACAATGACGTAGAAGTTTTTCTTCAGCCCAGAGCTGCTTTATGACTAGCCGTAGCATTAAACTTTTATATCAAATTTGAGAAATATCACATTGGGCTTCCAAAAGTTCTTACAACTTACAATAGAGCGATTAATTTTTCGCCATATAACAAGCATATGAGGAAAAACGTATTTTTTTATTGGCTAAGATAAAAATTATTATTGTTTATAAAAAACTTCATGCAATATTAAATTCGCATGCAACCATATTCTGAAATTGTTAAACCGTAACAACAGATTTACTGAAAGACAAAAGATAATGTATTAATGTTGAAATAAATTATAGCTAAATCGATAAAAAGCTCTTTACAATTAATGACAATACACAATGTCATAGCGTATATACTTGTGTTGCTGCAAACATACATACAAAAAATTACTTATACGTTTTCGCTCAGCATATAAAATAATGAAAATTGAATCAGAAGACCAGTCAGGTATTTGGTGGAAATGCATGTATTTAAGGCATTAACATTTTCCGAGGAGTCATTATTGTATATCCCTCAAAATATTACGATGAGCTGCAGCTATGCATACAACTATGTCAGCAAGAGTACTAAATGCAATAAGATTTAAATAATTTTTCTGATTTTTAAAATAGTTTTACTTATAACAAATATTTTAATCTCTCTTTTTTTTATTGCAAACAAATATAACAATTCAAAAAACATATAATAATTAAAATGTAAAAGCTTTTAAGCAGAACAATATCGATCCCTTTAAAAAATTTTCTTGCTTTAGCTATTGCTTTTTTTTAATTTTATTATTAAACCATTGCAAATCTGTTTTAATGAAATTTTGCTGCAACTTATTTCTTATAAATTCTTTAGCAAACTTAAAATTAATTTCTCGTATCCAATTTGTTCGTTTGCAATTGTTGTATTGGGAACCATTGGTTTCTTGTTAGAAATTTTCTCATGCGAATGTATTGAGGTAAATATTCCAAATATTGTATCTCTAAAGTTTGAATTTGAGTTTTAATGCTATTAGCATACACGATTCTGAATATAGTGCTGTGTAGGGAAATAGCACATATTATAATATATTTAGATTACAGAAAATATTATGCGAAACAAAAATAACATAAGAATGTAAACTATTAAAAAGGATAAGCTATTGAAAAGGATGGTAAGAAAAAATTAGCTTATTGAACAAAAATGTCTTGGTAAAGATCAAAACCTTCAAACTATTGAAAATAAAACAATATTAATTGTAGTATTAATAAAACATAAGAAGTATTTAATAGTGTTTATAGACCCCTATGTATGTTGGACACTGCAGTAAAACTCCTCGAAATGCTGCTAAAGCCCCAGATACATGCAGCGTTGGAAAGGGCTGGGGGATTGTCATCAAGGCAGCATGGCTATAGGTCTGGAAGATCAACGATAGGTGCTTTCGAAGACATTATAGAGGGAATACGTAAGGCGCGAGCGGTAATCCATTTTTCCAGACGCATCATCCTACTGGCAACTCTAGATGTCCTAACGCCATTAACAGCGCAACTTGTACTGATATGATAGATGCTCTAGAGGTACGATTAAGAGCACCTACATACATTATGAGGCTGGTCCGAAGTTATCTGAGGGAACACGTGCTCACATACATACGTAAATGCTTGGCATACCTATGCGAGGCAGATAGCTGCAGGAGCAGCTCAGCACTCGATCCTAGGCCTTGAGCTTTGGATTATCAGTTACGATGATATTCTCCGTACTGAGATGTCAAGCGATATCTACCTGGTTGGGTATGCAGATGGTATTGTGGCTGTCATTGAGGCTCGTAACATGGAGGATACGCAGAGCAAGCTGAACCAGGCCATGCTTAGAACCATGCATGGTTGGATGCACACAGCCTCAAGCTAGCGATGGAAAACACGGAGTTGCTTATTGTCACAAATAAGCACATTCCTCTGGAAGTGAACTTACCGGTATTGTCTGAAACGATTAGGACAAGCAGTTGGATCATATACCTAGGCCTGAGACAAGATTCCAGACTGACGTTCAAAACCCAGCTGTCACATGCTGCAACAAAAGCTGCTCAGGTGACAGCTTCGCCCAGCTGATTGATGGCCAACATCAGGGAACCAAAATATAACAAATGGAAGCTGATAATGGCAACGACTCAGTCAATTTTGCTGTACGGGTACAAACTGGCGAGGCAGCAACGACACGATCAGCACGGGCGGACACTATGCGGAAATGCCAAGAAAGATGAAACAACGAATCGCGTGGCAGATGGACAGCGGGATTGATTATCGATATGGACAAATGGATAAACAGGAAACATGGTGAGATAGATTACTATATAACACTGGTATTTTCTGGAATACCTCTTTAGAATGGGGAAGACAGATACATCATCTGCCTTTATGGAGATGACTTTGTGGACGATGCAAAACACACATTCTTCAGATGTGGCAGGTGGAGGCAAGAAAGCCGTGACTTAGTGGAGAGTGTTGGTGAAATAACACCGAAAAACGTCGTTGAAGTTATGATGGAAAGTGAGAGGAAATGGAGTCAAATAGCGACTTATATTGAGAAGATCCTACTAGACAAGAAGCAAGATATAAACGTGGGCATGGCACGTGCAATCCGATAGGATCAAAAGAGGAGCCCCATCCTGAAGCAATGTGAAAGCGCTACCGGGGTGGAGATAAAGCTCAAAGAAATGGGAGGGGTTTTAGTGGGTGCAAGCCCCACATACCGGATACTGTGTGTCTGACGATACTTTAGGCATTTCCCCTCTCCAACCGAAAAAAATAGTATTTAATAAAACACAATCAAATTGTGAAAACCCATATACTCGTAGTATTATTATTTTGTTATATTAAAGCTTTTTATACATGGTGGCATTTTGTTTATACATAAGACCTTATATTTGTGTTATTTTGATACTTTGACAAATTTGTTTGCATACAGACCTGTTCATAGATTTGGCAAGATGGAAGAATTTTGCTTTATTTAATAGCAGTTAAAAAAGCAGTATTTTACCAAAAGCTCTTAAATACAGATTTTCTGATTCCTTAGAAGATGAAATGTATCGGAACTAAATATATAACGATTAAAAATTTAATATAACAAATAAAAATTGATTCTGGTGAGTACTATCTGGTAAAAATTTATTAAATTCGACAAGTATATACGATTATCTAAAAAGCGAATATTGCTGAGGAAAAAAAGAAACTGAACGACCAGCAGTTATCTTTAAACAGCAACGGAGTATCTATTACTTATGTCCTGTCATCCATCACTTCGACCTTAAAATGTCTTGTTGGCTCTGAACTGCAACGGAGTATTAATTACTGAGATCCTGTCATCACTTTGACCTTAAAATGTCTTGTGCGCTCTATAAAAGAGTAAGTTTAACAAACTACCGACTATCGTATCACTGATAAATTTCCTTTTTGAAAGTTAGTGAAACTAAATACGAGATGAGGAATATCGCCGCCCTTACAACATTTGTGAACGTCGGCATTTGTGAACGACGGCATCTAAGCCAAACAATATATATAGCCTGCGTAACAAATTCTTCTACTAACATATTATAATAGATTTTATTTAGAATAACGTCGATCACTGGTCTCAATCGGACGGGAAAACTCCCACACAAGAACACAAATGTGACACAACCTTGAGAAATGCAAGCAAACTTTATGCTGTTTAACGATTTTTTGCTTGGAAACTGTTTCTAAAATGTTCACCCCCCTTAAAATTATTTCTAAAAAATATATTTTTCATTTGTTTTCATAACTTTGTAAAAATTGACTGTAACATTAATTTATTTTGCAATTTGTTTGTCACTGCAGCGCAATGTTGCTTATAATCCACAATCCTTTTTTTAGCATCGTACGTGTGTTTTTAGTTTATATATCTCTGCGAATTTATTAACAATGAATAGTTTTAAAACGATGAGTTATAGATAAATAAGTTACTGCTTTTATTTCACATAGAAATAAACCTAATTGAGAAAATAATTTTCAAAAACCATTTTATTGCATTTGTATAATAAAAAATCTGCCTGAAAAAAATGTTATAAATGTTAGGTTAAGTTTAATAGGCTGCCAGCCATTGTAAAGCCAGCCAACTTGGGTCCAATTTGATCCCGTTGTGTTGCCTGGGTGCGATATGTATCTCAGTAGATCTACGAGTACACATCACTGGTTTATAACCAACCCGAGAATCGGATAAAGGAGTCCCATCCATTTACATCACATTCTGATACCTCCGCCAAATCGTGCAGCATTGGTCTGCGTAGCTACAAAGCGCTTACGTAGGAAAGAGTTGGATATCGACAAAGGAAGTGCTCAGCACTTCCCTCTCGTCTCTGCAACTTCTACAGAAGTCATTAAATGGATCATTTAACCTCCTCGCCTGCGGCGCTATATGGCAATGACCTGTCAGGATCGTCACAGCAGAGTGAATCCTCTCTAAGGATAAACTCCTGTTGTCATATCTGGGCCAAGTCAGCCTTGATATTTGGCAGGTGACCTTACAAGACCATCACTCTTTTGCAGTCTCAAAAAGTTAACGCTGGACTGGTTTCTTACAGCTCCTAACCGGGATTCGAATGATGCCATGTATATCCCTTTGTTGTAGCAAGACACCAGCCTTTACCAGCCCGCCCGCTACTATATTTCCGAGCACTTAACTGCGTCTTCGTACCCAGAACAGCTCCAGGTTGAATGTCTCTCTATTCCGTTTAGAGACATCCAGGATTCTTGAACGCACTGGACGTCGTATAGACACCAACTAGTGCATACAGTGCAGCCTTACTATCAGTACAGATTCGAATATCCGCTCCGTATATCCTGTATTGCCTTAACCAGTTAGCTGCCCCCTAATGATCGCCGCGGTTTCAGCCTGAACGTCATCCTCCTCTCATACAGCAGTCTAGAGATCTCCTGTCGGGCTGAAGAGCCGGCGAGCAGTAATCAATATTCCCAGGAATGCTCACTATTCATCCTATTATTGAGGCATGACCATATGTCGCCACCTTTCACGTCCTGTTTGACCCCAGCCTGTTAACCGAATTCATGGCTATTTCTTTCACCATGAGATCAGCCGGCAGCCAATTCAGCAATGTAAAAAGTTCTTACGATGGCGTAGTGCAAGAAGCACCAATCACCATCAAAGCAGAAGTACGCATGATATAAATAGTGAGAAAGATAATTGTTTAAAATAATTTTTTTTTTTTTTTATCTTGGACTAATACACAGGGGATGACTCCTACTTAGGTACTACAGTACATTGTACTGGAACTATGAAAATAGGTTATGAGGAATATGAACGTGTTTCAAATCTTGGCGGCCAATTAACATCGCCAGTACGTGAGATAACACGGTCAATGAATTCGTCACACAAAAGAGCAATTGCTTCATTAGCTGTGTGGCAAGTGGCACTGTCCTTTTAAAACCACATACTTTTCACATCTCACGACAGCGAACGCCATTCACGGTAATAGCCTAATAGTCCTCAATTTGGAAAAATACAGCTTGATGATGCCGCCAGACTATAAACTGCGCCAAATAGTTTCACTTTGTGGGTGCATTGGTTTTTCGACAATAACATTTGGATTATCGTTCGGCGGCAATTCTGTTTATTGACGAATCCACTGAAGATGATTTTCTTCGGAAATTGATCATCCACTGGTGTCATTTCTTGTCACCATTCTGACCATTGACGACACTTGGAATGGTCAAGAGGTTTTAGTTATAGTAAGTGTGTAAGCTCAAGTTATTATACATAATATTCATCAACGACGAGCGCGAGAGGTGCAATTGTTGGGTACGGCGACGAGTAAAGGTGGGCGGCTCATCAACCACACTATCGCCAACAGCAGTAACATTTTCTGGAGAACAAGCTGTGCTAGCATACACTAGTGTTTGCAGATCTGCTACAGATCCAATTTGCTCAAATTATTGCACAATTTTACTGATTGTATGATCATTTGAACGATTAAATTGATCGAAGTGCATGATATGGTACAATTCACTGCATATGTTGTTTCTTAAGAAGGATCTTTCACAATACAACTTTGTTGTGATCAATAATTTTTGATTGAAGAATACCAAAACTTAAGAAAGGAAAAACTCGAATTAAATCCCGATGTACATATGTACAAACCAAAAAATCTCTGGGTACGGAGAATTATTAAAATACAAAAATATGTATGTATGTTAATAACTAAAAAAGAAATACCGCTTGTTCAGCGATAGCAAACGCTGTACAAAAAATGTGGGCAATTAACAAAAATGCATATGTGATTCAATATGAGATGAATATATGTAGATAGAGAATAATTAAATGCTCGGTGGCTGAGTGGTTAAAGTAGCAGATCACGATACGTCATGACCCGAGTTCAAATCCCAGTGGGTGCTGATGAGTAGTGTAGCGACTACGAAATAGCTAGTTGTCCCCCAGCTAAAGATTTGGTTATTATTTTTCTTGTCTTCTTCAATCAAAAATTAGTGATCACAGCAAATTGGTATTGCAAAAGATCCTTCATAGGAAAAACTTAAGAAAAGAAAAACTTGAACTAAAACCCGATGTACATATGTACAAACCAAAAAATATAATTTACAAATTTAAAGTTCAACAAATATTCAATAAATTGAACTGCATTTTCATTTGAACGCCTATTTTAACAATAAGCCTGAATAACAGTAACTATAAATAATAATTTGATTATGCTGCTACTTTTTCCCCATTCTCAACATCTACATATGTCTATTTGGGGCACATTGAAGAAATTCTGTACCATAATTCTATAAACATAATCTTGTTTTGATTTCAACATACATACATACACACATAATTCAGTATGTAAATATTTTTAGCATACAAAGCCCAATTCAAATAATACATTTAAAGACAGACACACATAATTCTAGTGTGCATATTTGTGTTTGTATAATAGATTATTACATTTTTGTGTATAACCGCAATTATTCAACTATTGAAATCGTAGTGGAATCTGTTTAGAATTTTCCCATTTGAAGGTGTATGCAGCGTAGTTACTATGAAAAGTTTTGCGAAAATTGCTTTAGTATAAGGATTAAAACTTGGAACGATAGAGGAGAGCAAGAACTTATTGTCATTGAAGTGGTAAGACAAATACAGAATGAAATTTTCTTAGTTTAATTAAGTGGAGTGTGTGCACATACTGTTAAAATAAGTTCTTCGAAAATGAAAAAAAAAACTGTTAGTCCATATTTAAAATAAATAAAAAATTACCTACTTTAACAATTAATACTAGAAAAAAATTTACAATAAACTTGGCTGTCTCGGAAACTTTTTTTGCGGAGAGCAAGTGTTATCAGTCACTTGATCCAACGAAATCAAAATCATAAAAAAGTATATTTAAGAACTTACTCTTAATTCTCGTTATTGAGTATACAAATAACGTATGCAAGAAGTTTGAGTATTACTTATATTTTTGTGTGAACACGAAAGTGTCGTACACAACCATACACAAAAACTATAATATATGCATGGATGTGTACCCCTATATATATGGATAAATCGTTCATTCAAAAATTGAGTATTCCAATATAGAGTACAGAGTAAAACGAAAGAAAATACAAAAAAGAAAAAAAGAGAATGAATTGCGTGTTAATATTGATCGTAATAAATAGATTCTTTTTTATGCACTCTTTTTAATTTGATTATTCATTTATGCAATTTGTAAATGTAAAGTACAAAAAAATATCAAATGAATGAATGAATAAAGTGGACAAATTATTTTTGACTGGTGTTAGTGAGATAATTTGAGAGTAACTTAAAGTACTGTGAAAAGCAAAACTAAGACAAAGATTTTCGTATGAAAAATTAGATCGTCTACGTTAATGTCAATATGACAGTTTTATAAGAGAAATATATATTTCGAAGACATAAAACTAATTGTATTACATTGCTTAATACAAATGAATTTTAAGTCCAAAGAAATGTTTTCACATAACTATGTCATTATATTAATTCTTATTAGAATGGAAGGAATCATAATGCCGCTTAATAACGTTTTCTCTATACATTTTAAAGGTTTGATGGCAATGACTTTTAAGACATATACATGCAAACGAATTGTTTATCATAAAATAATTTTGCAATGCCATTTATGTTATTTACTGTAATTGATAAAAAAGCTTCAAGCATCTATCTAACATGTGCGTTCGCCAACGTCTGTTGAACGACTAAACTAAAGAGCATAAGAAAAAGAAGGCGTTGCTCATAAACAATTGTTTGACTAAATGTCCGCCGCTGGAATAAAGTAAATATTATTTGAATGTACATTACATTCATTATAGTAAAAAGCAAAAAATTCTGTTAAAGTGACATATGCTTTTAAAGTGTATGCGGAATAAAGGCAGACAAGGCTTATAGTTACATACAACATGCATACGGTTTAAATTTTCTAATCAATTCTTATTTATTTCTTTTAATAAATGACCGCAAATATAGGTTTAAAAAAGTATGTGCATATGCACTTACATTTCAAAATTTTTAACAAAAAAAATAGTAAATAAATTATGAATAGAATACTACATTCATAAATATGAATACATTCTAATACTACTTACATTCATTCAAATTATAATATATTCGAAAGTTTTTCTTCTTCTATTTGTTTCATTTAAATGTTGTTGTATTGGTTTCTCCACGAGTAGAGTTATTATTCGGCTTGTTCAGTTGTTTTTGCTAAAAAAGAATACGATTCACTTCGTATTCAATTGTGTATAGTACATACAAAGCTTTTTTTATTTAAGAAACAAATAAATATCTTCAAATTGCTTTCGAGTATAATCATGCAGATGTATAGTAATCATATCATTTTGAATAGTATTAACTTATACTCATACATACATATTTTCTATGACTAGTGCTTGAGTGACTTTCATGATTTTATTTGATTATAATTCGTAAGTACTATTGAAAATATCAATAGCAAACTTGCGCTAAAAACTTATATATACTTTTATAAAATATGAACAAATTTCTTCTGTAAACTTGTTAAAAAAAAACGGGAGATCATTTGGCAGTAAAATCCTCTTTACGTCGAAAAGAACGTTTTCAATTATGGTTGACAAACCCTAGGCAGAAAATTCCTTTTTAATTCAAAATTAATGTTTCCAATTATTATTAACAATTTATTTATATTTTCAACTGGTGCTGTAGGCTGGTTTAGGACAAGTGAGTTGTTTTAATAATGGAGTTTCTCCATTTATAGCGCTTGTGAAGTGCCTTGAGATAGTCCTCTTTCCATCGAATGGCGAGCTGATGGTACAGAGCTTTAACCTTCTCCCATCTATTGATGACAGACATATTTTGACTATCTAGCTCTGGGAATGCCATTATTGGAGAACCTCTTAAAAAATGTCCAGGGGTCAATGCTGTCAAATCTGTAGGGTCTTCCGAAAGTGCGGAAATCGGGCGAGAATTGAGAATTCCTTCTATTCGAGCTAGAATAGTAGAAAACTCCTCGAAGTTAAATTTTTGAGTTCCCGCAAGTCGTCTGAAATGGAACTTGAAGCTCTTCACAGCCGCTTCCCATAAACCGCCCAAGTGCGGTGCATGTGGGGGTATGAATTTCCATTCAAACCCATGGGCAATGTACTTTTGAGCTATGTCTTGAGCCGCTTCCCTGACAAATTTTGAAAATTCTCGTTCAAGTGCTCTGCTTGCGCCTAAAAAATTTCTGCCGTTGTTGGATGTGACCCTTTGTGGGAGTTCGAGCCGGATAAACAGTATAAACAAATTAAAAAAAACAACCGTTACAACAAAAGGAATAAATTAATGCACTATAAGTTCAATATTCAGTACGAATTTATGATTTGATCTTGGTTGCATTATTTGTTCTCAAGTCTTCCACCCAAAAGATCGTTGTTTGTTTTTTTTATAGAAAGCTAAATTTGCACTTTAAGGCTGGTACGGACTTCTTACGGAAATTCCCGTTTGGAAATATACATACATTTATTTTTACATGGAAAAATAATCATGTAGATTGCTGTAGAAAAGGTTGTTTCTAAACCTATTTTAATCGTGTTTGAAATCTATTTTATTAATAACAATAACAGTCAACTGTTAGCAGTTCCGTAGGGAAATAATTGTATGAGTATTAATTTTTGTTTCAGTTAACGGAAAAAAGTCTTCACTTTTAATTTTAACATAACTGCAATAATAAACAAATATCAAAACTTCCATTTACCTTTGTTCTACAACTGCTGGCAGGGTTATGGCCACTGTATTCTGGGACGCACACAGAATTTTGCTCATCGATTATCTTGAAGATGGTTCCACAATTGTAGGAAAATATCATTGTGCATTATTGGATCAATTGATTGATGAAAGCAAGAAAAAACGACCTCATTTAAGGAAAAAGAAATTGCTCTTTCTTCAAGACAACGCACCTGTACACACAGTTACGATGATAAAATTACATGAAATTCACTTCAAATTGCTTCATCATTCATCTTATACTCCAGATTTAGCCTCTGGTGAATTTTTCCTGAGCCATTCTAAAAATGGCTCGCAGGAAAAGGATTCATCTCAAACGAAGAAGTGATTACCGAAACTTAAGTGTATTTTGAGGAGTTCCCAAAATCATAAGCTGAAGGTCCATAGCAAGCATTATACTCGTATACGTTATCGCTTTTTATGCATTTCAAATTTTCTACGCTTTCTTCCTTTTGTACCTTCCAGTTAATTAAATAGCTTTTAATGCATTAATTTTTTTCGTGAGATATTTGCTTAGAATATTGTTACGTTTTTGTCTCTATAAAAAGGTGTTTGTGGATTTTTCAATTGCAAATGAAATATTGACACACTCTCTTGTTTGTTATACAGTTCTTAAATAATTCACAACTTTATTTACACTTGGTACCCCTGTGTACCAAACCACTAGACTCGCTTAAAAATAAACTGACTCGTTGTCGCCGAACTGCCTGCTATTTATACTTGATTAACATCTTCTACAATTATCAATATCATTCTAGCTTTTCATAATTTACGCATATACACATTCATACCCATGCTTGCGAACAATAAGCCAGTCACAACAACAAACAATAGCAAAACGAACACCAAGAATACAAAAACAACTACAACATCATTTGTAGCTGATTTACTTAGAATTTTGCGTACTTTAAGTCGTGTATGTTTGTTTATTTGTGTATTATGTTTTTAGTTTTACCTTGTTTGTATAAATGTGTTGTACATTTATAATTAGCAGATCAACAGCTGCACACTGGGTAAAATATGGAAAAAATTCTTAAAAAATTTTTTTGAAGCAATAAGTTTTAAAACAGAATCCACTACGTACAAGTATATATTCAATAATACTGAAAATAATATATAAATTGTCACCTTTGGTTATCAAAAACCGTTGACACCTTATTACGACGTTCATGCAAAAGTAGAAAGTAAACTTAGTTTTTGCATCGTACGCTTCCTATGCTTTGTGATGTGTAACTCATCTCATAAAATTGTTCTGATTCTACTTCGTTGACAGAAGATTACAACACGTTAACGTGTTAATGTGTTAATGTATATAACGCGTGGTATGGACCTTCAGTGTGAAAAATGCCCACGTGCATTAGAGACTCACTTCCGCACGTGTACATGTATATGAATGTATTTTGTAAAAAATAAAATACAATGAAGAATTCTTGTACGAGAAAGCATGTAAATAAATTCATTTGTTTTGATAAGTTGAGTATGTCAGTCAGAGTGAATTCCAGCAGCAGCATACGGTACTAAATTTTTTTTATTTGGCTATATAAAAATGCGTAGCATCATGGCATATTAGTTTTAGCAATACTTTCTGATACACTTTTGCTTGCCTTTTGTTTTTTTTTTTTTTGGTTTTCCAGTACCATTTATAATGTACAATTATGCCTCTCAGTCATTGCCTATTTAATAAACAATTTAAATTTTCAAAAACTACAAGCTTACAAGTACAAAATATAACGGAAAATCTTTTGAAAACCAAAGATAAAAAGTCAAGTCAGCGGAGTTGCATATATCTTATATCACACGGGCTGAAAAATCGTTGTACTAACAAATAAAACACATTTTTTTTTTTTTGTTCAAAATTAGCTTTATTTATCAACGTAGTCGCCATCAAGAGCAACGCAATCATTTCAGCGCCACTCTAACATTTCAATATCTTTTTTGTAGAAGGATTTATCTTTTGCCCCAAAATAGGCCTCAGTTTCAGCGATAAACTCTTCATTTGTGCGAAATTTCTTCATGGCGAACATTTTTTTCAGATCTGCGAACAGCCAGTAGTCACTGGGAGCAAAATCTGGGGAAAGCGGTAGATGTGGGAGCAATTCATGTAGTTTCGCCATTGATTTGTGACACGGTGCGTTGTCTTGGTGAAACAAAATTTTTTTCTTTGCCACATGCGGTCATTTCTTTTAATTTCGGTCTCCAAACGCTCCAACAATACTATATAATATTCACTGCTAATGATATTTCCTTTCTCAAGAGTGTCGATGAATATTACACCACGCGTATCCCAAAATACCAATGCCATAATGTTTCCAGCCGATTGTTTTGCTTTCGGGCGCTTTCGCTTGTTACGTTTAAACATGGCCAAACACTGCTCATAATCATCAACACGTTCTCGTTTTTGGTCAACAGAGAGCAAACGAGGCACCCACTTTGAACAGAGCTTTCTCATAGTCAAATGCTCATGCAGTATTTAGCCAACACGTTCTGTTGATATCTTTACGATGTCAGCTAACTCACGCACCTTCACTTTGTGATCATTCAAAACGATTTTGTAATTTTTTTATGTTTTCTGGTGTTACCGCCTCATTTAAACGTCCACTGCGTTCTGCATCATCGGTGTTTCTACGACTACATTTGAAGTCAGCAAGCCAACGTTTTATTGTTGTTTCTGATGGATCGTAGTCCCCATAACACTACTCAAGCGGTATTTTTCACTACTCAAACGGTATTTTTCCCCTCAAGAAGCAGTGTAAAATTAGAACAAGAAATGGTTTACTCGAATGATGCTTGTTTTGAAGATTAGTTTTAAGTGAAAAAAGGGTGACTCCAATCAAATTAGCGTCATCTATGTGGTCCGCGATTTTCCAGCCCATGTAGTAATTGAGCCTGGGCGCTACAGCCATCAACTGCAAAACGGCGTTGTACACTTAATATTTTATACATTATTTTTTCCACACTTAATTTTTTCTTAAATTTAATGTTCGAAATTTGCTTCTGATTATAAATTTGTATAAATTCGTATTTGAATCTGTTTCGTATTTTGAATTTTGAAATCTATGAAGTATTTAATATATTGAATTGTATTAATTGGATGTTTGTTGTTGGATAAAGTCTCAATGAAACTTTTTGAATTCCATCAAATAAAATTAATTTATGTACATTAATTACGTTAAACAAGTTGAGTGCTTCTAATCGTCATACAAAAACAAAACCCAAATAGAAGATAATTATATTAGCAGGGAAAATCTAAAAAAAATCTTTATTAAATAAAGTTTCGTTCATATGTACATATATACACAGCCACTCTCACATTTCAGTTTAGTACTCGTATATTTCAAAGACAGTTTTATTAAACAATGAAAGAAAAAAGAAATTTGAAATTAAGACTAAAAAAACACAAAACGTGGTTAATGTTCAGTGTTCTCAAGTATTCTTTTTTTTTCTAGGTTTGCTCTTTTATACGAAAAGAGTGCTTGTGTGAGTCATATTGTTTTTAGACGCATACATAAATAAGTACATTTATATGTACACATATACATACATTCATACATACGTATGTGTTCTAGTTGCCTGCACTAATTACCACATTAATTCAATTTTGTTTCTAAAAAGAAAGCAAAACTTTAGAAAAAAAGGAATAAAAAGAAATACTATTTCATACTCGTGGCATAATAAAATCAGAGCAACTAAAGTTTTTTTTGTAGCTAACGCATGAGGTGAGTTTTTGCACATACGATTATGTATGTAAGAAAGAAATAAAACGAGCCGAGGTAGAAAAGGATAATAGCGATAAAGAGTGCTTCATTGAGGGAAATAAAAAAAGTTAAAGCAGACAACAGTTTTTTTTTCTCAAACAATTAAATCCGTTGCCTTATATTGCGTCAAAATTCAATAGATTGAAAGCAATGAAATAAATTTGTATTAATTTTTATGGTAAGAGATTTTTTACACCGGACAAACTTACGGCCAACTTAAAACGAGTTTTAAGTTTTGCAAGTAACACAGTCATTTTTATGTTATAACATTGTCATTGAAGGGTGTCTTCACAAAAATTGTAAGGGTATATATGTATAAACTTGTGATTCTGTTTGTAATTTCTACAATTTTAAGTATACATATTCTGAATCAGCGGTGTTCGTCTGTCCACCGTTGAAATAGGTTTCTGAGAAAACCATTAGAAATTTGTTTCACTCACCATTCTATTACTCCAATGATTCATGGGTTTGCTATCGAAATTCAATAAAATCGGTTCACATATAGGTGAAATATATCCAAAATTCCAAAAAAGCCATTTTTTTGCAATTTTTATGAAAATTCTTAAAAAATTATACAAAGTAGCGCAAAATTAATTACCCTATCGTAAAATGTAATAGCTTTTGCAAACAGTTGCAGCATAAAAATAGATAAACAATCGAGCAAGAGACTCCTCAAAAACCTGGAATAGAGATTTGATTTTTTAAGCTCAGCGTGAGTTTCATGGTAGGTGTATTATATCGTGTCGCACTGAGTGGGTAAACATTACGCTGTGGAATCCAAACAAATCTTTCAGGGCATGACCACGCAACTGATCGTCGCCAGCCGAACTCTACAGTAATTTTAATGAAAGACTTACGGCCTGTTTAGAGGCCACGATTAATCTCACTCCCGACTAGCCAATTGAGAGACGAGTACGTAAAAAATTGGGTTTATAAACGCTACTTGATTGTGTCGTGCAACTTACGTATTATGTCAAACATTTATGATATTGTTTTGTTGCCAACATGCGAAAAAAAATATTTTTTACATTTTTCATTCCCAAAAATTGTTTTCAATATAAAAAGGGCAATGCTGTTACATTTGTCATTCCCAAAAAAATTTTTCAATATAAAAAACGTCAATTCTATTTTAGGCACAGTTGACATACATACATACGTAGGTACGCATATGTATATATAAATAAATAAACAAAATATTTTCTGGAAACCCTTTTTTTACATTGGTCTAATTGGAAAAAAGGAATAAATAAAGTAAACTTATATTTTTTAAATGCAAGTTTTATATTATGTTTATGATTTTTTATGTATGTATGTATATTTGTATACAAAAACACTTATGAGCATAAAAAAGCGATTTCAGTTGATGTCCCAGAAAGTTTAGAGATTCTTAAAACGACCTGTTGAAACTTCCATTACTACTTTTCGTATTATTTATTACCACTTATAAATTTTTTTTTTATCTGGGACCAGTACTCAGGGGATGACCCGTACATATGCAGCGCATTGTACTGGAACTAGGAAAATAGGGTATGATGAGGAGGAAAGAGGGAGTAGTGTTCGCGAAATGTTAACGATAACAACGCGAAAGACTGAAACAAACTCTATTGCAGCATTTAAAATGTTAGAATTAAATTAGTTAAAACTGGTCAGTGCCCAGTGTATATACCTTCGACACTGCTCAGATTAGCAAAATTTAGTCCAACACCTTTCACGCTACAAGGTAATGAAGTACATTCAGAAGAATTTAATATTGTGCATATAAAGAAAACGCAGACAACGGTGAAAGAAACAAAAAAAAAAAAAAAACAAAAAGAAACGCGTGTACACATACTGCCACCTTTTCCGGTGCACTTTTATTTCATACGAAATTAATAATAAACATACATATATAGAAAATACGGACAACGGTAAAAAAAGAGAAAAAAAAACAAAAATAAATACGTGTATACAACTTGCCACCTATTACGGTGCAATCCGGCCTTATACGAATGTAATTAATGAACATACACATATTTATTATTATTTATAACACTTTCCAAACATTTTCTTCTGACGAGTATGTTTCTTCATTTGCGGAATTTGGACATTTATGATGAGTTGACTCACATCTTATAAACCAAAATAAATTGACAACTGTTACGTCTTTTAACACAAATCGTCAATAGTCGCGGTTTGTAAATCAAAAACAGAAAAAAGTTGCAAAGTTAGCGCTTTTTATTGACGAGTCGTGTCCTATAAACAGGCTGTTACACATTCTCCCATAAAAAGTGCGAATAGAGCATTACTTAATGCCTGCTGACCATCAGTTGCGTGTGATTTACTATAGAGCCATACTCAATCTCAACAACGAAAAAAACGACATTGCATCGAAAATCACAGTGTGCACCCAGACGCATTTTCATTTAAATGGTTGTGTCAACAAACAAAATTTTTATTTCTGGGGCACTAAAAATCCACATATGATGCACGAAAGCAGCTGCAATTACTCATGGCTACTGCGTAGTGAAAAGTGATTAGTCTGTATTTTTCTGAGAACACCGTTGTCAATATGGTTACTGTTACTGGCGAATTCTATAGGGTCACGATAAGCAATTCTTACTGCCGAATTTGAATGGGCTAAGTCTGGTGCACATGTGGTTTTAACAAGACGGTGCAGCCGCACACACACAACGGGGGCCACAATGGATATTGTGACTGAAGCATTTCTCCTGTTTTGTCGATTTGGCACTACTAGAGAGATCACCTGTTTTAAGCATTTTAGGCATCTTTCTTTTTGATTACTGTGCCAACAAAGCCCTGATAGTTGCAGTCTTTAAGGGAAATAATTGACAGGAATGCAAACAGTTATCACCAGAGATATTGCAGTAAGTTAGAAAGTGGATATTTTTTTTAAGCATTTTTTATTTATTGAATATTCAAAATGAACTAACTATAAGTATTCAAATCTTAATACTAAATTTAAAATTAAAAAATGTGATTCTTAAGTCCGGCCAATGCTAGACAAAAAGTTTTATGGTGCGGGAGCTATTTCGGTAAAATCACCTATTGAGCAATCTGATGGTGGCAGCGGTATCCCTTCTTTTAAGGCGAGTGTGGCCGCCAAAATTAAGTATATTGCGCGCAAGAGGGTTTGGATGAAGTTCCAGTTTACTGACATACCTTGTCGCGTACTTAGAAAATTAGAAAAAGTGGATATAAAAGTGTATCAATACTGGCGGCATTCATTCGGCTGATATCATATTTTCCAATTAACTAAAAATATTGTACACGTCCAGAAAAATGCTTCCCTGGAATGTTTTTTTTTTTTTTGTTTTTGCAAAAAAAGTTATTCAAAAAATTTAATTTTGAGATCTGTCTTTAAAATCAAATAGTTTTTACTTTTTGCATGACTGTTGTAAAGTTGTAGATCTCTGTAATATAAAGAACCATTGGTACTATCACGGTTTTGTATGAGAGTAAGCATAATCCTTTTATTAAAATTTGAAATAAATTTTATGGATGTAAGAATTGTTCTTTTCTATCCATATTGTAAAAAACTAAAAAAAAATTTTTTTTTCAATATAGAATAATGCCCAGATTTTACAGTGTTGTCGATTTTTCTATTTAATTTTGTAATTTTATACTGAGATTTTCTAATAACACCTGTTAACACACAAATACAAGCTATTTCTTTTGCTTTTTATTTTAAATTCTCAGTAAATTATTTATATTATTGGGATATAAAGTTGATAGTCCGGTTTTAGTAAAACCAAACCCCGGTCGTATAATAACGTATCTATCACTATATTATTTACTATTCTATAAAAGTAAGCTTTCTTTTTTTGTAAAACCAAATTTTTGGCAGCTGATTTAAATACATTTCTGTTACATTACTTGAAGCAGATTTCCATTTAACCCATTGATGAATTTTCTTTCAAATTCATCATTTCTGAACGATGCACAAAATGGGGTTCTTTCTACAAACATTCAAAATTTTGTATTTGGAGTTGGTAGCATTTTGCTGTCATTTACAAACAGATCTCCAAAGTAAAATCAATCAAACCAATCAAAGGAATTGGGGCAAAAGAAAATGATTTGGTTTACAAATTGAAATAAAGTACTTGCAAAAAAAATAAAAAAATTTTAAAGTAAATTTAAAGCAAAATAATATTTTCTCTTACATTCGTCTCCTTAATTCGTATGTTGTTGGTATTTTCACTAAGTTACTAATATTAAATGAAAAAAAAAATGTTTTATAAAACTTAGAAACAAAAACTGTTCCATGTTAAGATGTAATAGTATAAAAAAAGTTTTCTCTTCACAAGTTATATTTGTTGTTTTGAGCAATAAAACAACAAGAACAAAAATAAAGTCATAAACTGTTGCTGCAAGTATTAATATAGTGTACAACGTTGCCAGCTCGATTATAATTACACACAAAATTTTTATTCATGCTCAGGTTGGTTAAAGTAGAGAGAATTAATAATTAGGGGATTCAAACGGTGTCATTATCACGCATAGAGTTCTAATATTTTATAACATCATAAAATCTTCGAACACAAAAGATATATTGCAATAGAACTTTTTAATCAGGCATAGAGGGCTGGATTTTAGCTACACGGACATGGTGGTTGGGTCATAATGACCCACTTATTAAATTATAGATATTTTGTTATACTAAATTAAATTAAGATGATCTTCAAGCTTGAGGTCTTTTTTATAAAAATTTTTTTAAAAAATTGTTTATTTAATTCAATATTTCGTCTTCCTTCGGAAGACTTCTTCAGGAAATTTTTTTTTTTTTGATTTTTTGTTTATAAATTATTAGTTAATAATTATTTTTTTTTATTTTTTATTTTAATTTCCTTTCAAATAATTTATAAACAAAAAATCAAAAAAAAATTTTTAGAAACAATTTTTAACAATTTAAAAACAATTTTTTTAAAAAATTTTTATAAAAAAGACCTCAAGCTTGAAGATCATTACATCTTAATTTAAGAAAAAGGTCGAAAAATTAGGATAAAGAATACTAAATTAAATATTCGTATTATTTGATATTGTCTATATCTTTCCTCTAAATTTTTTAGCTAAAGGTCTTGATTTATTAATATTATATAATTTCTTGAGCTTCAGATCTCTTGTTATATAATAGTTTTTTGTTTTTTTATTTTTTTAATAGCTGGCAATATTTAGCTCTCCTTCGGATAGCTTGTTCAAGCCAAATAATATTTTTATTTTAAATTTTTTAAATTTCTACAAAATTTTTGAAAAATTACAACAACTAAAACAAATAACTTGAAATTAAAACATTTTTTTTCCTTTCATATTTTCCTCTGTATTCGAAAAGAAAATATTTTTAGTTATTACACATACATATACATAATTAAAAAACAATAACTAACATAAATAACAAATAACAACATATTACAAACAACCTTTAATTTATGACTAAGTACTTATATATTTGGGAGTACCACAATATCTGACTTAAAATTATTTCTCAGAGGATGTGTTAATAACCTGTAACATCTCTAACGTGGGCCTACGTTTATAATTACTCTCTGTATTTAAAATTGTTGTATCTTCAAACTTTGGAAAATGATTCGATCCTATACAGTGTGCAGTCAATGCTTTCTTCTGTGTTGAGTTCCTCATCCTATATTTCTGATCTGATCTATGCTAATCTAGTTTTAAGTTTGTTTTTAGATGTTCCTATATAAACCTTATCACAATTTTCTGCATCATTTCCACGAATGATTGGATACATCTTGATTTATAAAACACAAAAATAAATCAATATCTTTAGCTGAAAATGTTTGAAAAGACAATATTTTGTTATACTTTTTAAAATACTCGTATTTATAAAATTTAGATTAAACCTACCTTAGTTAAGAAAATAAAACATGGCTTTGGAAGTGGGAGTAGTGTTTTGTCTTTCGTTCTCTACACACGTGTTTTCATTGTCATCCATGTTTTCTATACCTATACTTATGTTTATTATTAATTTGTAAAAACGGAATTTTACAGGAATAGGTATTTGCATCATTTGTGCACGTGTTTTTTTTTTTTATTATATTATTTTTTACTGTCATATGTTTTTTCTGAATTTGTTATTATACATTTCTTTCATATGTTCCTCCTATGTATTTTATTATCCTACGGTGTTGAATTAATTTTTGTTGATCTGAGCAGTGTCGAAGGTATGTACACTGGGCACTGATCAGTTTTAACTAATTTAATTTCAACATTTTAAATGCTGTGATAATGTTTGTTTTGGTCGTTAAGTTAACAAACATTACTCCCCCTTTCCTCCTTCTCATGTTCCAGTACAATGCAGTGCATATGTAGGGGCTATCCCCTGAGCACTGGCCCAAGAACTCTTTCTTAGCAAATAGCATAGTTAATTTTAAGAAGTAATGATCATCAAGCTTGAGGTCTTTTTTATAAAAATTTCTTAAATTGTTTATTAATTTCAATATTTCGTCTTCACATCTTCAGGAATTTTTTATTATTTTTTTTTTTTTGGTTTTTGTTTATAAAATAAAAATTAACCGTTGAGCCACTTTTTCCACATGTTTCCAGTAATAGCGGTCTCAGTATAGTTACTTGAGGGCATTCGATTAGCCTCAGTAGAAAATGTCTGCACATTAAAGTAGAAAATTAGAATCTCTTGCAAATCACAAGAATTTGCCTCGTAAGCTGACATGTTTAATTGGGGATGACTTTATGATGCAGAAAGAAATTTCTTAATATTTTGATACCATTATGTTGTATGACATGTCAGATCTATTTATTTCGACTACCACTTATAAACAAATTTGTACACCTGATATGCTCATTTTTATCTCTTGGTTTTAATCCATAATAACGAAAAAAACATTTAACTAATTTTGAAAAGATGTCGTTGAATGGAATTTTCGTCTTAAACGAACTTAAAATCATCCTTCAGTTTACTGTTTCAAAATCGTCAGTAAATCTGGCAGTTGTGATTCCAGTTAATATTAAATAAAAGTGGCGTATAAGCAGATCAAAAGTATTTGTCGAGTGTTGTTTTTAGAAATTGATAGTGCGCCTAGGTAATGTATGTGCTATTAAGTAAATGATGAAATTACCCAGATAGAAAATACTCAAAAGATTACTCTTGCTGAGTGCCAATAACAACAGCACTATTTTCTTGTACTCATTTCTTTTTTTTTTTCTTTTCAAAAAAATATACAGGATACGGAAATGATTGGTCACATTTTTTACGCATCAAGATTTTGTAAACGAGTGATAAGTATAAACACCACAGCAAAATTTTTTAAGAGTGTTTGAAATACTCACATGTTAAATCATTGTGTAATCAATTAGTATATCTACAAATAACTATTCCTTACTTTTCTTTCGAAACCTAGTACTTTGGGTATCGATGCTTTACTACCGAGTACCTAGTAGGTATCGGTCAAAAGTACTCGTACAGTTCAGAAACACTCTTTTCTTATTGACATGGAAAAAAAATTTGTTGGACACAATAAGAAAAGGACGATAAGATTGCTGTCAGCATCTTGTGATACTAAAATAAATAATCCAATTACTAAAGTCATTCGAATTTATCACTGAAACATCTTCAGGCCAGAGTTATTTGACTTTATCGAAGATTATATCAGTGATAAATTATTTAACATCGAAGTTTCAAAGTTTACCTTCTTCTTCCACTGAATTTTTCACACATTTGCAATACAAACTATTGGGTGGAATTGTTATGATAGAATTACAGCGTTTTAAAAATTTTCGCTTCTGGGATCCTAATTAATACACTTCAATCAGAGGATGAAGTTCTTCGCTGCCGTATGAAGAAATCGACCGATAGAAGTGTATATCGACGCTTTTTCTACGATACCGAGCAGGTATCGATACTTTGCGATCGATACCGTATAGCATCGATAACATAATGGTATCGTTTCACCCCTAACCTCAAAACAAAACATGACTATACAAAAAAATATATTTAAACCATATTGCTTCTTTATTGTAACATAGTTTGTATCTCCAAAAATGAACTTTTGGAGTTAATAATGCAGAAGTGTTAACAGTCCTATCTTTTATATTGCGTAAAAAATTTATTCATATTACTTTTAAACGATTTCCTTTAGAAGATATTTTCTAAAAAAATTTAAATGTGTTTTCTCGAAACAAGCTTTTTTGTGTTATGACTATGCTGCTGAAGCGGTATGTGTATAAACAATGTTGTGTGATGTTTCGACTACACATTTGCCTAAAATATATATATTGAAGTCACTCAATAAAATTTGAGCTTTTCACATACAATTTCCTGGTATACAATTGCTTATCATATGGAAACACCATATAATTATAAATTTTTTTTGAGCCTGTAATTTCTTGGCGCCTGTCGAATTAATGACACTAAAAAATAATTATTCCTCATTTTTTTCTTGCATATTTATTTACCTGCTGTGATGTCAATTATTTGTATAAAATATCTATATTAGATTTTGCTGTGATTGGTAAAAAAGAAGAAAATATTATTGCGCCATGGCAACACTACAAATACCTTAAGAAAATAGTTTTGCTAGTTTATAAACGCGACAACAACAAATAAAAAGTTTTGGCATTTCTGGATAAAAGCTACATTAGGGAACAATTCAAAAAAATAATAAAGTTTTGACAGTATTAGTGAAAAAAAAGGAAAAAAAACAAATAAATGTGTAAAAATTTTAAAACTACTTATAAAAAGTTTGCAGAAATATGAAAAGCGGAAAAAGAATAGTAAACACTTGAACATTTTGTGATATTTTTATTGTTTTTAATACAACTAAATAATATTTTATTTCATTTTATAAAATTTTGCTTTTGCTTAAAGCTTTTATATACCCTCTACAAGCAAGAAAACTTTTTTTTTTATTGAGCTGTCTACTTTATTAACAAACACAAAAACATTCAATCTGATTGATTACATTAACAAAATTTGAGACTTATTATAAACGTATGTATTTGTATTTGTATATATGTACATACGTGTATATATACGCATAGTATTACACAATTTAGTTTTAGCCATTAAAAGAATTCAGTTGGGACTTTTCATTACATTAATGTTAACTAATAAAATACAAATTTCTATTTCGAATGTAGTCAAAGTTTATCACCTTCAGAATATAAATTGTTTACGACACTCTGTACAGTATGTGCCTTCATATAAATATACTTAATTATTTGTATATAATATAATAAATATAATTATTTATAAAATTAGTCTATGAACTAAAAACTCTTGCAGACTGTTTATACGTACAATAACTAATACACTAATTAAGAGTTACTTAAGTTTAAGTAAATGTATATATCAAAGATCAATAAAAAAATTTAGTGGATAGAAAAATTTACAGCATTAATGCTCACATCTGATTTGAACCAGTAGACCCCAGAACTGTGGCATAAAATTAGTGACCTGGAGCCACAATTTTCACAAAAATTTTGCAGCTTTTGCGTCCATGTTACGTCAATAACTCTTTGAATGCTGATATCCACGTGTTCAATTATCTCACCCAAGAAATCAGGTTCTGCGTTGGTGTATGCTTGATGGGTCATAGAGTGGGAGGAGTTCCTCGTTTGTTGTTGCAAATAAAACTTTAGAAAGCTGCATGGCTTATGTTGTGTTGGACTTCCCAAACCCTTAACTAGGGTTAATTGGCAGAGCAGGGATCGGCAATACACATGGGAGATTTCGTTTTGCATACCATCCTAGCGCTGCTTATGATTGCCTACATTTTGGCTGAAATGTTCTAGTATATGCAGGGAAGGAATTTATCTTCGCTGATAACTATGATGCATGCCTATTTTTGAGGGCAGTGGTTTTTTCACATATTTTGTTTAACTAACTGTAACATGCCGATGCACACAAGTGTGTTTATATAACAACAACCAAAGGAAGTAATTTTAGTTTATTTTTTCTTGGACCAGTACTCAAGGGCTGACCCCTACATATGCAGTGCATTGTACCGGAACTAGGAAAATAGGTTGCGTGGAGGGGGAAGGAGGGAGTAGCGTTTGTGAACATTTGACTTGAACTTTCCAACGTTATAGCAGACGGGAAACACGTCTGCAGGCAACTTATTCCACAGACGAAGCGTACGGCTGAAAAACGAATTCTCTCTGTAATGCGTAGTACGATTCCCCGGGCAATCAACCACAAATGGATGAGCTCTGAACGATGAACGTGTGCTACGTAAAAATGTGCGAGTTTCGGGAACAAGATCCTTAATCTCGTCAGAACAAAATCCATTGTAGTTACGATAGAATAATGTAACGCACCCCACACTGCGTCGATGCTCCAGTGAGTCAATAGAGTTGGATATCCTACTGTCACTGATAAGCTTCTTCGCTTTCTCTTGCACACGGTCGAGTACCCCCAAAATAGACTTTGAGGCACCGGCCCATACAGGAGAATTGTATTCCATTTTCGGTCGGATGTAGGTGGTATAAATACACCGTTTCAAAAACCCGAGGCACTTGAATGCTTCTTTAGAGACATTAAAAATGTGTTCAGTCCAGCGAACGTCAGACTGTATCTTCATTCCAAGAACATCAAGAGCATCCGATTACTCAATATTAAACCATCCATGGATACAGATTATTAAATAACATTGGGTTTTACGAGCGTTTAAGGCGACTCTGTTTTTACGATCCCATTCGAAGATTAGTAGAATCGTTCATATTTAGCCTCTTGGCAGCGACCTCTGATAGGCTGGGCCTATAGCTAAAAGAGTAAGAGTGGCAAATGCTGAGTGGATAGGGTTGGAAGTTTGATTTATTTGAGTTAAATTATACGATCGTGAAGGAATAACAGGTGAACAAATTTGCTAACTTTCCTTAGTCTGGAACATCAATTTTTCTTCTCCCAGAAGATTTGATTATTATTTTTCTTGTCTTCAATTTGTATTGTAAAAAATCCATCTTAAGAAAAAAAAAAATAAAACTTAAGAAAGGAAAAACTTGAACTAAGACTCGATGCACATATGTACAAACCAAAAAATTTTTAATTTAAAAATTATAAAGTTCAACAAAAATTTAACAAATTGACAATTATTTTATTTCCAATAAATAATAATTTATAATAAGCAAAAACTTCCGAATAGAAAAACAAATTATACTTATTAAAAAAAATATCGACGGGAAATTAATGTCGCGCTTGACAACTTAATTACTGAGAATTGAATTATAACTTGTGAGTGCGAACGACAAGGTGCTCCAGGGGGCTAATTCTGTCATTCGTGATCGAAATTACAATCGAGTAGAAAATAATTTCGATATCGTGTAAATTTCTAATGATGTGACTCGTTACGTAACGAGTCGAGTTATCACTTCAGTGTTGCAAAATACTGACAAAATGTGTTTTATAACACTGGCGAAAATTGTATGTATTTGCATACTTTGCATACTTGTTGTACATTAATGAACACACATACGTTCACAATAAGAATTCATTTAAATCGATCATGTATGCGCGTTTGTACATTAAAAAGTAAGTAAATAGAAATAACAATTCAATAAATATGTATGTAAAAAACAACCATTTAACTATGTATAAGCATATGTATATATGCATTTCTAAAAAAAAAAAAAAAAACGAAAATAAATTCTTGAATATAATAACATGTGACTTCGAATATAAGTTTTTGTGTTCTTAGCTATACTCATCTTTATATACATACATATACCTGTATATACATCATAATATGATTAAAAAAAGCCTTAAGAACCAATCATTCTCAATTTAATTTAACTACTATTGCTGTTCAAAACAAATTTTTAATTTACATTTCTTTTGTGTTTTTCTGTTTGGCTGGTTTTCGATAGTACTTTTGCTTACGAGTAAAAAGTTGCACGGTTGCATTCATTCGAATGGTTACTCGCTATCGAATGCCATCATTAGAAATTTCGAAACATTTTACTCGATATCGAATGAGATAATCCCAAATGATTAAAAACTCGCACAATCGAGTAAAAACTCGCTCGTAAGCGAATGACAGAATTAGCCCCCAGTAATAATTTTATATATATTATAGCAACTAATTATGCGTTAAATGTATAATTATATAAATAATTCAGTTCACTTACAATTGCAGTTGATGATGCGCAAATTAATAAAAATACAAATAATAAAATTACGTAATAAAAGTTTGTTGTCCAAACTAATTTGGACAGGAGGCAAAGGCATCTTAAGCCTTCAGCTCAAAATAATATTATTTTTATATTTGTCCTGTATTCTGGGGATGACCCCAGAGAGATGTTGAGTCAAATCTATCAATAATTATAGGTAAAGGTCAAAAGAAACGTTATCAGAGGATTTAAAGTCTTGGAATTATATTACTAAAAACTGATCAGTGCCCAGTATATAAATCTTCGACACTGCTCAGACTACAAAAATTGTTCCAAAACCTCCCAAACTGCACGCTCATGAATTACACAGCAAAAACTTTCAAATTTAATAAACAATGAATGTATAGAAAAATCAAGGACGAAAATAGAAAAGAACACTGTTTGCTACTTATTCAAGAAAACGCGGACGACAAAAAAAAATGTGTGTACTTACAAAAGTCTTAATACTATTGTATATAATCAATTATATAATATCTATATCGCTCGTTTATTGCAACATAGTCATATCTCAAAAAATTAGCTTTTCGAATTAACAATTGCAGTACTACCTTTTAGATTGTGCCAAAAATTTATTCAAATTACTTTCAAATTACTTTTTCCTTCAGGAGATATTTCCTAAAAAAAAAAAATTCTAAGACATATATAGACTGAAAGTTTGAAATGTGCTTTTCTCGAAACACGTTTTTTTTTTTTTGGTAACGACTAAGTTGCAATAAAGGAACGATATATGTATGATTATATCCACATATGTTTTATGTTTCATTATAAAGATTACAATTTTTAAGGAATTCGATTACAAGTGTAATATTTTCACTTGTGTGCTTTGACAAAAAAATTCTAAAGTATATTTGTTGTTAGTCTTGAGGTTTGGGTTTTGGGGCATTCATTTAAAAAGTGGGAAGGGTTGATTGGTTAGAAAATACTACAATCATAGAAATAAAGTGTATCAGGGTTGAGTAATGACCCATGTTTAAGTGTTGTGTAGCCCTGTTTATCCCCTACTGCGTTGATATTGGTAGAAATAATTCTTTCATTAAGGGTTACTTTGAGTAAATCAAATGTAGCATCCTTGCGGAACTACATAGCAGCGAGACTACTAATATCTAGTTAAGGTACGGCTTCTCGACCGGATGGTATTTCAGCACTGATCTGAAAGCAGTGTTCTTCTACGCTTGCGCCTTTTCAGCACACTTTATCATGTTGGTGAGTTCCCATCGTGCTAAAAGGTTGCTAATGTAACGTCAATTCCCAAAAAAGGTGAGTTAAATAACTCTGAAAATGACCGCCAATTGCAATTTTCTCCGCGCTTTCAAAGTACTAGAAAGTATGGTTAACTACCACCTCGTGAGGTGGTTACAGTGTCATAAAATTCTTTGTGATCGTCAATATGGATTTCTTAAGGGTCACCCTACTCACAATCTTTTGGCATTTCTCTCGGAAAAATGGTGCCACTCAATCCATCATTTCGGTGAAAGTAAATGGTTGCTCTGGCTATTTTCAAAGAGTTTGATAGAATGGAGCACGCTACACTACTAGCAAAAGTTACTGCTTTTGGCGTTGATGACTTTTCTTGGTTTACATCGAGCTTTCTCAGAGACTGCACTATATGAGTTGTTATGAAACGCAATACACAAGTTGTTACAGAACGAGTTCAAGATTAATTCATGGGTACCGCAAGGCTCCGTTCTTTCTGTTACCCTATATCTTATTTTTCTCAACGACCTACTATATAAAGTTTCCAACCCTATTCACTCTTTCGCGAATGACAGCAGTATTTTTATCTCTACATATGTAGTGCGTTGTACTGGAACTAAGAACATACGTTATGAGGAGGAGGAGGAGGAGTAAGAAGGGAATAGCGTTTGCAAAGGTTTAACTTAAACAACAACAATACGAAAGACCAAAAACAACGTGTATTACCGTATATAAAATGTTGAAATTAAATTACTTAAAACTGATCAGTGCCCAGACATTACTCAGACTAACAAAATTTAGTCTACCAATTTTGACACTACGAGGCAATGAAGTATATTCAAAATAAATTAATAATGAACGTATAAAACCACACGGAAAACGGTGAAAAAAAACTGTTTGCTATTAATTTGGTTACATACGAAACTAATAATGATCACATATGTAGAAAATACGGACATTGGTGAAAAGAGACAAAATAGGAAACACATAAACACAGTTTGCTACTTATTCCGGTGCAATTTAGTTTCATACGAAATTAATAATGAACATATATAGAATATACGGACAGTAGTAACAAAATAAGTGTGCACAGGATGGAAGACAAAACACTACTCGGCGTTTGCCATTTGTACTCATTCTGTTATAGCTCCAGCTTATCCGAGATCGTTGCCAAGAGGCAAAATATTAATGAATCACTGAATACTGATCTTCTATTAATTTCCGAGTGGAGTCGTTGACTTCAACGCTCCTAATACCAGGTATTATTTATTAACTAACAAACACTCCATCGCAAATGCTGCTTCATTTGTACTCATGACTGGTATAAATATTGATTCGATGCTCTTGATGTTTTCCGATGTTCAGAGTGTTCTCCGATCCGATGCTCTTGCTGTTCTGCAATGAAAATATATTGTGATATTTCCTGGACTGAACACATTTTTTATGTTTCTAAAGAAACATAAGTGTCTCAGTTTTTTGAAACGATGTAAGATGAACTTCACTCCATCTGATCTCATTACTAATAAAGGAAAGGAATATTCAGAGTTAAGCTCTCTTCATTTGGCGTTATTTATTTACTTTCTATTACTATTTTTGATTTTACAATATCCAATAGCACAACCAGACATATTTTGTCAACCAAGCTTACACAGAGTTGAGAACGGCACTATTAGAAAAAATCATATAAACTAAAATGCGAATTTTTAGTGAAGAACAGCAGATTAGGTATAAAACATTACTGTTTAGTTTGTACGGGGTGACACACAACTAACTTTATGGTTTTAATGTTCTATCACTTTTTTAGTTCACCTATAATTCTATTTTTATTATTTCAGAACTTTGTGAAGAAGATTTAGGAAACTTAACATGAAACACTATACAACAGAACAGCCATCAGAAGTTATTGAATTTTATTTTGCAAGCATTTAGGAGAAAACATGAAATTAGTGATTACACCTATTTATTCAAAAATTTGCTTAATGTTACCGTACTTACAACATATTTTAGTTACATTGAGTTTTATAATGCAATTCATTGTAACTAAATTACAATGAACTCCATAAAAGATATTACGAATTTTTCAATTTAATATCAATTTTAATCGCTTTATTTTCTTTTTAACAAAACATAAACCACAAGGGAAATATAAATTAATTTTTTATTCCAAGAGCAATTAGTATCTCAAGTATAATACAGCGAATTTGTCTTTTACAGTATTTAGTGTTAATATAAAAAATATCATATTAAAAATATATTCATATATTGTTTTTCTTTTCGTTCTAGGTAATATTTTAAATTTATTATGCTACGACTATTTTTATCACTTTTAAGTAAGTACTTGTAAAATATTTTTAAAACTTCGAATATGTTTGTAATCTTATTAGAGGCCTACTGTATTTAAAGTAGGGTGGGGTACTCACGATCGAGCATTGTAATAGTATGTGTGATACCAACGTTACTTGATATAAAATCAAAAGTGTTTGATGTTTTGTCAAGCATTATCGTCATATATAACGCTCCCTTACTGCAACATAGTCACAACTCAAAAAAGCTTGTTGCGAGAAAGACACATTTCAAATTGTTAGCTTCCATACAAGTCTCAAGAAAAATTTTAAGAAAATATCTCCTAAAGGAAGAGTTTAAAATTAAATTTTTAATAATTCTGCATTGTTAACTCGCAGAGCTAATTTTTTGAGTTATCACTATGTTGCATTGATCAAAAACTAACCGTTATTTTAAAATTTCGTGAGCAACGTATGTTCGATTTTCGAATTTTTTTCTGTACACATGTCTGTTATATACTCGTATGTTAGCAATATCAACCATTTCGAATTATCAGCTTGTTTTTGACAGATAAAAAGGTTAGTCGTGTTTTAGTAAGCTCTTCGATTTTTTACTAAATTTTGAGCAAAAATAATTTCGCATGGACATCACTCAGGAGCTGCTGAACATTGAGAACGACGATCCAGATTTCCTCAAAAAGGTCATAACTGGTAACGAATCATTGTTGTATGGCTATGACATTGAAACCAAGGTTCAACATCCCAATGAAAGCGTCCAGAAGAGCAAAGACCGAAAAAAGCATGTCACGTTCGGTCAAATGTGAAGGTTTTGCTCACTGTTTTCTTTGCCTGCAATAGCGCGGAGCTTTATAAATCCTTACCACAAGGTCGTACGGTCAATAACGAATACTACCTTGAAGTTATGCGTCATTTGCGCGAAGCAACTCGCCAGAAACGCACAAAATTGTGGAAAAAACAATCATGGATTTTGCAGCATGTGTGCGCTTGTGCGTGAGTTTTTGGCCAACGGTTTTGTTATCATGCGTCAAGCACTGTATTCACCGGACTTGGTTCCCGCGGACTTTTTTCTCTTCCCAACAGCTAATGATAAAACTCAAGTTGTTTTGAACTTCAGAACTTACCTCTCGTTATGGGCTTATGTATGAGTATGTATACAAGTTGTTTAGAAACAGCTTATTTACTTACAAAAAATTTTGTTTTTCTAACTCAGACTTGGGGGTATATATTAGATATTTCCTATCAAAAAAAAAAATTTGTTCAAGCTGCCTACGTCAACATTTATCCATACTTACTTTTGGAGTCGCTTTCAAAAGGATATACAGAAACAAAATATATATTCATTTGTTTGCACTTTTAGGTAAAAAATTTTACATACATTTAGCTTCATTCTCATCCAACTTGCAGTTTGCCCTTTAAAATCTTTTAACTCAAGATTTATCACACCAATTATCGCTATTATCGTAATTAATGAAAACATATACATATGTATGTGTATACATATAAATTTTTTGAACCTTTTTTTCTCCTGGTAGTTGCACAGAATTTAATTCAATTATTTTGGCTTAGCTGAAATTTATAACCAATCGTTGCCACTTGCTTTTGGCCAAACGAAATTCTTTCAAATTTCTGAAGAAAGAAAATTAATAAACAGAAAAAAAATCCTCAGTTGTTGGGGCTTTTACCAGACACGACAGGTTACATGTTAATTTTCTTAATGGCATCATCGTTGCAATGTTCAAGTGTATAAATATGCACAAAATTGAGCTCTGTACTGTTGAGACACAGTTTTACATCAATCTGTGAGTAAAATAAAAGTCAGGTTTTTTCTCGTTCCAATAAATACATTTTCATTCTTTTTATTTGTATTTTTTGCAAGAGTTCTTTAAAATAGAAAGGTAAAAACGTAAATGGGAACATTTTGCATGTGAGTATGTTTTCGTAAAAAATCAAGATAAATGAACATTCTTTCAATACTGATGATGATGTTTCTTCATGATTGTGATTTTTACTCGGGCTTGTCTCTGATCGATATGTCTACAGAAAATTGAATATACTCAATAAAGTTGTAGCACGTATGACAGACGTTTTGGAAAATGTCATTTTTCTTCTTTTTTCTTCCACCTTTTAAGCATCAATTTGTTTTAAGCAGGAGATATTCATGTGCTTGTGCACAAATTTACCCAACTAACATTTAAGCTTCATGTAAAAATTAAGTGCATGAAAATATTGTAGTAAAACGAAAATGTGTTTCTTGATGCAAACTTTTTAGCCCATTTTGTTTTAATTATTGTTTGTTGCTTGAGCTAGTGGTCGCTTCTTAAAAGGTAATTGATATCTATTGTTCAATATTTTGACAACGGAGTGTTGTGTGTCATGTTCAGGAAAAATTTGTTTATGAAAAATTACATTTTATATACGAAAATTTATATCAAATTTCAAAAAACAAATGTAATTCGAATTGGCAAAAAAAAATGTGTACATAATTTAATAAAAACTTTTTGTTTTTCGGAATTGCAGGGACTGCTATTGAGAGTTTTGTGCAGAGAACCGTTTGCGTTAATATCGCAGTTAATACATATAGCATAACTATCATATACGGTTTGTACACAAAAAAGAATTACAAAAAAAAAAAAAAAAAACTGAAATGCCGGGGGAATTATATAAAAACTAAGAAGAATTCAAAAAAAATATAATCACCCTCATCATGAATAACTTTTCTCTCTAAATTATTTTACCATTCACAGCAATCTTGATTAGTTCCCATTAAATATAGAGTGGCTGATAAATTTTGCTACATTAAGAAACTCAACTTTGAACTCTTTTGACCCATGCATTAAATTCACTATTGAAAGTAAATTAGACAATAGAATTTCATATTTAGATACATTAGTTATGAGAAAAGGTAATAATTTATTAATAGATTAGTATCAGAAACTAACATCTTCTGGAAGAATAAAAAATTATTTCTCAAAACATCCAAAGAAAGTGATAATATACACAGCTAAAAATCTTATAGACTACTCTGTCGTATGCGCGATATTGGATTTCATAAGAAGAATGAAAATATTTTGAAGAGTATATTATATGATAATAGTTTTCCTAAAGATCTTGTTTGCAAATTAATTAGACAGCATGAAAGTAGTAATAGATTAGATGTTAGTATGGAAGCAAAAGTATATAAATCGTTAGCTTTTGTACCTAGATTGTCTGAAAGGTTACAACGAACTAGTATATTTGATAAAAGAAAGTATAATATAGGATTTGTAAAACAGTGGGTGGATTATTTAGTAAAACAAAAGATAGATTGAATAAATTAGATAACTCAAATTTCATATACAAAATACCTTGTGGCGGTAATGATAGTGAACGGTGTGATAAGATTTATGTGGGAACAACAAAGAATAAATTGAAGACTAGATTAGCAGGACATAAGTCTGAATATTAATTCGTCACAGAAGACGGCTTTGTCGATACATTGTCGTGATTTAAATCAATCACAATACCGATTTTAATAAGGTTTTCATATTAAATACAGAAACTAGTTATAGAAAACGGTATATGTTGGAGATGTTGCAGATAATTCATGTACCAATAGCTAATAGAATTAATTTTAGAAAAGATACAGAAAGTTTAGCTCAGAACTATAGGTATTTAATTTATAAGAATAGAGTAATAAATTAGCTAATTAAGAAATCTCTAATTATGTATATAACACTATGTTAATAATCTTTTTATGTACTTTAATCTTTTGTTACAATGTATGTTGAATGTTTTTATGTATGTTAAAATTGAAAAAGAAGTCTTCCGAAGGAAGACGAAATATCGAATATAATTAAAAACATTTTGATATAAAAAACAAAACTGACCTCAAGCTTAAAAAACATTTCAATTGAATTTTTTAAAAAAAGGTCAAATAATTATGATCAAGATAAACTCAAATAATTTTTTGTAATGTTTATGTAATTTACTTTTTAGTAATTAGTTTGAAAAACAATGCATTTTTATTAAAGTAATTCATGAAGTTTTAAAAATAATAGAATTCAAATGACCTCCACCCACGGTGAAAAGCTATTTGTTACTGCCTGGAGTGTTGCAGTGGGATTTGTTTCAATTACCGTTCGAACAGATTGCAAATCGGTTAAGACTATATCAAAGGTATATATGGACCGATATCGGAATTTTTCATTTTCTGTATATTCCTAACCGTCTTTTCTAACCAGAACTGTGTTTAACCAAAACTAAATTTTACCTAAAAAGATCGGTTTAGATTATACTCGGATATACATATAAGAACCGATACCAAAAAGTATCATTTTCTGTATCTATATAACCGTCTTTTATCTTCAGAACGGCTTTTAACCAAAAAAAAAACTTTTTTCATAAAAATAGCGGTTTAGACATTTAATTTTCTGTATTTTAGTAACTGCCTTTTATAACCAGAACTGCTTTTAAGCAAAAACAATTTAATGAACAAATTGGTTCATTTTCTTTATTTAGTAACCTCTTTATATTAAGAGAACTGCTTTTAAGCAAAAAACGTTGTTTAAGTTCGCTTATGTGACATTTACATTAAAACCCTGATTTAGGCTATAACTCGGGTATATATGGACCGATATCTGGAATTTTTTTTTTTTTGCTTTTTAGTCGGCATGTTTAAAAATTGTGTGAAGTTTGAAGAATAAAAACTTTTTTTTTTTATTTTCATAAAAAATGCCAAAAAAAAAATTATTTTTTCGGAATTATGGATATATCTCAGCTATTTTGAACCGATATTACTGAATTTCAATAGCAAACCCATGAATCGAAGGGGTAAAAGAATGGTGAAAGAAAAAAGTTTCTAGGTCTAATGGTTTTCTCAGAAACGGTATTTCAACAGCGGACAGACGGACATCGCTTAACTGAATTTTCTATCAATGCTGATTATGAATATGTATACTTTATATGATCTGAAATGAAAATTGTAGAAATTACAAACGGAATAACAAACTTATTTTTAAATTTTTGTGAAGGGTATAAAAATCAGGTGCAGTGCGGTCAGGAGACCAGGGAGGCCAAAGGAATATGCACTTTCTTGAATTCAGTTTATTGGGAAATTTTAGCCTTAATTCTGCTATAAAAGGCGTGGCTATTTGACAAGTTGCCACATCATGTTGAAGCCAAACCGTGTTGACAAGGATTCTCTTTCGGCTCAATTCTTTAAAGAAAACTCTTTCAACATATTTAAGTAGCAATCTTTAAGTAGCTTTCTCCACTGACCGTAACAGTAAGACCGTTTTCTTCGAAAAAGTAAGACCCAACAATGAACCTTGAAGAAACTGCACACTACACTGTGATGTGAAGTGGATTGCCAGTATTGGATGGAACGAGCTCGGCGTAGTGTATTAGGAGTTGTTAAAAGTGATCAAATTAACGCGTTTGAGCCGAGCAGTGAAAACAAACGAACGAAATATAGTGAGAGACTGGATAAAGCGATTTTACAGCACAATGGGCACTTTGGCAACACGGGGTCAACTCTTGTTGCCAAAGTGATCAAGACTTACTTGGATGTATTGAAATCGGATGTCCGCATGTTGCTCCCTCGAACTGTTACTTGTTTCGATCAATAGAATACACCCTGGCTGACCAGCACTCCCGGTCTTATGAAGAAGTATGAAATTGCATCGATTCGTCGATCGCTTCAAAAGAAGACCAGATTTTTCAACACGGAAAGATGGATAGCCAGAGATGGAAAATCTTTTGACTCAGCAATGTATAACCAGTTTTTATAATAATTTTCCAAAAAACATAAACTATAGATATTTTAGCGTTGTTGTATTCGATTATTTAATAACTAAATATCGGTTATAACTACGCTGTTTGTTGGGTACATTTGTTACAGAAACAGAGTTTAAGAATTTGTGTAAATATGAAAACTGAAGGATTTGAAAAAAAAGTTACCAAACCAAGCAGGAATATTTTCAGAATTATTCGTCTGCAAAGACACTCTTGCACAGCAAGACTGGCTGTAAGCCATATGTCAAAAATGTTAAAATTAAAATTAAATATTCAGTTATTTGCTTTCATTGAGGAATTTAAATAATAATTGTCTGGCAAGTGGACTTATTTTGGGACATACCTATATATTCAAAAGGATAACTGATGTTTTTTTTTTATATCATAAATGTGTATGATATTCGTATTCAACTTAAAAATTCAACAATATTTTAATTGAGACTTTTGCCAAAAATTTTTGTGGTTTCCTTTGTCCACTTTTTTGTGATCATTTTATATGGGACCATTTGCTATTATATTCATTGTGTTCATAGAATATGTATAATTTGCAGATGTTTCTTTAAGATATGTAAGCTGCTCTTCAATTTGCATAGTTATGCATTTAATTGAAGTGGTTATTTAGCAGAGGAAAAGTGCTTCTTTAAATAGGAAAACAAGCTTTTGTGTTCCAGAATAATTTATTTTGTTTTGTCGATAAAATAAAGAGACAGTGTTCATATTATTCATAATGTCTACTTCTTTTGCTGGTATAATGAAGTTTGGAAAATTTTATTTCTTTTATTAATTTCTTTAAGCAATAAAATTGTAAAGAGTTCCTTGGATTTTTTCTCATTAAGAGCTTGTGGAGAAAGAACCTTAAAATTAAACTCAACTTTCTCACTTTATCTTCGTGGTATGCCAGATATTTATGTACAAGTCTACAAAACTTATATATTAAGTTATTTGAGCTATAATTCTGACCTCTATGAAATAGTGGGTTTGTCTGGGAAAGCTTACCAACTATTATTTTAAATATGCCCGACGTATAAGCTGATTGTAAATTCAACCCTTTAAGTGTTATATAATCTGCTTAAATTGTAATCGATACATTGTGTATAATCAGTTTACTTGTACAATTATTAATGACAAACATAAAATATTTGAAATAACCGATTTTTTTTAATACGCTTAATAAAAAATACTTTCATGATATGTCTATGTACTATTAGAAAAATTACAGAGCGAGAAGTAGTAAAATTTATTTTTTTATTAAAAGGCAAAAACGTATCTTCCCCGATGCCGGGCATATTTCGTTAAAATTTTCATATACATACGTGACTATCGTGAAGGGCATATTCGCCCCAGCCGAATATACTATATACTACACTCTTACTTGTTTTCATTGCGTACTTATTGAATCATAAACGCACGTGTGTACGAGAGTAAAAATTATATTTGCAATATTTTGTCTGGAATTATCATGAACAATGTAGAAGGTAATAAAAACGTAAAAATAGCAGGCAGAAGTTTGGCAGAGGCAGAGTTTAATTTTCAATATTGTGAGGACAATAATAAGTTAAAAGGGTAAGTAAGTCTGGTGTGATATTAGGTGTAAATAAAGTTGTGAAGTATTTTAGTACTGCGTAACAAACATGTGTAAGTGTCATTATTTCATTTGCTATTGAAAAATTCACAAAAATGTTTTTAAAACGTAAAAAACCAAAATTAAAAATTCATCAAATTTGTTACTATTTGACCTGTACTGAAGTAAGAGTTCACTACTGAACTGCTGCGCCAAGCGTATAAGAATGTATGTGTCTGGCTCTAACTCATTTGAATTTTTTAGACTATGTGTATGATCTCCAGTAGCTTAGATATTGATTTGAAACTATTTCTAAAGTAATATCAGATAATCGTAACGAAAGAAGAGATTGTTGGAAAATTAACTTTTCCGGGAAATATGAGCACACTAGTCTAGGAATAACTATCGTAATAGTAGGCAGAATTACATAATAAGCTGATATGTTCTTCTTAGCCCACTTAGAGTACATTCTAGATTTCATGGGAAAAGAGCTCAAATAACTTCTGTCAGATTCAAAGACAGTTATGTGAATATTTTACGACATTAAAAATTAGTGTGTTTCAGATACAAATTTCAAGATAATGCTTTTAATAAATTATCTAACATTTTTGAAATTTTCTTCTTCAGACTCTGACGCACAGAAGCAGATAGAGGGTTTTGGGAATTCGAGTAAAGTACAAAAAAAATTCAAAAAAAAATATTAAGAAATTCCATACAACCACTCACTGAATTTTGTTTATTTTAAACATTTAAACCCAGTACTCGTATACTTCAAGAACAAAATATTTAATAACGAATCTCCTAAAACGCCTTTAGGCGAATAGCAGAAAGTATACAAAAATTCATGGGTAACCACTGTTTGTTCCATACCCTTAAAATTTAATAAAAAAATAAATATTTTCTTCTTAATTTATCTGCATTAAGTCTTACTGCATTGACGTTGAAGGAGAAAATCAATACTCGTACAACAAAAATGAAGAAGCAATTTAAAAAAACACTGTATACGAGTATTTGCTCCGTTAAAGTAATTTCCTTACGAGATGTGGATATCGTTTTGCTGCGCACAAAAAAATTATCATATTTTGCATCCATAAATTCATATTCAATAATAATATGAGCACAACACTTGGCTGACATGGCTTGTCATTAAATTACTGAATTCTGCCATTCGCTTTCATATTTTTTTTTCTTTCTTGTTGAAATAAATATTATTATGTCAGTACACGATATATAATTTTTTCTCACATTTTAAAAATGCAGATGCTTGCACTTCCGCAAAGGATACAATATTTTGTATCTTTTTTCTTTTCTTGTGTTATTATTTTTCGGAATATGAAACTAAAGCAAGTGATAAGCTGTAGCTTATAAGAAAATTTTCGATTTGCCTTCTTTGTTTTTTTCCTGTCTTTAGATGACAAGGGTATCATGTGTATATGAGTCTGTCAAAAATATTTAATTTTTGAAAAAGAGTTTTATTCTTGTTTTTTTTTTATTTATTGCTGTTGTGTTGCAATTGGAAGATTTTCTGTTTATATATAAAAAATCTCTTTTTTTAAGGCATACATTTTTATTAATATAAAAAGCTTACTTTTCTTATTAATTAATGGGTTTAATCATAAAAAAACTTTAAGTTTATTAAGAGCTTAATATTCAACTTTTGTAAGGAATTTTGACTTATTGGCTTTAAAAAAAGGCCTTTCCAATTCTTTCAAAAAATGTATCAAAGTCAATTATTAAAATAAAATAAAAAGTACGAGTAAACCTACTGTCTTCTTTTCTGTTCGCTTGCAAAGTAAGTGCGAAAATCTGCAGGCGGTTGTTGTAAGTCGTTGTTTTCAATGCAATTCGATTCATATAATAACTTAAATCACCGCGTAACACGCAATGTAATTTAGCGCAGCACTTTCATGTGATAATGAGTAAATTGAACACAGGCGCTAACATTGTGCCGTGAAAAGTAACCTTGTATGACAAATGCCCCTTGAGAGAAATAATAAAGAGGAATACAGTCGCTAAAAAGGCCTGAAAGTAGATAAAGCGAAACTATTACTTGATACAGAAAAAAAGCAATAACAGTTGCTTCGAAACCCTTATGTGTGAAAATTGTATTTCATGATAAAAAAAAGGTTGACATCAGTGTTGCTAAGTTTGAAATTTCATAACGCATCAAAATGGGGAAAAACGCGTTAATTCAACAAAAACGCATCATGTATTGACTTTTTTATTTCTAAACCTTATTTTGTATAAAAAGTATAATATTTTGTATTAAAAGCATAACTATGAAACACACGGTTAAGCGGCTAGTAAATGACCAAAGTAGGCTGTTGGCATGCTTGTCAAACTTGGCCTAGTAATCTATCGTTAAAATAAATTTAGTGATATTTAATCGCATTTGCTATACAGTAATATTGTTAACGATATTCGCTGTTGAGCAAAACCAGCTTATGCTTTTACAGTCTTATCATATACACAGCTGTTTACCGTCCCTAAAATTATATATAAGAACCACACAATATTACTGCAAGTGACGAAATATGTATTGTAAAAAAAAGTTTCAATTATCGGTTCTTTAAAATTTACAGAATCGCACTACAGGTCATCAAACTCGTTGAGGAGCAATTCCGTCGAACATAGTGTAAATATCAATTAAGTGTTTGTAAGCGAATAGTGTATATTGTAACATGCGCCAAGTCATTCTATACGTCAGTCCGAGTTCTTGCGAACGGCGCCGAATCCACTCTCCACGGTCTTCGTGTACACTCTCAGCTACGTTCGCTATATTTTCACAGCATGCTGGATATGACCTATTTTGTCGAATGTTATCTAATAATGAACGCTGGGTATCAAAATGGTTGATGGTGTTGCAAATAGTACGCTCAGTAGGTCGATTATATTGACCATAATTTGAGTGAAGTGAACGAAACTCATTATAATAAAGTTGAACGATTTGTAAACTTTGTTCAGGCGTAAGTCTTTCCATTATGAAACGCCAACCAATACTAAACAAAAATAACATGACAGCATGACACGACTCACACGTGATCTGTCGGTTGGATAAAGTATCTCTACGTGAATCACCCATTATTTACTGAATCTTCAAAATTTCGAATTAACCATACTCATTGTTTTTATTTCTTACCAAAAGAAAAATTACCTACAAGAGATTTGCGTTTTGCTTAATCCAGTAAATATATCGGTAATATGACCTATTTGACGCTCGGATGGTGGCAAAGGCATCTCTTCTCTTCAACCAGTTATTACTGCTACAATTAGGTATATTGCGTGTCAGGGGTTTTGGGTGACGTACCTTGTCACGTAGTTTCAAAAATCGTCTTTTACCAACGAAACGCACAAATCCTTAAGAATGTGTAAGTTTTTACGTACCTTGGAGCTGAAATCGTTCAAAGAATTTTGTTTTGCCTTTGAATTTTTCTTTGACGTTGAAGCGGTGCTCCATAATTGAATTCTATAGCTAAATATAGACATTAGAGTTGCGTTGTATAGTTTCCACTGAGTGACTTTTGCATCAATGTTAGACTTTCCCGCTAGCGGGCGTGGTGAATACCAAGGTACTTGACTTCATTGTGATGCGTAAGAGGTCAGTTGTTAGTTTTCACAGAAAAAATTATGGTAAAAATAAAATCATCAAAATTTTTGCCTGAAAAAATAATTTGTATGCATAGACATAAATATCAAAAAAGTAGCCTTGGGTATCGTATTTTGTTGTTTTTTACAAAAATAGTAGGGTTTGAATGTGGACAATGAAAAAAAAGGAGAAAACTACAATGAAGTTTCTCATACTTACGTAGTAGAATATACTTTACATCTAACCGCACAATCCAAGTTAGGGCCTAAGCCACAGCTTAAATTATTTCTGTTATTTTACTTCGTATTAAGTAGCTAAAATAAGAGCGATAACGTTGTGCCTGAGAGCTGTTAAAGTTTGATTACTTTTGTAATTACCGCAAAACATGACTATTGACTATGTTTCAAAGCATTCACGCGTAGAAAGTTTACTACCCTCTTTTCCTTTGCCACCTACAATTTCACGACTTTTCCAAGTAAACTTTCTGTGTGTGAAAACCTTCCTTGATCCTTGAAAGCAGGAACTATTTGTATTCGTATTTCTGACTTTCAGTCAGGGTTTAGAAAACATTATAACACGACAACTCTTATGACAAATTTGGTAGATGAAATACGGCGCAATATTGACTACAAACATATTTAAGCTTTAGTCAGCTTAGATTTGAGCAGAGCATTTGACTCTATATGCCATGAAATGTTGTTGAATAAGCTTTATACAAGGTTTTCGTTTGCTAAGAACGCTTGTAAGTTAATAAAGTATTTTTTATTAGGCCGTCAACAATTCGTTCAGAGTGGGTTAAACCTGTCAACAGTTAGAGAAGTTTTCCGTGGAGTTCCTCAAGGTTCCGTTCTTGGCCCGCTATTCTTTAATATTTACATTAATGACATTTTCGATAGCTTTTCTGATGTTTGTAGCCACTTATATGCAGATGACCTTCAACTGTTGTTTTTTTGGAAAAACAATGATGTTTACTCATTAGCAGCTGGTATTCATAATAACTTATATGGAATTGAAAGATGGTGTGATGAAAATTTTATTGTAGTGAACCCTAAGAAATCAAAAGCTATATCTTTCAACGCTGCGGGATTCAATATGCCTCAAATATTTATGAGTGGTGAAGAAATCAAGTATGCGGAATATATCAAAACTCTTGGGATTATTATTGATGATAGGCTCACATTTAACCACCAACTGAACTATGTGTTTTCACGATTATAGTTTTGGGCTGCGAAAGCTTTATAATATAAATTGTTCATTGCCATTAAACATTCGCAAACTTGTTGCACACGCTACGCTCATGCCAGTTTTACTCTATGGCCTAGAGATATATAGTGGAACCACTGAGACCAATATTGGAAAACTAAAAATATATTTCAATAGGATAATCAGATATTTTTACAAGCTTAAGGCAAGAGATCACGTGTCTGTTTATGTGAAAGGTTTCCTAGGATGTTCCTTTGATGATTTCTTAAAACTCAGATTGATGATGATATTTTATAAAGTTTTCAAATATAGTTCACCAAATTATATTTTATCCAGATTTGACTTTGGAAACTCTTCCAGATCTCATACGTTAATATGTCCCAGATTTTCCTCTCAAGTTATGCAGAGATCTTTTGTGGTCAGATTTTGTCGAATTTGGAATTCAATTTTACCTTATACTGACAGACACTTTTCTCATTCGCTTTCTGAATTTAGAAATGCAATTTTGTCATGCCTCCGAATTTTTGGATTCCCTTTTCACATTAGTAATGGTGGTGTACTTATTATATTGTGTGAATTTTTTTTCTTGTAGAAGAATATGAATCTGTTCAAATACATGATAATATACAGGAATTATGGTTTTTTTTTCTATTTTTTTTCCATGAGTTGCTTTAGTAAAACCGCTATTTTAAAGTATAGATGTAAATATAATAGCAAGCTTAAAGTCTGATATGCATCAATGTCAATACGTGTCAATAATATAAACTATGTAATCAATTTGGCCTTTTTGTTGGCTTAAAGATTATGAATAAACTGAATTGAATTGAATTGAATTGAAAACGGTATAGTTTCTGTCAGTGAGAGAAATTACTCTGGAAACAATACATGACGCAAAGTAACTACGTAAATCGCAATTTTTACTAAAATGCAAAATATGGCTTAATATGGCCCCTTAATTTATTATTAGATAAAAATATATATGTACAAGCACACAACATACATAACATAAAATTAATGTGTGCCTGGCAAATTATGAATCAAGGATATTGTAAAGAACTTTTAATTACTTGGGAAAGGACACTAGTTTTGCTCGTAAAAAATCAAAATCATTAGCAGCACCCAACGAAAAATAACAATATACAAATTTTTTTTTGTTGTAAATATCCTTAGTAAAAGGAATGCTGATAAAAAGCACCCTTAATCCAATGTAATAATAGTATTTTGAGATCCTGGCGGAAAGCTGTGTTTCTGCCAGAGGAGTGTCTAGCTCACAGGAAGAAATATTCATTCCTTCATTCATACCCATCCCTCCAATTGAAAAACGTTTGTGTTGGTCTTTTATATTTTGCATTTGCATGAGGATTTTTGACAGATAAATTACGATTCACGCTCTAATATAGCTTGCGCTCTAAACTTTCCACAAATAACCCTTTTGTTTTAAATTTAATTGAATTAATGAATTATTTTTTTATGTTGAAGTTTGTAAAATTTATGTTCATCTGCAGGTAAGAATTACTATGCAAATGTATGTTTGTAGTCTTTAACTCATCGATACGAAGAATTTGCGAAAAAAAAAACACCGATTTTTTATTTCATATATTTCCGTATTCTGCTATAAATGCATGTTTTTGCATATTTTGTGATAAGAGCATGCATTTACAGTATTTTACTTTTCTTTAAAGCTTTTCGAAAATACATGAAAAAAACATCGTCGTCGGGCCGTAATTCTTCTAAAATCAAGTCAGCCAAATGGTGTTTGCTATCGCGAGATAGCGAACATTCTGTTGGCCAGAAATTTATGATATGGAGCGATATGTGGTTCCAATAGTACGGTTGTACTTGCCACATAGCCAACGAAACGAAGGTTCTTTTGCGTGAGAAATTCTCTTGCGATGCTACAATAATTGGCCGCAGCAATCAAGTGATTTGAAATTGTCAGACTTCTTTCTTTGAGAATATGTAAAACAAAAAGTGTACATCAATAAGCCAGTAGTAATTCAAGAGCTAAAAGATGAGATACATTATACCCCGTGTAATTACCCACCGCTTAAATGCCTTTTTCGTTTATTCACCCCTTAAATTCAATCCCGGTTTTTTTTCTTACTTATTTTCATACAAAAATACATTTTGGGTAATTACCCAAAACATTGTATCCCAAATCCAAAAATTCCCTAAAATTCCCTAAAAATCCCTTCATTTATTTACCCAACACTGCCTACATCTTCACTCAACTCTGTGGGCAAATTTGTCACTTGTTAAACACAAAGTGTAAATTTTTGTGAATTCAGCCAATTTGCTTTTTAACGTTCTGATATGCTTTTATTATATACATACATGCATGTACTCCTGCTATTTTTTTCTATATATGTATGTATAATTTTTGTGATAATGAAATTGTTTTTGTTTGTTTTTATTGAATAAAGTATTTTATTTTGAAAACTTCTTTTGTGTTAATTTTTATTTTGACGTATGTAACGATTTTGATTTAATTTAAGTCCCTTTGAATAAATGCCTTCGTAGAGGTACTTAAACGTCTTCGCGTAATTACCTTTATGAGGTAATTAAACGTTTCCGTTTTAATACCTTACCTCGCTCAATTACCCAAAAATTACACAACTTGAGTGAGGTAATTAAGCGGGTTTTACTGTAATCTAGAATACTAATTATCATCGAAACTATGACGAGTTTTTGAACGATGTTTCGATTTATGCATAATTGCTATAGATATTTTTATTACAATAAAAAATATTAAGATTATTCTATGAAAACTTTTTGCTTGATTTGAAATTCACATCATGTTTTTTAGTTGGACCCCCTTTTACATACAACGGATTATTTCCAAACCGAAACATTTGCAAAACGTCTGAATCGAAGCCGCGCTCTTATAAATTTTAGAGTAATTTTTTGCATAATATTCTTTATTTTACAAACCGGTTTTCATTAACTACTTTTCCTTAAGGTAGGGTAAATCAATCACAGAGTTCTTTGAGCCCAGAAATCATCTTTACTTTATTAAATTTTATTAATAAACACATGTTTGCAACTAGATACGAGTACTTTTAAATCAAATACTTAACGAAATGATTGAAAGTAAACATGTTCTAGTTGACTAACAAATCGTATATTTTGCATAAATTTTCAATTTACTCGTAAGATATCGACGAAACTTGAAAATTCATCTACAAATAAACGGTAAAAAATAAAATTTTTCCCCAGGAAATAAACATTGAAATTTCACTGGCAAACAACACAGACTAAAGGAAAAATGAATACACAACTTAAGTAGCTGAATTGAAAAGGAAAAGAAAAAACAACCAGAAGTTGCGAATAATGTAATTTTTCAGTTGCACCTTTTCTGGTTAAAACGAATAGCAGCCGACTGAATGGAAAACATTTTGAAGGAAGCAAGAGAAAGAAATAAAAATGTAAACATCATCAAAAAATTGGCATGCTTAACATGGTTCAATGTTTATACAAAATAAAAAGTGTAAAACCAAGTGTAGAAAAAAGCTAAAAGAACTATTTCAGAAAGGTGGGAATTAAGAAACAAAAAATTGCTAACAACGAAACAACGATTAATTTTGCAATGCAGTACACTCACAGAAGCGACAAGCCCAAACGAAAAAGCATTTAACATTTCCTTTTATATTATTTTTTTTTTTTTTTTGGGTTCTGGGTCCGTTCACTGACAAATGGCAACAAGGAGCTGTACGAGATGTGAAAGGAAAGGAACATATAACAAGCACATAAACCTAAATTGTTATAAATGGCTACGATAAAGAAAAAATAATATTTTTTCGCAAGTATAAATACATACACACATATATATGTAGATACGTTTGTGTGTGTGGAATACTAACACATGGGAGCTTATGACTATAAACCCTTAAGCTAAAGGCGTAAAGTTTAGCATCAATGCGTAGAAAAAATATTGAAAAAACTGCTGTTATACGAAAAACTAAAAGTGATAGGGTTCGAATTTGTGGGAGCGCAGATGCCCAAAAAACACCATAATTCTACGAGTATATACAAAAAAACGCACAGTGTTTGATGTTGAAAAAATAAATGGTCGAAATCTGTCATTTTCATACCCACCCTATTCTTAGCTAAGGCGCAAGCAAGTATTGTCTCATAGTAGCCTACTGTCATATAAAGAATTCCTTTATATAACAATTTTTGTTGCCAAAACAATTAATCTTTTTTGGAGGTTAGTTTTTATGAGCCTCCAGAGCAAAATTTGTTAAAAAATTGGTACCACTGGGTGTAATTTACTGACTGGAGATGTCGTATTTTAAGTTGCTAAATCTGTTATCGCTTTCCAATTTTCTCTACTTATAATGCGACAAACGGTCACATGCTAATCTAACTCAGTCAAATCTAAGTATAATAATTGGTTGGACGTCAAATTTTAACGCCAGGCGGAAGGAAACCATTCAATATATATAGGAAAAAAATCAAACCAATTGCTTTTATATCAAGCTCAAGCCGTGTTAAAAGTATTTTAAGTGCTTATTGTATAATATAACATAATTGTAAGTCGAAAAAAAGTCTGATTTAAGAAAAGCTTAGAACCACTTTTAAATTGACTCAACAAATTTGAAATTGATTTTATTTCGAATTCATACTTGGTATAATCCAAGTTTTTTTTTATTATTTATTTTATATTATATTTTTATCTTGGACCAGTACTCAGGGGATGACCCCTACATATGCAGCGCATTGTACTGGAATTAGGAAAATAGGGTATGATGAGGAGGAAAGAGGGAGTAAAGTTCGCGTAATGTTAACGATAACAGCACGAAAGAATGAAACAAACTCCATTGCAGCATGTAATTGATCATTGATCAGTGCCCAGTGTATATACCTTCGACACTGATCAGATTAGCAAAAGTTAGTCCGACACCTTCCACACTACAAGGTAATGAAATTCATTGAAATAAGTGTTTAATAAACATACAATATTTTTTATGAATACGGCCGTAAAATTTTAAATTAGATTTTTGATTTTTGTACATTTGTATATAGAGTTTTAGTTCAAGTTTACCCTTTCTTAAATATTTCTTAAGAAGTGGATTTTTACAATACAAATTTTCGTATTATTCAATAAATTCTGTAAAAGACACCCACTCTAGTGAACTCATTTTCACTGTTCGCTTACAAAATTACTCTGTGTTTGATAGAAACTAGTTTGAAAGCTTATAGTGCAATCTGATAATTGTAAATTTATCGGCATATTCCTTGCACTAACGGTTGTATAATTTTGCACTATAACTTTAACCACGATAAACAGCTGTAGTTTTGTGTACCTGATAATAGACAGCTGATTTCACTGAATAATAAATTTGATAAAATATCGTTATAAATATTATAAATATACTATTATACTAATAAAAGCAATAAGAGCATACCAGAGGCCAAGTTTGACAAACACGAGTTCTAGGTATTGAACAAATTTAATTTCAGACCCAGTTTGAGTGTAGAATAGCCGCTTAAAAACTATATCATTATCGTTTTTTAATATAAAAATACAAAATTTGTTTTTACAAATGAAAAGAAAAATTCAAAATTCGGTGCGTTTTTGTTGAAATAACGCGCTTTTTTTCATCTTTTTGCTGCGTTTTAAAATTTCAAAGTTGACAACGCTGCAAACACACTTTACCTAGCGTTTAGACATATGAGTAAGAGTTCGAAAAAGTCAATACACCCACATTTACATTTTTCGCACTCGCAGCTAAATTTACTTGCGAGTGATATGTTGGCTCTTCCATGCAATCAAAAGCTTCAGATAACCTGAGATCGAACTAATCTTAATGACCACGGATACTTAAATTTGTGACCTGTTACAACTTGTTTCGCCATGCAAAATTTTGAGAGCGAAACATCTTATTTCAGCATAAAACAACAAGCCAATCACGAAGAACTGACTGTCTTCTCTGATTTCGATAACAATTCACCACTAAGAAAAAGAAATAATGTGCCTAAAATATTTTTTTTTTTAGCTTTTATTTATTTATTGAATCTTCACCATATAAACTTACAATAAGTTTGCAAATCTTAATACTAAACATTTTTACGTAGCACGTGTTCATCGTTCAGAGCTCATCCATATCTGGTCGATTACGCGGGGAATCGTACTACGCATTACAGAGAGAATTCGTTTTTCAGCCATACGCTGTGGAACAAGTTGCCTGCATACGTGTTTCCTGTCTGGTACTACTCCCTGTTTACCCTCCTCACAATCTATTTTCCTAGTTCTATTTTCCTAGTTCCCCTGAGTACTGGTACCAGAAAAAAAAATAGTGACATAATTTTTAATCAGTAAGGCCCAAGTACCCCGCCTGATTAATTATGCACCAGACAGTTGCTTGTTGTTAGTAAATTTGTTTTTTATGGACTGTATGAGAACCTTCTGCGACCACTTTTGAAATTTTTCATTCAGATGTAAATGTGCTTCGTCCTCGAAGATGTCTTCATTATCCAAGTCGATTAACTTGTCGTAATCGGACTTAACTTGACATCTGCCAACTTGTTGGTTAAAATTGCAAAAAAATGGCATTACTTAAATGTAAATGCCAGTCGTACAGCAGCTATGGGCTGCAAAACAGCTCTCACGTCATTGTAATTATTTCTTAAGTGCGGTCAGGCTTGTTGTTTTTGTTGTTCGGTCTTCGAGAGCTTTGCGTCTCACTAGCACTGGTTAATGGTTTGCCTAAACTAACTGTTTTGGTTTACAGTTGTTTAGAGGTATTTCTGGGTTATCCACGCTGCAACTTCCTTTGTGAAGGCATAGGTCGTTATAGTTAGTCACAGCGACGTTACAAACGTACTGTTAATACCATCTTGGGCATACGGTCTTTGTCACCCCGCCCATGCTGTGCATGCTATACTTTGCAAATTTACTTCGCAACTGTATAGTTACTAAATAAATAAATATAATTCCATTTGTTCCATTCTTAATGAAACACCCAATATAAAAGTTTAGCTTTTTTGTTTCAACCTTGCCAACTGAAATCAGGAAGGAAAACAATTATTTAACATCTTACTATATATCAGTAATAAAATTGTGTATCTGGCAGATATTTCACAAGATCCTACAAAATATACTAAAGAAGTATAGAATTAACTGTTTTTTTTTTTTTATTTCCTTTGAGGGGCAGCTTTTGCATTGCCATACTCCTAAGTTGAACACTCTGTGTTCTGGAGAAGGGAAGAGATCAGATATTATCTTGTCAACTAAAACCTTAGGGAGGGAATACATTGTTGGGAAAGAACTAACGACATCTTTATTACTGGTTAATGGTAATGGGTAGAATGGGAATAACCATGTCCCAAAAAATGTTCTACAGACCATCATGTCGGTGATCATGTTTAAGGTTCCCCTGTCTTGGCTGATACGTAATGGCTGTAGTTTGGAGGCAAAAATACATATCTCCAAGGATGTTCAATGTACGGCTCATTCCGTCTTAATGGTTATTTTCAATAGGTTGGCGTGCCTCTTGGCTGAAGAGTTATGGATATGGTTTAGGTCTAGGCTATCAGGAAGAAGTATTCATAGCTCAGATAATAGTAAGGCTCCTAAATTCTTAGAGGTGTTTTAAATAGTAAGGAAGTAGGTGCTAAGGAACATCAGGCAAGTTTGCTTAGACTTAAATTTTTTATAAAATTATGAATTTCTGGATTTTCTATTAAATTACTTATATGAGGGACTAGACAGCCCTAGAACTTCAGAAAGAGACTTGCTAAAATTAAACTGGATAGATATTTACAAGAAATTACCACCTGCGAGTACCTGGTATGAATCATGGCTACTGGAGGTAGCAGATTTGCGCTTAATTTTGATATACCAGACAAGACTGTAAAACTAGCGATGACGTAAAACAAATCTATTTCCGTTTTAAATAGTTGCTTACGTTTGTTTTAAGTATTTTTTTAAATGAAATATTTTACCACATGTTATGGGAATGAATGTCATAATTAGTTTTTCTGCCTGAAGGTTTGCTTTTCATACAAAATTTCTTACATGGTGTAGTATAGTCTCGTATTATATTTACTTGTTATATGTTTGAACAATTTCACTGAAAGCTTTCATATGTCGGCTTAAATTTTTCATCATATTATTTTTTGCATTTGGAACTAAAAGTGTACACCATCAGCGAAACTAATTTTTCTTCAGCTAATATTGAGAAATATTAAGTTTCTTTTAACTGTGTCTTTTTCAATCATTTTATTAAATAAAATGTACTCGTATTAAGCCTCTTAAAAAATAGAGAGGTAAAAAATATATACTTAATTTAATTATATACTTAAATTCAATTGTTTAACCCTTAAGTGAACAACATGGTCTGGCCGGACACTTTTCAGAGTTTTCTTAATATTTTTCATATATAGCATAGCCATAGGTTACTGATTTTCTATGAATTCCTCAATAAAGGTGTTTTGTGTAGAAATATGTCAAAAAAATAATAGTTTTTAATCTGTGGGCGCGATAATCGTTCTCAAGAAATTTATATTCTTGTTTGAACCTCCAGGATCCAGCCAGACCCTATAACAATATGAACAAAACACTCTGCATAGAAACAAACAGAACGTGTAAAAATCACACTATGCATAAAAAACATTTTCTTTGTGTTTATTTCGAAGAACTCGGCAAAAAATAAAGCTGTTATACTGCAATCAACAGTTCACTAGAGTACTACTGTAGTGGGTATAAAGAAAAAACCGGAGGCAATCAAGTATTACAACAATGTCAAAACAGCTATAGATGTTATGGACCAAATGCTTAGCAAATATACTACTAAGCGCAGAACAAATCTATGGACCTTTGCACTTTTTTATAACATGATCGACATAATGGATTTGGCTTCATACATAATATATGATGAAAACCTGTCAGTGAAAAAGACGCAAGGCGCCAGAAGAACATTTTTGCGTTGAAGAACGAAGCAAAAACAAGAAAGTTACAGCAAATTTTGTTAGTAGGTCGGGAATAGAAGCTTTTTTTAACAAAACCATTCAGGTAGTAAAAAACAAAACGAACTGTTTAGAAAACATGCTATTCTTTTACCTTTTCAGGAACCTAAAAATAAATCAAAGTGTGCTATTGGTAAGGACATAGACAATGTCAAGCATAGCACTAGATTCTTCTGCCAATTCTGCAAAATTCCTAATTGCCTTCAGCATACTCAATGTTACATGTTTTAAATGTAACTAAGAGTGTATATCCTATTGTGTATATGACTACTATTTTAATGAAACGACAACATTTTTTAATTTCTTTTTTACTTGTTTACATTTTTTGTATTTTATTATAATTATTTTTAAGGATGAATAAGAGATAAGATTAATTTAAAAAGCCAACAAACATATTTCATCGCAATAGAATTTAAATTCCATACAAAATATGTTAGTTTTTTTTAGAGGAAATGAATGTTTAAATAAGCACACGAGACAAAACACGAACTTTTCTAGAACACGTTTATTGAATGAAAGAAGTTTCAGAGTCTTAGGTTAACTTATTCCGGTATGTTTCTACAATAGGAAATTGACAAATGACATTTACTTAAGTATAACAGTTAAACGTAAAGTATGTGGATTGTGAAAAGTAAACAACAGGGGGATATCTACAAAATATAAGGGACTCCAGCCAGACCCTGGTGTTCATTTTCGTAAACTCATTTTGGTGTTCACTTAAGGGTTAAGCATATATCTAACCCTTATAAAAACAAAAATTTTATATGTATGTACGTGTGTTGTATTATTACTCTTCTTAAAGGCAGAATTAGTTTGTACGTTCTTTTCCGTTCTGACTTAGCTGTTTTGTTTCTGTTCTATATAAATTATATGTACGTGGTTTGTTTTATTTCTTCGTTCTATTCTGTTGCGGACTAATCCGTTGAAAATTTAATTCAACGTTAAGTGACGGCCAGATATGTGTATGTTTTATTTTTTTCAGGTATGGAAACATTAATTTTTTATTCAAATGTATATAATTTTTTTGTCAAGAGCTAAAAGAATTTGTTTCAAAGATTTTTAAAAGATAATACATTTTTATCAATTAAGCAACTATGGATGATCAAAAGAATATTATTTTAGTGGAGAAAAAATTATATTTTGTAGTATAAGAAGTGTCATAAACGCTGCAGATTGTTAGAAAGAAGTGGGCTGTTTGATCACCATTTCTAAATGATTAATTTGTTTTCTTTTTTGTTTTTTCACACAAGATAATATTTATGTACATATTTTATTCTTCATTTCAATGTTTGTTTTTATTTATGCTCTACTGAAAAAAACAACTGAATATTTTCACGGAAAAAGTAATTATAAAATATTTGCTGCTGAAATGTCACAGAACGTCACAGAACGAAAACAGAAAGTAAAAACTAATGAGGCCTTAGTGCTTTTGATAAAAAGTTTCTTTAAACGGGTGATTCATCGTGAAGTTTAACTAACAATATAAAATAAAACCGATAAATTTGAAAGTGAACTCAAAATTGTAATTATCAGTTAAACGAATAATTTACGGTATTTACGGTTTGAAAATAATATCATATAAATGCTAACCACGACTACGTCTGAGGTGACCCATTCGGTGACTAGTTCGAGAATAGCGACTGATTTCTTTCGAATAAAACGAGCAATATTTATTTCCAAAGCATTAAGTGATGTCGTTTTGAAACTGTTGGCAGTAGCCTTCTATGACTGCACTTTAGTGGGATCCTTCCCTGGCTGGTGTGTAATAGTAATCATAGGCACTTTTAATTCTGCAGGGGATGTAAAGTAGCGTTAAAAATTAAACGAAGAATTCTGCTAGCCACAAGAGGTAATTGTACAAATATTTTATCAATACCTGGAGATTTTCAGGAACTTATTATTTTTATGACGTTTTCGACATCTTGAATACACAGTCTCAAAGACACAGGTGGCCTAAGAGCATGTGATGGTGATTCAGCTGCATCATTTGTAGTAGAAATGTTTCTCAGATAGTTAACATACACCATCCCATTTCGGAATTGAGGCTTGTTCAGTCATTAGTTGAAGTTCGCAAACTTAGCTTGCCCCTAACAGCACTTTTCAAACCATTTGTCGCTTTCGGATTGAGGAGTACCATCAAGACTTTCCATATAATTTTTAAAGGAAGCCATTCTGAACAACTTGAAGACGCTGTGGTGGTGTGAGTCTTTTCGTGAAGACTTGCCAAATGATACTGTGATATGAGTGATACGTGATCTGCAAAAAAAAAAAAAAAAATCAAACCTCACGATCAATTACCCGATACGTATTATTTAAAACACATGGTTATCATATGAATATGATGTTTCTTAGAAGCAATTGTTAATTGAAGTGTATAAACAACTTAGAGAATATTTGTGTATCTAAGCCTATAAAAACAACAACATCTAAGCGTCTACAGATATTTGCTGAAACATTTGGTTGGCTTGCTCTGCACATATACATACTTAAACATATTTAATCGGCTAAAGCTCTTGAGGGAGTTAAATCAACTTTTAGCATATCATATAGATACGTGATAGCGAAATGCTTTGTAGATGTAAATGTTAGTTTTCAGGGGGAAATTACATACATAAGTAAGTGTATTAGGTTGTACACTTCCTTGCGTTCGAATAAATGTGCTTAATATTTTTACCCACAGCGACTTGTAATCTTATTATAGCGTTAGTAGTGGTATACACATACAATCATATGCAATACTTGTTTTATTTGCGGCCACCTGCATGTATAAGTTATAATATTTATATCAATACCATATAGACAAGAGATTAAATCAATGATTAAAACATATAGAAGCTTTTCTGAAACATTTTTTTGAATTGGGTTGGAAATTTGTTTATCTGACGCCGGTAAAATAACTAACTTGTACATAATAGACATCTAAAAGCTGAAACACAATTTAAGAAATATTTAAGGCTCAACTTGAACATGTGGCAACAATATTTTTTAATGTTTTTTTTTTTTTTTTCTTTAACAATTACGTTTTTATCTTGTTTCACTATGATACAGTATAACTAGAAGATGAAACAATTGTACGGTAATATGCTTTGCAATAAACAAACTGCTAATATTTTACCGCACGTCATAGCTTATAGAAAGATGAAATTTGATGTAATCTGCTAAGGAACACTTAGGTTTAATTGTTTACAAAGAAAGTTATAACGCAATTCCCTTGTCCTTGTTTATAAGATACGAGGCCTTTCAACACACGTAGCATACACTATACATTTTAAATGGCAATATTCCAAGGCAAACACGCTGTTATTTAGTATATGATTGAGCATAGTAATATTATATGGTGAAATCTAACAATTTATTTGTTTTTTATTGCAAAATATGTTATTTTTCTATTGCACACTCCCCCCACAGTGTACGACTAATCAAGACATTCTATTTTGTGGGGATTAGTCACGTGGGAATTCCTCATTTGTTGTTTGTTTTATGTGTTGTTGGCCTGCCAAACCTCTCACCGTGGTGTTATTGGTAGAACGAGGATGGGCAAAACCTCTGGGAAATTCTTTTTTGCAGATCGTGCTTGTACTTCCTGCATTTTAGCTGAAATATTCTGGCTGTGGTTTAAAGCTAAAATCGCAAGGAGGTGATTAGTCTACCCTGATAACTATAGTGCACGCCTCTTTTCGTGGCTTAGTAACCCTCCGAGTGGCTGTTATCTTGCAACAGATACAGTATTAGTTTCTCGTTTGTTGAAGCAAATAAAATTCTAGGAAGCCGAATGACTTTGGATCCTTCACCAATAGTAAATTGAAAGAATAGAGATCTGCAAAGCCCCCGAAAGGTTACGCTTGCATACCATCCCAGCGCTGAACATGGTTTAGGAGTCTACTGTGAGTGACACGTTCAGTCTCTGGTGTATACCTAAAATCGCAGGAAGGAGAACTAGTCTTCCCTGATAACTATTGTATATGCCAGTTTGCGGGAGTTAATAACCCCCAGAGGACCTATTGCAGCAGATATCTGTAAGGTACTGAACCAGAATTGATGGTTAGACGGGTGATTTGGTTAAGGACTGATGTTCTTAATTGACTTCGATATACCAACTTATTAAGACTTGTCTTGCATTGACTGCAGGATAGATTAGATGGAACGAGCGCTCTTTAACAAGGGGTTTGTCTATATGATTACAAACTTATCGTACAAAGCTGCAACCTGTGTAAGTCTTGCAAGCCACGCGGGGCACTAGTGAATAATTCAGCCCGTGAAGTTTGTCAATCACCAGATAAGATCATTAAGTCTGTTGCGGCTATATATCAATAACACATCTCGGCCCATTGCATAGTACTATGGAATAATGGTTCAACTTTATTATTTACGGAGGCCACTTTTAGTGAAAGAACATGTAGTGAGTAGTTTAAAAAGTTATAAATAATCATTTTGACACAAGAGAGCGATCATTTTTATCCTGATACCGAGTTCGAGACCTCGTGGGTGCTAAAGCATAGTGCAGCAGTTAAGAAACATCTAGTTGTCTTCTAGCTAAAGTCTTTAATTATAATGTCTTGCCTTCGATGTAGGATTGAAAACCATCAGCACTCTCACTCTCTCTTTCTCGCAATATATCTTAAGCAAATCTAAGCTACACAGATATGGTTTGATAGAAACTTCTTTTTTTTAATAAATTATTTGCATATATTCGTTTATTTTAAGAAAACCGTTGGTGATTATTCATTAGCGAATGTAGTGCCATTTTTTCTTGCAGTATACGGGGTAAAAGTTGCCGTTTACCTAATTTATCTTTCTAATAATATAATTCTTGGATTGATATTATTAACAAATAGTGTGTAAAAGTCTACTATTCAATCAAAAAAAATAAAACACTGACATTCTTCGTTAATATTTGAGACGGGATTTGTTCATACAATTTTGCTTCTCACAGTACTTTATGTAAAAAGTTAAAAGCATGTGACAAAATAAATTTCAAAAATCATTTATTTTTTATTCTTGTGTATGTTTTTGTATTAAGGCAAGTTGATTAAAATCCGGAAGTGTTTATGGTACGCTTTTTTCCATTGAAAATCGAACTCATGCAAATTTATATTCAACACAGGATTTTTTATTTTATTTTTTATGTGCTTCTAAGTAAAAATTGTTTTCGATTTAAAAATATGTGCGAGTATGGTGTAGAGTGATGCTAGCGGTGACAGGTGTCTTTAGCTTGTTGTCAATATTATATTGACTTTGGAGCAGCCACACCAGAGTGATGACAACAAACTCATGTCACTAAAAATGTCACTAAAATATGCATGATAAAATAATGAAGAATAAAGTTGATTTTAGGAAAACTTTATACATTTTTGCTTCACATCTGTGTCATAAACTCAGCAAGTTGGAAATTTGCCATATCAGATATTTTTCTGCAACTGCAAACGTACTCAACAAGAAGGGTATATAGGAATTTATCTATGAAATATATGAACTGACCAAGAGACTTTTTAAGTTCCATATGCAAAATAGATTTCTAAACTATCAGAAATTCAACCCATCAGAAATTCAACCAAAAAATTTGAGATCATATGGATCTCAAGGTAGATATTTTAACATCAATGAAACTTTTTGTCCAGCATGGGCTGGACTTAGTTAATTTTTTGTATTTAGTATTAAGACTTGAATACTTATTGTTAGTTCAGATTGTAAAGATACAATAAATACATAACAGCTAAAAAAAAAAATAAATTAACACAGAGCTAATAATTTTTTAATTTTGATTTTTAATATAAATTTATTTAATAATAACGTTCTGATGTAATATACACAAATATGAAGAAAGTATAATTATATGAGTGTTAGTTCACAGGATAAACTAAATATTGTTGGTTTTATACACGTTGACATTTGCTTATATATATACATAGTTTTAGTTTAATTTGTTGGTGTGTTTGTGTTTTTTCAATTTTAATAAAAATAAAATAAAAAATAGCAACATCATAAAAAAAAAATTTTGTGCAAAAAGATTTGTATAAAGATTTGTATGAACAAATGGGTGTATGTACATATGTGTTTTAATGTATTTGAATTATATGTTTCTTTTTACAGATCCATATGAGTGTGTGGGCCAGATCAAGGATGTACCAATGTTTCTAAAACAACAAAATTTTGCAAGATTTCATTCATTTTACTCTATTTTGTAGAAAACTGTTGATTGAAAAATTATATTTATATTAAATGATTTAAAGAAAATATGGTTTTAAATTATAGAATAAAAAAATTATATTGTGACCTTCAACACTAATGCGGTTGATGGTGATATAACAGATAAATTTTAAGTTTTACAATAGCAGCGTTAGTCATGTCACAGTTTTTGTACATTTTATGGTATACTTTTGGTTCTTGGCTACACTTAGTTGTGAAAATAACTTTCAGATTGAATCTCGTATATTACATGGTTGTGTTCAAACATATAATTCAACAATAGTATTTTGCCCCTATAATATTGTCATATTAACCATATTTTTGCTTCTACGTGCAATGCTTTTCAATATTGTAGTTAAAAATAATTACTAATATCTAGCTTATTTTTTCGTCTAGAAGAAAATAATTTAAAGCATGTATTGTAGGTGTATACATGTATTGTAGGTATTTACTCATAAACAAAATATAAAAATCTTAATTTTATTGACCTATTGTGTTGAAGATGTACATATCACTGGACCAGTTCAGAGCCAAACCCAGGTTTGAATGAAAGAGACCATTTCAACAGTATCATATTGGCATATTTCTGCCAAATGGTGTAGCACCGATATGCCTAGGTATATTAGAAAGTGTTGGACACCAATACTCATTTCTTTTCTACAACTTCTGCAGAAATCATTAAATGGAAGATTTAATATCCTCGCATGGCAATATTCCATCAGAACTTCCACCATAGTACGCAAGCTCTGTCAAAATAGATCTCTTAGGACTCGAACTCGGTATCACTTAAACACAATGTATCTTAACGCGAGTGCTGATGAGCAGTGTAGCGGCTGCGAAACAGCTGGTTGTTCCCCAGCTGAGTGTATTCAATTATTTTTTTCTATCTTCTTTGATCAGGAGTTATTGATCGGGGCAATTATAGTTATAATTCAAAGCCAGGTTTGAACTTGAGCCAGACAAAATCCTATCATATAACATTAGAAATATTCAATAAGTTCAAATGTTTATCATTAACAAATATTCTCCTATTATTATACCTCCACTATGTCAGACTCGATGTTGGATTAAAAACTTCACTAGACTAGCTGAACCGGGCAGTTCCTAAAAGTTGACACTTTACTTGCTTTCTACAGCTTATTATCCAATCCATATCTTCTCACTGTAATAGGACACAAACCATTGCATGTTCGTCCGCTATAAAACTCCTGGCTAGAAAGCTTCACTAAAAACTTCCTCTCGCTATCCCGTTTAAAGATAATTGGCATTCACGAACAAATCTGGACGTCGTATAAGCCTCCGTTAGTGCATTCAACCTAGCCTTGGTATCAGTAAAAATTTGGATATAGTCTCCGTATACCCTGCAGTTCTTCAGCCAGCTATGTACCCTGCTTATAGCCGGGATTTTTGCCTTTATTACACCTGCCTTACAGGGGAATACAAATACCTCTCCAACTCCCTAGTCCGACTTGGATCCATCAGTAAAAATCTAAATTCTGTCCTGCTGCTGATCTATACCGACCGCCACTGACACACTGCCTGACAAAACTACATCAAATCACTTCTCATGCCGGTGAACAGCATTGAACATTTTCTGGAAGATATACTATTCTTCCCATTAATTACCATATGTCGCCTCCTTCCACATCCCGCTTGTCTTTTGCCTAATCAACAAACTCATGCCAACTTCCTGCACTATAAGACCAACCGACAGCCAGTTGAGCATTGCAAAAAGGGCTCTCGATCGCGTGGTGCAGGAAGCAATGCGTATTCTACTCTCTACGATCTTGCAGCAAGTTGTTTTCACCAAAGACTTCCGCTATACAAGTGCTTCATATGTTAAATTGGGCTTACCCGCCATACCTGATAGCCAGTAAAAATTTCAAGAATTTATTCCCCATTTTTTTTCACTGACTTTTCAGTACAAGAATTCGGCCACAGCCGAATTGATCACCCTTGACTGGATATTCCGTTGCCAAGACAGTTTAGAATTAAGGTACCTACCTAGATACACTATCAGATATCCTATAGTAATCAACATTTATTTTAAGACAATTATTTTATAAATAAAATTAGATGAGTTTTAAAATTAAAGCTAAAAATTGTTTTCGAATTTCGCTATAAAATCAAATAAAATTTGTCAATAACCAAAACAAACCAGACAATGATGTTGAAATTTTATTTTTAACCCAGAAAAAGTAGCAAATTTCTTTTGTTTTTGTTACCGCTCTGTTTCAATATATTCAATTACATTTATGTTTTAAACGATACAAGTGACTTTTTATTAACATTAAATAAAAATATTTCAGAGAAAGTTATGTTGTTCTATTATCAGCCTCTTTAAAAGTCACTTCTTTTCTTTATTGCCTTCAGCCATCTATTGCAAACAGAAACAATTTTTTAATGTTATTTCTTTTTCTTTTTGGGAATAACATGCAAACTTGATTGTACATACCATAAAAAAAATAAGTATATTCGTTTCTCTTCTTGATGTTGATTTCCTTTTTCAAACCAAGAAAACCCAACAAAACAACAAACAGAAATAAAAACAACACGCACACACACACACAGACACACTTCGCTCAGCTTGATGTCCATCATGCGAAACATTCAAATTATTCAGTTCTTGTCTGACTAGCAACCATAAAATACAAAAACCGAAGAGTGTGTGAGCGTGTGTATAGTTCGGAGTGTATTTGTGTTTACTTGTATCGATGAATGATTCGGAAAACCCACGTCGACAAGAAAGACGTTATAAAGAAGCAATAGTGATGTTTTGCGAAATACAAGATGAAACACTGTCATTTAGTCGTTGCGATTTGAAAGTATCGCTACAGCAAGTCTTGGGTATTTTAAATTGTTACAAAACAATTGTGTGGGCCAATCCATTATAGGCAAGTTCAGGAATTCTTTAAGTTCGACGCATATTTTGAAATACTGGCAAGTTCAAAAATCGGAACATTAGTATAAGTTTTCGATGAAGTTAAAGGGCTTTTATATTAGAGTAATAAAATTCGAAAAAAGTATTACGTTTGTACCTTTAAAATCACTTTGACGGATTCTTCAATCGCAAATGAATTATGACACATGCACTTCACAACTCTATTAATTATTAAAAGCAATGTCTATTAGCACACTAGTCTTGGTTACTTTTCCGACTTGTCTTTCGTTCTGTACACACGTGTTTTTCATTGTCGTCCGTTTTTTCTATACTTATGTTTATTACTAATTTCTAAAAAAACGAAATTATACCGGAATAGGTAGAGTTTTGTTTTGCATCATGTGTGCACGTGTTGTTTTTAATATTTAATGTGTTTACGGCCGTTTGTTTTTTCTATTTGTTATTATTAATTTTTTTTTATGTTTCTCCTATGTATTTATTACCTTACGGTGTGCGCGGTGTTGAACTAATTTTTGTTATTCTGAGCAGTGTCGAAGGTATATACACTGGGCACTGATCAGTTTTAACTAATTTAATTTCAACACTTTAAATACTGTGATAACGTTTGTTTTGGTCGTTCCGTGTGTTAAGTTCACAAACATTACTCCCCCTGTCGTCCTCATAATCTATTTTCCTAGTTTCAGTACAATGTACTGCATATGTAGGGGCTATCCCCTGAGTACTGGTCCAAGATAAAAAAAAAAATAAATAAACTGTCTCCTTGCCAATCTTCGTGATATTGTTCGTGATGCTTCTAGTTAAATATAGTTCCATACTGAAATGTACAAATATAATTGCTATGCACGTACGCAAACATATGCTTGCGCATAAGAACGCAACAACATAAAACAAAATAATCATTGGATGTAGATTTACTTGGAATTTTGCGTTCTTTAGATCATGTACTTTGTTTGTTTTTACCTATATATATTTTATATGTGTGCGTGTAAGTAGTAAGCAGATCAACGACTGAACACTGGATGAGAAGCAAATGCAAACTCGTAACAGTATTTAAAACAACAAAGAAAATTTTTATAAAAATATGCAGACTATTTACATTTTAATGCGCCAGCTTCCAGTTTATCTCTATCACGTAGAGAATTTTATGACTTTTTAGTTTGCACAATAAATTAGACGGTAAAGTTTATTATATTGTTTCATCTTAGGTATGTTTAAAAATGTTCACACCTCTTCTTCGTTTTCAAAACCTATCAGCCTTGTTAATAAAAAAATGTTATACTTATGAAATTTTGAAAGGTATTACAGGAACATGTTTCTTTTTAAATTATCAATAATTTACATAGAATATTGGGATATATATCGGGGTTTTCAGTAACGACATGGACATTTGGTTTTAAATAACACTTGGAATACAATCAAAACTTTTAAGAATGGAACTTCACTTTGCTCATATGGGCACCGCGGACACATCGGCAGCGGTTGATATGGCATCCAATTTTTGATGACTCGGCCACACATTTCGGCCGCAGAGACAGCTATTTAGCGTTCAATGTTGGCTCCGAGTTCTTCCAGCGTTGTTGCCATAGACCAAAGAAAAAGTCTATTCCACTAACGACATAGCCAATTGATTGGTCCATTTCTAGAATAACATGCTCACAACACTTACTCCTTAATAAATCAATTGTAAGGTTTGCTCTGTGGCTTATGACACCTTCTTGCACATATCGTCCAAGTCCATGTGCTCCAATTTGGGTCAAATATAATCGATAATCATGGCGCGATAACGATAGCCATTCAGAGTAACGTGACGATCATTATTGTCGAGGAAAAAATTGTTTCAATGACGCCGCCGGCATACAAACGGCACCAAACAGTTATTTTTTTGTGAACGAAGTGGTGTTTCATGAAGCACATGTGGATTTTCATCAGACAAATAACGCATATTTTGCTTATTGACGAATCAATTGAACCATTAACTACCTTCGTCTCTGAAGATGATTTTGGGCTGAAATTCATCATCTTGGCGTATCTTCTCCAGATCCCAATCTTAAAACATACAACGCGTGAAATGGTCCATCGTCTTTAATTCTTGAGCCAGTTTGAACTTGTGTGGATGTAAACCGAGCTCTTTACGCAAAATGCAAGTGGTATTGGTGATGTCCAGTTTTTGAGAACGCCGCGGAATCGACTGACTCGGATCATTTGCCATGGACTCCTGAACGGCAGCAATATTTTCGTCACTTCGACCAACCTGTTGTCGCACTGGCACATGACTAATACATAGACTTGTCTACTAGGGCGAAAATAACGACCGGAAATTGGAGTAAACGTTCTTATGGTTGCATACAGTAATATCATATGGTTGCATCTTAATAAACTATACTACGACGTAGCCAACTATACTTCCAATTAACCCTGTTACGGTTGTACCCCACCATACTATTGCTGTGATCAATCATACTATGTTACATCAAATCATCATAAAATGGTTATATATGCTTCATAAATATTTTTTATTAATAAATATTTTTGATTTATTACAGCTAATAGATACTTCAATATTAAAGAGGAAATTTGGGCTTTCATTCAGAAAAAAATTTTCTAATTATTTTATTTCATGAAAATATAAATTTATATATAAGTTGGCCGTAATTTATTATCATATGCATTTAAATGAGTTAATTGTAACAAATATATGCTTCTATTAAAATAAAGGTATTTGTGACATCAGCATAGTTCTTTAATGAAAACAATATGGTTACGTATGATTTCTTGGTGTAATAATATGTTTGAGTATGATACTAATATGGTAATTTCAATTACTACTGTGGTTTCTGACAATATTTAACCAAAATGTAGAATAGTTATTTATAATATTTTTGTTACAATACTATAATATATAACAATATAGTGTAATCAGGTACAACAATATAATTCAACAATAGTATTTTGCCCCTTGAATATTGTCATATACAGCATTTATTTTTTTCTACTTGTTCCCAAAGTGCACCCCGTTGCTAAATACGATTTTTGTGATTAATGTATTGGCAGTATTATGGATTTAATGAGCTGCTCAATGGTATAACTTGTACTACTGCTTTGCTATCAGTAACTGAATAATAAACTTCTAACTAGACAAATATTAGCAAAACAACATAGCGGTCGCTACTCGCCTACAATACACCCAAATAAAACTTCTAATACAGCTTAGCTGTGGAAAGAAATTAAGATGATGGAGTAGCATCACGGTATACAGGAAAGTGGCCAACACATACTTGGAAACGTGAAAAAAGTACTATCTGTATTATTCGTATTTCATTTATTTCTCCTCAATAACACGAGGTTTTTTACAATCGTTGTTCTTAACCTATTTTATCTTAAAAACCAAGTATAGACTTGCCACTAAGTTATCTCTAAACTAAGAGTTACCATACCTTATACTACACTATCCCACCCGCCGTATTTTCTACATGTTTCTCCTTGGGACGATCACTTCATACGTTATATTCGATCAATGGCATACGGCCTGCCAGACCAGCACTTCAAGTCTTATAAAGCAGTGAAAAAATTGGATTGATTCATGGATTGCTCTAAATAAAGCCACGAATTTCGGAAAAATCGGCGGAAGCAAAGTTGTACAGCTATGTACATAAAGCATCAGTGGCCAAAATCTCACTTTTCTATACTTGCCGTTATAGGGTTATAGGACTCAGCTGTTGCGACGCACTTACATATACACTGTAAAAATTTTAGTGCATATTATAAAAATCTTCGTGCTAACCATGAAGAAATACTCCTCTCTTTAGACTAATACTAAAGCAGGATATCACTGCATAGTTTTTCAAAAATATATGTTAACTTTCTGTTACTACTATAAAACGCGCACAAGTATGAGTGAAGGTAACTGACGTACGGCATATGTGGCTGTTATAAAAGGCCCATGACTCCTTGCTACGAATTATAGAGATCTTATGTACCGCAGTTTGGAGAAATTCCTTGATATATTAAAATATTAAAAGTGAACAAATAGACCCATAATTGGGTAAACCGAATTTTAATTGACATTAAATTAAATTGAATTTTATTTGCATATTTAAAATTCTTCCTGCGATTTAGTTGATTATATCTTAGTAAATTTAGTACTATATTAATAGAAAATACCTTGCCCGTTAATTGTTATTATAAAAATGATAAACATTCTTCAATTATTTCAGCATTTTAAAAGAATTTAAATCAATTGTGTTCTTATAGACGTTCATCTCCAAGTATTATAACAATTTATAATGAAGTGTACAATAGAGTTCGACTTAATAGCAAATTAAATATTTCCAGTTATTGCCAATTTATATCTTTTTAAGTTTTATTCTTTTGCTTCATTATAGTTGAAGAACTCAATACAATACTTTTAACGATGTTTCTTGTGCAAAATGTCGTATTTGAATTTTTGCTGAAGGATTTTTTTTTGTTGGATTAAAAACTTTAAGAATCAAAGACCATCCAGTTTGTGCATTCATTCATTTATACAGTTGAGTGATTTGATGTCAATTGATTTTCAGTTTTTTACGATCTCTACACATACACACGTACTGATGCAAAGTTGTGCACTCGTGCCCCCCATGTGTGCATATATACACGTACACTATTAACACAAAGTATCTGAGCCTGTATGATAACCTACAATCAAACATACGTATGTATGTTTGTATGCTAGCAAATATTGTGAGACTTTTTCATGAAGCCCAAATGCTCAAGAGTTAAACGAGTCATCTGAATTCTACCAGGTTTTTTTTCTTTTGAGTAAATATGGAATTTTTTTTTTTTTTTTTGTGTTGAACACATTTGTTTATAAGTATATTTTTACTATACTTGTGGTTTTCTTTTTCTGTGTAATTAAATAAAAGCAGAAAAGCGTACATTAGATAAAAGTAGGTCAGTCTTGTTTGATTTTTTCCCCAAGGAACACTAATGTTTTCTAAATAGTAAATAAACATACTCCACACACATAAAATTAATAAACAAAAATTAGCATAAATACAATACGCCTTTTTATTAATACACTAATAATTTTTTTCACATATTAAATATTTAAATCATATGATCATTCTGTTATTTTTGATTTACAGTCCAAAAATCTGGCACCCGAGCTGCAAGCGAAGTATAAGGAAGTCTTGAATGATTACATTAATATAGACCACATGCAAGAAGTTCCATCAAATGATAAATATGACCTCTATTATTTATCACATCATGCAGTCATTTGCCCAGAACATAAAACAACAAAATTGACAGTCGTTTCTAATGCCTCGAGTAAAGTCTAAGTCCTAATTCTCTCTCAATGATGTTTTAGACAAAGGTCCTATTTTACAGGACGATTTAATGTCGATTATAAATAATCGGTTAAACACAACCACATAAGATGGCTTCAATCTGAAGTTTATTTACAAAATTAAGTAGCGCCAAGAACCAAAATTCAAACATATAACCCTATATATATATTGAAAATATAGTAATTATATTATACCTAACACTTTTATTGTAAAAGCTAAAGTTTTACAGTCATGCACAACCATATAATGGAATCACTCCCAGTCAAATCATTGAAAAATTGGAAATTTTATTGTTACGATGATCAATCGTAGTGTTGATGGCAGTACTCCGTATTTGTCTGCTAATAAGCCCGCCAATGCATGTGAAATTTGGGACAAACCTAAGCTTGTTTGCTTCGTGCTGTTCGCCGATATAAAAATATAAAAAAAACAATTCGTAATACACTCTTCAGCCTGAAATATATTTTTAAAAATTGTGTGAAAAAATTATTATCTTATATTTACACATATGTACGAGTACATACTTATGTATGTCCTAAACAAATTTCAATTAACTTCAGATGATTTATGATGTCCTTTGACCCTCCTGCCATTCGATGTAATTTTTTACCAGAAGTCCTAAAACCGAACATATTTTTGCTTGTTTGTTTATAGTCAGAATTTATGGTAATTTCTTTAAGATGATATTTGGCTTGTTACTTTCTTTTCATTATTTGCTCTATTTTTGTGTTTACATTTATTTTATTTGTATGTAGTAAAACAAAAAATAAATAAACTGCAAAAGAACAAATAACAAAAACGAGCGAAATTTCTTTGTTATGCAATTATTTCTTTTTAAATTTATTTATTTTTTCATTCTTGTTTTTTATTGTTTTCTATACACAAGAGTCCTCTTGAAATGTGAAGTTAGCCCGCATAAATTTCTTATGATTAAATTGGTATCTTTTGTTAAAACGTTCAAATAAAATAAAGGTTGCTCTTTTTGCGTTTGCCATATTTTATTTTGTTGTTTATTTGTATTAACTTTTGTTGTTATTCTTTTGTTTGGCTTTTTTTTATTCAATTTCCTTTATGAAGGACATAACAAAAAAAAAAAGCAACTGAAACTTAAAAAAGGGTTTATTTATTTATATATATGTATGTGTATATATATGTATGTCTATACGTGTGCTAGTTGATTCCAACATTTTCACTTTTTTTATTTATTTATTTATTTTTATTCTCTATACAGTAAACGGAATATATGATACACGTGAATATATTTATGTACATATCTGCATATTTGTTTGCATGTTTGAATAAAACTGGTTGATTAAATTTCTTAACGCATATATATATATATATATATATATATATATATATATATATATATATATATATATATATATATATATATATATATATATATATATATATATATATATATATATATATATATATATATATATATATATATATATATATATATATATATATATATATATATATATATATATATATATATATATATATATATATATATATATATATATATATATTCTTATGTTCTTATGAATATTTGTCACCAGCAGATTAAGTACAGGGTACCTAAGTAGGAATGTACATATTTTTTCCAAAAACTATAGTCTTCTTTAGCTCAATACACTTAGTACGACTATACTCCAATTATTTATACCATATGAATAACACGATTTGGGAACCCCTCAAAATACGCGTTAGTTTCGCTAATCACTTCTTCGTTTGAGATGAATCGTGCGAGCCATTTTTTCAAGTTTGAAAACAGGAAAAAGTCACTGGGAGCCAAATCTGTGAATCATTTCTGTAATATTAGTGAGAAGTTTCTCGCATCGAAATCTATGAAACATAAAATTCTACCGTTTCTCGACTATCGAGAAAAACAGCGTTTCTGTATATTAAATCGAAAAGAGGCAACACTAGTTGCGTCTTTATTAAGCAGCTGTTCAAATGGAAAAAGTAAACAAATAAGAAGAAGCATATAGGAATAAAGAAACAAATGTTTAGCAGTGAACAAATAAAACAATTGAATTCAGTAGTGTTATAAATAAAATTAAATTGTGTCAATCCTTGGAAACTCTTTAAATTTTCTAACATAAAAAGAAGAAATGAAAAATGAACTAAATTCTGTCGTTTTTAAATAATTTATACATAATAAAGGTTTAATTGACAAATTTTGTGTAGAAGTATGTCAAGTAAACTTTTACTAATTGCAAATTATTGTTATGATTACGGCGATATGTGTATAAATATTTAACAACTTTACCTTTTCTACACTTTTGGCATCCATTTTATCAATTATATATTTTTTAAATTTATAACTTCCGCAACTCTTTTGTTTGTGAAAAGTTTTGACAACTGTAGCGAGTAAAATTTTAATAGAGAAACAAATTTAAATAGAGAAACAAGTTTACTCAGAAACAAGGCAGCTTTATACAGGTAGCTGCAGAATTACAATAAATACAACACCAACAAACATCAACATGTATTTTGTTGGTAGAATTTACGAATAGTTGTCAAAATTATAGATATATATTATAATATAGATATATATATATTATAATATAGATATTTCTCACTTGTCAAAGATACAGAGAAACTCCATTTTTTGTTTCAACTCGCATAGTTTTTCTATCAATTCCTTTGTTTCTTGTGAGAAATTTCTCGATGCGAGTAATACAGAAACGAGGCACTGGACTATAAGCTGGATGATTAGCCAATTCGAAGTATTTTAATTTTAGCGTCGTATCTAATGCGCGATAATGCTTTCCTGTGATAGTGGATCCTTTTTCAAGATAATGGATAAGTAATATTCCGTGTTCATCCTAAACTATAGTGGTCTTAACCAGCTTCTTCGCTTTCTTACGTAACTTGACTCGGCAATCATCATAACGATATCGGGATTTTGCTTGATATTTTCTTGAGAAGCCACCGGTTTTGACCTCCCTGTTCATAATTTTGTTGCTGGTTCAGCCGCATTCAAATTCAGCAATCCAATATTTTATAATGTAGTACGACGGATCAGTTTTTCCCTTTCAAATAGTAGTGTGTATATACTTCCTGAAAGCAAGTTTTGTAAGCAACCTTCCACTCGTAAACCCAATAAAACAAATTTGTTAAAACTTAAGACGAAAAAATGTTTTTTCAGGTTTTTTATTAAATAAAGGAAAAAAACCAGCAAAATTTTTTAAAGTTATCTTCTTATTGCACGTAACAAACAAACCAAGACTTCCGCAGCGAAACTAAATACATGAGAGGAAACATTACACACCTTGTGTCTTGTTATGTAAATTATATTTCGGTCTTATAAATTTGCCTTCTTATGCGTATATTTAACCTGCCTGATGGAGAATTTTGTTATTTGTAATGATGAAATTATATTCTTTCAAGTTTCCCGTAATCAGAAAGCAAAACAACCCAATCAGCTAAAGAACCACTTCACCATTTCCATCCACAAACTCAAAACACAAACAGATCTTTAATGCTGGGCACTCATTAATTTTATGACACTTTATTATAGCACTTGCAAAAGCAACAACAACAGTTTAAGTACAAAAAAAAAAAGATCAACCAGAAAAACGTTGTGAAAAATTCAATATAAAAATATAAAAGTTAAGCACCTAAAGCGTAAGATAACTCGTGGGCGGGATTCGTTAAAATACAAGGCCATGTAACTAGGTGTTGTGGAGGTGTAAAGAGCAATTCGAGCAGGTAACAAATAAAATAGTGAAGCGAAGGCGAAGCAAAACGAAATAACTATACTTTAATGTTGTGTTTTTCTCATTTTTTATTTAATTAATTTCAGGACTCATCCGCAATTAGTGGCAGAAAATGTAAGATGATGATTATTAACACAGCAAATTCTTGGAAACCTATGAATGAATAAATAAATGCAAAAAAAAAAAACAAAAAATCTATGCTGAAAGTGTTAATATTATATTTTAAAGATTTTAAAGAAATTTCATGAATAAATTTAAAAGATTTTTGATCCCTTTTTTGCGCCATAACAAGTGGTTTTACTGCGACCAAATTAAAGTGTGGCAAAATATTTTACCTTACTTAGATTGCCAGGAAATCTGGTGATTAGTGAAGCAACCAATTTTTTTTTTTCAAATAGTACTAAAATACGACGAAGAGCTTCAAAATATGACAGTTAAATAAAACTGAAATAAATATATTAAAATTAGGATATAAATAAAATATCGAAAAAATATACAAACGGAAAGTAAAAAATAATATAACTTGTTGTTACAACTCAAACATACGTCGACATTTCATGAGAACTACCCTAATCATTAGTAGACTTTGAACATTTTTGAAAGATATTCTTAAACTTTTAACTTTATATCCCAACAATCTAAATAAAATATTCAGAACTTAAAAAGAAAAATGTTTTAATAATACCTGTCACAAAAAAACATGAATTTTCCTTTGTACACATCTCTATTTTCCTTTACACATTTTAAATATAGCATAGAGCGGCGGGCTTACGAAACAAGAGATCGGTCTTTAGGGTTTAAGTGTCATGACGTCCTTTAGTGGAGCACAATGCTCATTCTTCAACGAGAATATCTTTCGAAAATTTCCAAAGTCTACTGATGATTAGGGTCGTTGCTATGAAATGTCGACATATAGCTGGAAAATGTAAAAAGCCTATACAAACAACTGGGGTTATAACAATTGTGCATATACGTGATCAATATGTGGCAAACATTAACATAAGAATAATTAAAGAGCTCGGTGGCTGTAAAAATACATAATGTTCACATGATCCCGAGATCGAATCCCAGTGGATAGTGATGAGTAGTGTAGCGACTACGAAACTGCTAGTTGTCCCCCAGCTAATGGTATTCAATTATTATTTCTGTTCTTCTTTGGTCTTATTGCTTCACAGCAATTATTGTTATAATTAAAAATAATCCTTCTTCTTGACTGAAGTTGGACTCGAATTCACAACTAGTTAGTTAATATTGTATATATGTATATAACTATAAAGTTCACTGATTAATGATTTACATACAAAAAGCCAGCTGTTTATAATTTTTTGATATCAATACTAGAAGTTAATATAGTGAATAAAACTCAATTGCTTATAACGAGTTGAAATTAAATTTCGTGTCTTGCTTATTAAAAAACAAGATGAAAAATTGCTATAAAAGCAAGATTTTGTTATAAACTTTAAATATTTTGTTAATCGAAAAGTAACCAGTGCTGATAATAAGGGCGGAATCAAAATTCGAAAATTTGCCAGGCGTAGCTTATGACCAGCCAGATGTTTATGAAACTCCCGACAGCCCACAGCAAGAAACTTCTGCTTTTTACGAGGAAGAGCCGGAAAATGAAGCCATTGAGTGTTTGCATATATCAATAAAGGACTGCAGTCAACGTTTTAAATGAGCCACTTTACAAGGTAATGTGGATTTTTTGGAATGTATAGGACGTCACTTGTATTGCGGCTATAAAGCCTCTTCGGGAGAATTTGAACTGGAGGGCATGTGTGAACATGAGACACCAGTACAGAAATGCCGACGTCTGCAGTATGAGATGAATGAATTGCTGGAAGAGGTGTCATCATTATTAAAATGATCGTAAGCTGTTGCAGGAAAAAAATTTTATAATGCTGTGGCCACTGTTATAGCCATCGACAAAAAAGTTTTGTATTCTTGAAGGTTAGAGCAAGTATTAGGCAAAAAGCAGGCATCCAATAAAACCGATAAAAAGGTTAAAGCTCTTATCAATCAAGTGGAGGAATATAAAAAGTTTGGCGTTTTAACAGCCATACCTACACCTGGCGTTGATCTAGTGATCATCGTTTACATCAGCTGTCGCTGCTCAGCCGGAAAAGCTTAGCTGCTTAAGTTCTCTCACGCAAAGTGCCAATGTTACGAATGCTATGCGACAATTGAGCTTAACCCATTAAAGCGCGAGCTATGATCCCGTTGAGTTACATTGAAGAAACTTTTAGAGTTTGATTGCTGTTACCTAAATATAAAAGAAAAAATTTTTTAGACAAATCGCAGTGGTGTAAACGCACATATGATATGTGCGTGATATATTTTATTTAATTATGGTAAGTTGCAAGGCACTTCGGACGCACTGCAACGACACGCTTCACACATTCGTAAATGGTTTGGCTGATATCTCAACGGTTTTTCTTTATGATCAATTCGATCAGTTTGAGTTCGAGTCTGGCTTTATTGGCTAGAAGCTATAATTTTCTCAATGTTTTCTGTTCTTAAAAGGAGGCATTCTATTGTAAATATTATAAATTCCAGTTGAGGCATTGAAGCTTGTGTTTCCCGATTTGTCAGTAGGCAATGCAATTTCCAAGAGTTAACCAAACATGCATCTAGAAAATTAGTGAAAAGTGACTGATTTGAATTCTGTAATTGTTCTTAGCGTTCTTAAATACGACATTGTTTTATTGTATCCATGTATAGCATTAGGCATGGTACTGATTGTCATTTTTTTTTATTTTTAAGGTCGTATCGCTTAACTTGTTTCAGTGCCTCTAGAGAAACAAAATTTTGCAAGATAGTAACTATATAGTTGTCATTCCAACGCATAGAGCTATTTAATTTATCGGGTCATAACAGTGGTCATAACTTCCACGCTTTTTTTTTTTTCTTAAATATCTTGGAGATGATAATTTCGCATTACTTCTCCGTTTTTCTCTTACTGTACCTGTTCAAGTAAATTATGTACTCTGCGTATAAAAAAAGATGTAGAAACCAATAAACATAAATAATATACCTGCTGCGATATAGCCTGCATTTTGCAAATTAGCCATCAGTTTATATGAGGTAAAAAACCTATCAAAATTAATGGTATGTTGATTTGGTTTTTCGACTGCATGACGGCGTTCTGTTCTAATCCAAAGCCTGGAACTTTAGCGGATTGCCCAGCATTTGGAATAAATTGAAATAAATAACCATCGGTTCTACTAAGACACCAGTATTTATATCCAAGTCCAATCGGGTTTCCTTTGATAAACGTATTCCATAATATGCTATCATCTGTTCTTCGATATATTATTTGTGGGAACAGAGTGGACTTATTTTGGTAAATTTATCATCTTTGTCCAACTTGGTATCGTCACATAAATAGTTATTTGAATTAATGCGTTTAAATCTCTTTTCTGTCATATTTTGCTTAATTAATTAGATAGTTAGAAAAAGCAGGGCTTTCCGGCCACTACATTTTTACATTGGGCATTTTGTTCAATATAATAATGGTTTTTTTCCATCAGATCATGTACCTATATAAATTTGAATTTCTGCTTAGTTCTTAGTAAATTTAGAGTCGTTTTTATATACGTGACTGTAACGATTAGTCCAATCGAGAAGAAAATCGATTATTGAATAATTTAAAAAGTTCTATTTTTACTGATTGAACAATACTAGGCCTACATTTTTAACAAATATTTTTTTTTGAAATGAGGTTATATTTTTAACAAACTCTTTTGGAAATGAATCGTAGAACAATTGTGCATTTAAATAAATTTTGTTCCGATTTCACAAATTAATCTTTTGATTTGAATATGTTTCTTTCGTGAATAATAATTAGTTAATAATACCGACGAAATTTTTTTCAGTGTATGTATTTCAAACTTCTTAGTAGATGTTTTTTTTATTTACTACATGTTCTTCTATTTCTACCCGGCTTATCAGACTAGTAACCGTAAATAAAAGTTTTCTTCTACTGTAATAGCGACCATTAGCTGACGAAATGACCACTCCTGCTAACTCCAATACTAATACAAATTGTGCTCTTTTCAAGCACAGCCTTTCATTTGCCAATTCGTACAAAGTCTATTTGAAATAGTTTTTTTTCTTTTCTTATTTCACTTTGAAATTGCAAGTTGGTGTCGAAAAGTGTTGGTGTTTTTCGGTTTATGTTTTATTATGTCAGTAGGTTTTTTACCTTTTTTGTGCTAGATTTTTGAAAATGAATCGCATGACTGGTTGTTGAAGTAGTTGTGTGTATATGTGTGAAAAAATTGGTTGCGGTTGTCTGCTCTTTGTAATGATTTTTTTCTTCTCTCTCTATTACTTGCGTATGTACATGTGTGCGCTTTTCTTTTCGTTTATATGCCTTGTGCCGGAGATCACTATATTAAATGGCTAATTATAGGCATAGTGAAGAAAAGATTACGAAAAGAAAGAAAGAAAAATATTGGCTGTGCTTAAAACATACATTATCTGTGGGGATTTTAAGTATGCCAATAAATTTAATCTTCAAAGAGTAGAAATTTATGTTTTCATAATGTGATAAAGATTGCTTGAAATACGATTTTTTTTTTTAAATCGTATTAAACATTTATATATTTTGGTTACTTGCTAGGGGGGCAAGATACAAATTAAATGGATGGGATAATCTTTTGGGGTAAAATGTATGTGGGAAACATTTTTTATTTAAAGTTAGGTAATACAGGTTCTCTGACTAACAGTGGTACAACTTTAGCTATGATTATTATATTTTGCTACATACTTTTGAAACAGTATGTTGCTGAATGTAGTACTACTTATATATTACTTATAGTAATTTGTAAATATATATTTTACAGCCTTTTCTTGATTAAAATGTTCAATAGATAATAATCTTATATTGCGCCGATATTCATTATAACATTACAATATATTTTGAGCTATAAATTTGGATTTCTGCAGTCTAATTTATTTTTCGTAAATTTTGTTTTTTGTTTTTCTTGAGAGAATTTTTATTTGCTTTTTTTACATAGAGCTTGCATAAAGAATAGAGAAAAATATGCTATATACAGTAAAACCACATGTAAACGGAAATCTCCCTTAAACATACAAATTATGTAGAACTACGATTTTCCAGACTTTTTGCATGCAACACATATTTCAATAGCTCTAACAGCCAAATGCGGATACTAAAGTTAAAAAAACTACTTATAAGGTGCTCATGCATACGTACTTTCTTGGACGCACACCCTGTGTGGGAGATTACATGATCGGTATATACAAGGGCCAAGGGGAGATCAGTTGATCTTTTGGTTGAAGAATCCTTTGGCCGTTGGATAGCTGTAACCCTTAGCAAATTACCTGGTCCAGCTGGTAATACACCAGTTGATATTTAGAAAATACAGAATTTATCAAATCATGGTGGATACAAATTTTTTTGGCCTGCCTTAGGGGGTCCTACATACCGCAATCATGACAAAGGTGTATTGTAGTCTTTATTCCGAAAGGGAGGAAAGCTTCTGATACGACAGGATTTCAGGCCTATAAGCCTGTCATCCTTCTTGCTTAAAAATTTGGAACGGATAATTTAATAAAAAAGCTGTTGATACTGCATTTCATAAACTTGTAGGGCAAGTAGAGAGAGCTCTGGAGCATGGAGAATATGCATTTCTTAATATAAAGATCTCAAGGTGATAGAAATAGACATGAATTCAGCTACCAGGCTATGGTCAAGCGTGGCGGGAAACGAGGAAACGTATGGTCATGCCTCAATAAAACGAAGAATAGTGAACCTTCCGGAGAATATTGATTACTGCTCTACTGCTCGACAAGGAATTTAATGTAGTTTTGTCAGGCATGGTCCCGGAGGAGATCGGTGCAGATCGTCAAGTGGAAGTGCTTGAGATCTTGAAGCTGAATCCAAGTTGAACTCGGAAATTGGTGGGTGTATTTTCATCCCCCTGTATGAGAGGAGAATTAATATCAGACTGTGTAGTGTAGCGCAGGCGAAATTTCGTTGTTATTGTGGGCAGCTAACTAGTTAAGGTACTACAGGATATACGGGGAGGATATCCCAATTTGTACTGACGTCAATACGACGCCAAAGCTGGTTTGTGAATGCCGGCAGTATCTCTAAATGAGAGACATTGGATCCTGGAAATTTTGTGGATGCGTGGGCACAGTGAAGTGCCCGGAAATGTTGCAGCAGATGAACTGACAAAGGCCGGTGCACAGCTATAACAAAGGGATGTAAATGGGATCGTTGGAATCTTGCTTAGGAGCTGTAAGAAACAAGTACAGCGCCAACTTTCCGAAAGCGCTAAAGGCAGATGGTTTAGTGAGGTCACAGGCCAAATATCAAGGCCATCTGTAGCAGCCTGCCTGTTCTGATGTGACGGTCCTGACGGGACATTCCCATGTAGTGACGCAGGCAAGGAAGTTAAATTTTCCATTTATTAACTTCTCTAAAAGAAAGATAGAGAGGCTTGAGCACTGCCACTGTCGGTATCCAGCTCTTTTTATACAAGGGCTTTGTATCTAGGTAGATAATAATTTGGGGGAGGTAACTGAATATGATTTAGCTGAATTGGACTCATTTACCCGATCCTCGATTTACCCGATACGAGTGATATGTAGATCTTTTGATATCTATCAGATCCAGGAAACACGAAGAGTCCAAATTGCGGTCAACTAGGCTGGATTTTCAATGGTGCGTAGTCTGTTAAACCTAACCTAAAGCTCAAAAATTAAAAGGACTGAAAAACAGGATCATCTAACAACAAACTTCTGCTCAGTAACTTTTTAGGTAGACGGTGAAGAAATTATGTAATAACTGAAAATTATCAACTAAATTATAGCTAAAAATACCAAATTATGAACTTAAAGAAATCGAGCTACAAATATTATAGAACCAGTACGTGACAACTTGATTAAAATATATTGATTTACCAGTTCGAACTTCGTCACATATACCCAACTTATAGAATCCGGTCCATAAGAGACGAGAACGAAAGAGAAGAAAAATTATCCACAAATTTTTATTTTTATTTTTTGTGATACTTTTTATTTTATTTTATTTTATTTTATTTTATTTTATTTTATTTTATTTTATTTTATTTTATTTTATTTTATTTTATTTTATTTTATTTTATTTTATTTTATTTTATTTTATTTTATTTTATTTTATTTTATTTTATTTTATTTTATTTTATTTTATTTTATTTTATTTTATTTTATTTTATTTTATTTTATTTTATTTTATTTTATTTTATTTTATTTTATTTTATTTTATTTTATTTTATTTTATTTTATTTTATTTTATTTTATTTTATTTTATTTTATTTTATTTTATTTTATTTTATTTTATTTTATTTTATTTTATTTTATTTTATTTTATTTTATTTTATTTTATTTTATTTTATTTTATTTTATTTTATTTTATTTTATTTTATTTTATTTTATTTTATTTTATTTTATTTTATTTTATTTTATTTTATTTTATTTTATTTTATTTTATTTTATTTTATTTTATTTTATTTTATTTTATTTTATTTTATTTTATTTTATTTTATTTTATTTTATTTTATTTTATTTTATTTTACTTTATTTTATTTTATTTTATTTTTTGTGATACTCGATTTCGGTTTAAAAATATGCCTTGATTGATTTAAATGTTAAGTGCTCCCTATTATTTTGTCCATCACTATAAATATAAATACATATTTGTTCGAGTAACTAATTCAATAGCTTTGGAGAAGCCTAAACTTATAAAATTCAATTCACACTTTACAAATAATTTAAACAAAAACTTTACTTAAAAACATCTCACAAATAATATTTATAATATTATCTGAAAGGAAATGTTTTATATATAATGTTCGTACAAAGTGATTGCACTGCAGTTGGTTTCTACACCTGTTTTCTTTGTACTTTGAAAGAAAAAGGGGAACTTAAATGTTATTAACCACTTTAGCATGTACTATTTTCATAATATTTTTATTAAATATTAACATAAAATATACAAGCAGAAAAAAATAAAAAATTCTGTGACTTAAAATTATACAGTAATACATATGTATTTAACTTGTACAAATAGCTTATCCTAATGGAAAAAGTACATACATACATACACACACATCTGTACACTTAAGGTATGTTTGCTTAAGTACAGCTTTTAATATAAACACATATTTGTACTCGTTTGTATCTGTGTGAGTATGGTTATTTGCATTTTTTTGTTTCTTATTGCTGATTGTACGTTTGTATACGAGTATGCAAGTGTGTTTATTTCTTTGCATATGCTTGCAACAAAACAAAAAAGTTTCTCTGCTAAACTGTTTTCTACAGCAGTTTACGCATCACATGCACACAACCGCATCCTTGTAGGGGCGTACAAAATGAAGGAAAAAAAGAAAGATGTGAAGAAAATGAAGGAAAAACAAATTGAATGAAACATGTTTCATGTAAAGAGTAAATGTGTAGCTGTTTTGCTGCAACGTATGAGCTTCCTACTTATAAACTTCATTTCGTATTTTTTTCGTATTTCAAATCCTTTTCGTTTAGTGAAAACGTAAGAAAAGAGCAAAGTGTGCTTGTATGTGCCAAAATTAGAGCAAAATGGTTAAACGAATAAAATGGGAATAAAGCTATACATTTTTGTCTATTTTTTTTTTCTTTCTTTTCACTTTAATTTCAAAGTAACAACGTTTTCAGTTGCCATAATACTTTATCTCAGCTATCTCTGCTACACTTAGCAAACAGACATCTGTAAGTTTATATCATCAAATAAGTGTGCACAGTTATTAAAAGATACGAGGTTTTGCATGTGTTCAGTTCAGTACTTTTTTTTAGCTTTTCTTGCAACACTTTTCCTACTTTTGCCACAATTTTACATTTTGCTTTCTTTTCTCGTTTTGTACTCATTTGCGGTTTAACAGCTTTTTGTTGTGTGGCGTGGTGACACTTGAGTGCTCAGCATACATACAAATTTTCATTTTCTCCACTTGTATGTACATACCTATTTGGGTTTTCTCTGCATAAAAACGTGCAAGTAAAACTATTTTTCCGCAAGGAAGTGATTGTCTAGTCTGGGCTTATGTAGGAAAATTTACTATATCCTGTATGCATCCTTTAGATGTAGGAACATTAATGTTTCGGCTTGCCACACAAATGCATACATACATACATATGTATGAATGTTGAACGAATGCGGAAGAAAAGCCACTTCTAGTTATATTAAAAGTTCAATTTGCGTTACATCAGGAGCAAAAAACACATTTTGCGTTAAGTCATTATTTTCCGCTTTTAGAATGCGTAAAATTTTTCTACATGTGCATTTTTCTCTTATTTGATTTTCAAGAAAAATAGCGTCAAAGTTTGCCTGGCTTCTTTAGTTATTTACTTTATATTTGATAAAAAAAAAAAATCCTAAAAATTTAAATGCATCTTACAGCTCCGCTTATTTGTAAAGACGATGTTTTAAATAATATATTCTTAACGAGTGCTTAGCAGGGAGTTTTCTCTATGATGCGCAATATAAAAAATAGTATTAACTAGTTATCCAAAGCTTACGGCTTTTATTTAGGCTCATTTTTCCACTTTAAGTAACCGAAACTACCTCTAGTTTTTGCAAAACAAAACTATATATCACATAATTAAAAAAAAAAACAAAATAACAAACAGATCTAAAACACATTAATTAAGGTTGGAATATTTTTAAAATATGCAAAAAAATTAAGCCAAAACAATTGTTTTATTTCGCTTACGAGACATTTCCATTCAAAAATCTGTCGAGGATATACCCATATATGGACCGATATCGGGAAAAAAATTTTTTGCTTTGTAATTGATATGCCAAATAATATTACTAAGTTTGAAGCATTAAACACATTGAAACCATCAAACAACCGACTTCAATACGAGGACGGATTGATCCTGAAGTCACCTAGCTAGGAAAAATATATCTTTTTTCAAAAACTATTTATTTCCCAACATCTCCCCCCAAAGTCTTTTCTTAGCTCTATAGGCTTAGTAAGACGATATTCCAATTTTTTTATACTTTTTTGGGAATGCGTTAGTTTCGGTAATCACTTCTTCGTTTGAGGTGAACCTTTTTTCTGCGAGCCATTTTTTCAAGTTTGAAACGGAAAGTCCCTAGGAGCTAAATCTGGACTAAAAGCAATTCAAAGTGTATTTCACGTAATTTTAGCATCGTATCTAATGCTGTGTGTCCGGAGAGTTGTCTTGAAGAAAGAGCACTTTTTTCTTCTTTAAAGCTGGTCGTTTTTCTTGATTGCATCAATCAATTAATTGATCCAACAGTGAACGATAATACTTTCCTGGGATTGTCGATCTTTTTCCAAGATAATCGATGAGCAATATTCCGTGTTCATCCCTAATTACAGTGGCATTAACCTTGCAGGCCGATTTCACTGTCTTCGCCTTCTTCAAAGCACTTCCACTTCCAGCTTCCGATTAATTTCATGTTTTATCAGCAATTAATAATCGACGCCAAAAATCAACAGCATTACGCTTTATCCTGTCCAAACACCGCTTTGAAGAGGTCTGTCGAACTCGTTTTTGTTCGACACTGAGCAAACGAGCCACCCATTTTGTCGATAGCTTTTTCATATGCTAATGTTCATGCAAACACGTTCGTATGATATGTTTGCCATTTCAACAATCTCCCGTAACTTGACTCGGCGACCACTCATAACGATATCGAGGATTTTCTTGATATTTTCTTCAGTACCCACCTCTTTTGGCATACCTGTTGGTGTTATTGTTGCAGTGCTTGTTCGCCCGTGTTTAAATTCAGCAAACCAATATTTTACCATGTAATCTGGTGGAACAGATCCCCGTAATGTTTATCGAGCTTAGTTTTGTCTCTTTCGACGTGTTCCCTTGCAGATAATAGTTTTTGATAACTGCATAAAATTAGTTTTTTTTTTCAAGAAACACAAAAGTTGCTTATTTCAAACGACTACACCAAATAAACTAATCGATGAATTTGGGTGGAATTTTAACAGCTGACGTTTGACAGACCGCAATTTCAAAATAAAAAATGTGTTTATGCTGCCATTTAGCGCTAGAGAGCTTCAATATCAATCCGCCCCCGCATTTCATATATAAAGTATATGTATTTAAATGGGAACGTTTATTTTGACACCCGCCAAGTTACACGATTGCAGATTGTTGTTCATTCTTTATATTAAAGTACTTTGTTTTTTGCTTGACTACAAATTAAACATCCTACACGGTAAAAAAAATAAAAACACTTTGACTCTTGGAAAAAAAAACAACATTAAAAAAACAAAAAAAATTAAATGTTATATTGAATAAATTAATAAATTTATTTGCTTTATTCTTGAATATCTTTAATGCTATTTGTTGACGGAGAAGTACGAAATATGACAAAGGTCATAAGAATACATGTAATTCGACTTAGTTGTCAGTTGAAAAAGGCAACGTATAACGTACCACGGATTCTATGTGCCGCAGCTTTTGTACGCAAACTAAGAAATCTTAATTTTATAAATAACTAGTAAGCATTCGGATATATGTCGTTTGATTTTATTTCGCTTACGAGTAGTTTTAATTGCATATCTTGGACTCAAAATTTTTAAGAGAGACGGGCAAAAATTTTTTTTATAGAGTTAAATTATTGTTGTTCTACATGTTGAAAGATTCGATTCTATCACTATCAACTTTAAAATCTCAATATCAATTTTTAAGACTTTTTTAACGAGAAACATTTTTTTTATTAAAATTTTATATAAACAGTGCTCGTTCTATAAAGCAACTCCAATTTTTACATTAGCGGAAGACCGAATAGTTCCGATATACTTTCCACGGTATGAATGCGCACCGAATATGACAAAATGGTCTCGAACCGGTTAGCAAAGCGATCCCGAGTTTTTGTTTTAAGTCCCAAAATCGGCTTCGGGAATCGTCAAAATCTCCCGATTTCCCCGAAAGCACTTTCAAATTCCGCACTAGAGCGAATTACTGTTGATAGTTCAGATAAAAAACTGGTTCCGAACTGGGTAGAGAACGTTTTTGGTATTCCTAGAATTCAGCAATCGCTAAAATCTCCCACTTCTCTGGAAGCAATACGGCAACTTCAAGTTTAGATCTAAAGAGGCAACACTGTATATACAGGTATATATTACATCTGTATGTAAAAACCTCTCAAACGTATGTAAAAGTACACTCATTTGACAGCTAAATCGGCCTATCTGTTTTAATATTGCAAAGTTCAAGTCAAATCTTCGCAAGCACTGCTCCTTCTTTCCCCCTCCTCATAACCTATTTTTCTAGTTCCGGTATAATGCACTGCATATGTAGGGTTCATCCCCTAAGTACTGCTCCAAGAGTAAAAAAAAACGGAATTTTGTAAAGATAAGCATGAAAAATTTTGTTTAAAAAACTCCAAAACTTTATAATATATGCTGTTTTTTAGAGTTTGTGTTAGTTCTTTTTAGGAGAACTTTTTCCCTCTGGTACGATTCAACCCATTTTCTGGAACTATCCTATTCTCCTCGTTTCGACTGTATCGTGTTTTCCACAAGCAAACAGAAAGACGGACGGTCGTACAGACATAGCTAGACTGTCTTAGATTTCATTACTGATTTTTATCAAGAATTTATATATTTTATGGGATCTTAGAGAGATATTTTACTGCGTTACGCACGAAATGACAAAGGGAGTATACCCTGCTATTCTTTTTTGGAAAGTATAAAAAAATTTATAAAATTTCTCTCAAATTATCAATTCTACTTTACAATTTTGAAACGAATTTCACAGGAAAAATATTTGCGTTTTACGTTTTTAGGTTATCATTTTCACGTTCATACGAATTTAGTTTCTGCGACAAATACAAAATTAGTAATTTTATGTTGAAGTAAATGTAAAAAAAGTGGCAGCACTTAAATAAATTATGGCAGCTGTTAAATTTTACAGCCTTTTCTATAATTTTTCAGCACTAGCTAAGTGTTAGCCGCACTTTTTCTAGCTTTAACTAGTAGCTTTAGCTAGTACCGAAAAGATAAAGCTACTACTAAAGCTGTGTTGCATAAGCTACATTTTTATTCACTCGGCCCATTGTTTTCGGTATAAAAACTTCTCTTTACCGTTACTGAAACAAGGTACTTCAGAATATATAAACTAAAAAAGTTATTGAAAATTAACACTTTAAAGGCAGTTATGCGGATAGTGTACTAAACAAAATAACATTACGGACATTTCATGCAAGTCCAGAACAAATGATACAAGACGCTATTGAAAGAAAATTTTTATATGCCGGCTAATGGTATTGCTTTTTGAAAACACGTTATACATATTTTTAAATAAAAATTTTAATAATGTGTTTTTTCTATAACAATTTCTTTGGAACCAGGCTCTAGAGGCTTTTAGAAGTATGTTTGATCAAGACTTTAACAATGTATACATTGAGATACGAATATATAAAAGAGCAAACCTTGAATGTTATTTTCATTTTCATATTTTATTCAAGCTTAAAGTATACACACGTTCGACTTACTGTGTGTAAATAAACTTCTGCGGAGCACACATGTAGTTTCATATATTCTTATTAAAATTTGAATATGTGACAGTTAAATTCAACATCTAACACATTACCACAAAATAAAATATATGCTTAGTATGAACTAAATACAAATAAAATACCGGCTGTTGTTGTTATTGCTGGTGAAAAAATCTGGGCAAAGAAAGAGAAAAAAGTCCTTCAGCGCATAAAATACGAATATAATATTTAGCACAACATTTAGCTGCGTTAGCGTTATTACACATTTTGCACATTTTTTCATTCCTTTACGAATAAAATTCTACTTTTTATGCAAAATATAGAGGTTTTAGTTTTGCACACACGCACATAAATACTAATTTATAATACACATCACCAACCCAGTTGACATAATTTTGCCAGGCGCTATAATAGATGTATGAATTTCCCGCTTTTTTTAGGTTCTCTGGAGATTTATGTATTTATTTATTGGTACACCTATAAAACAAGACTTGACGTTTTATAATTATAGTATGGATTTTACAAATCTATATATATATATATATATATATATATATATATATATATATATATATATATATATATATATATATATATATATATATATATATATATATATATATATATATATATATATATATATATATATATATATATATATATATATATATATATATATATATATATATATATATATATATATATATATATATATATATATATATATATATATATATATATATATATATATATATATTGTATATAAAACTATACTTTTACATGATGAATTCATTGTGATATAATTATTGCTGTCAAACCCTTGGTAAAAAAGATTTTATGAAAGTGAAATCTGGTTAGACGTCATAAAACGGAAGTGTAAACGGTTAAGATTTTGTTGAAAATTTTCATTCAAATCTACTAGCAAAATTTAATATACAACCCTGTGGCAACCGTGTTTAGTTGGCACAATAATATCAAATTTGACAACTCGAATGTAAACAAATGCAAACGAAAGATGGCGAGTCAAGTTGAATGTGAGTTGTGAATATAAAAATTTTTAAATTGATATAAATAAACAAATAATATCAATTTCTTCTTTGTATTATATGTACATTAGTAGTATATTTTTAAATGTCGAATTTTTTTTCCATTTTTATAAAATTATAACCATAAGAAATATTCACAACCAAAATGTAAACAACTTTTCTGTCAGCTGTTATCAAACATTAATTGCATTAGCAATATTAATAGTATTATGCCTGAACACTTAAAAAAATTTTAATTAACTGATAATTGAATTTATTAAAAAGTGTATGTATGAAAAACATATAAGGGTATAAGTATAGTAAACTTGTACATATTTACATGATATTAAAAACGTGAGTTAAATAAAACTATTTGAACTATTTTAGAAGCATTTAAAAATTTTCTAATAAATAATCTTTTAAGTTAGCCTTGAATGCCGAAATTGAGTTAATGTTTTTCAAGCTTATCAAGATTATCATATTCTAAACAACATTGTTGTTCTTAAATTAGAGTTATTTCGTATAGCAAAAATTGTTTGATTCCTTGTGAAACTCGTCGTTTTGTGGCCAATAATATTTAGGGATTTAAACATAAATACTAATAAGCGCAGTTTGTACATACATACATAGGTAAAATATTTTTAGAAACTTCTTTGTACAACATAATCGTAGTGTAAGAAATTGGAAAATTGAAAACTATTTTAAAGGCTTTGTATTGCGCTCGTTGTAATGGTTTTATTTATGCATTGCTCATATGGTTTTGAATAAATGCCTAGTATAATAATAATTTCGTTTTCACTTAAACCTGGCGATATTTTGGCTTTAATGTTCTCAATTTGTGACTCGCACTTCAAGTTATTCAGCAATATTATTCCCAAATATTTCACTGAGTTAGATTCAACGATTTCTTATCCATTTATAAAAATACTGTATGTAAATATGGATTAAACCTAAACAGTTTTGTTTAATCTGCACTGATCACCAATTTATTTATTTTTGCATATTCAAAAGTCATGTTTGAATCCTTTTGCATATAAGCTTTTAACACTGTCTCATGTTTGGAACAATACAGTACTTTTCCAGAAAGCTCAAGGTTTACAATATCGTTAATGTAGATCGGAAATAGAAGTGACCACAAAACACTTCCTTGTGGAACACCATGCTTAATGTTTCCAAAAAGGCTTCAACTGTCATTCAACTCTACATACGAGTACGATTATTGTTTCCTTTATCAAATAACTTTTGTACAAACTTCGCTCTGCATTTGAACAAGGCAGTTTTAACAGGTAGTAGCAGAATTACAATAAATACAACACCAAAAAACATCAACATGTATTTTGTTGGTAGAATTTACGAACAGTTATCAAAATTTTATTTGAAAAAGCAAGGAAGTCTATGTGTTTTCTACAAATTTGCGCAAAGGAAACGAAATACAGCTGTGCTTATACCACTACGAGTACCTTGGTATTGAAGCTCTTTAAGTATAATGTAATGACCTACTAGATCAAATGCTTTCGAAAAATCATAAAAAGCTCCGGGGACTCTCATCCAAACATTGGCTTACATAATTAATTTCTCTAGTTTCAATGCCCCTACCTTTCTTTTGTGTCAAATTTTTTGTTAAATTTTTACATCTTAGTGTTTAGTTCGTTTTTTAAGCGTTTTTTTAGCTCTTTAAAGTGCATTTATTTTTTACGTTTTAGTTCGATTGAGCTGAGCTGCACTAAAATATATAAGTTGTATGTACACGGTTGGCACGATAATATTCTAAGGGTAGCATTCCATATTTTTATGTAATATCTAAAGCGACATTGATATGACTCGCCATGTTAATTGATATGACTCACAATAGTAAAAAAATATTATAAGTAACTATACTATTATCTATAACTATACTGTTATCAAGTAATGTTTATCTCAACCATATTATTATACTAACCAGTCACACTCCTCTGATTAATACTTTCATGAAGTAATCATACTAATATCTCAAATTGGTTTATTGTAATAGAACCACATTTTTTTATAATTAGTATAAATGCGTACATATGATGAAGAATTACAACCGAAAGCCTATAATTTATTTAAATAATATAAATATACAATAAATGCTAATGCCAACAAATTTATTTAACCCATTGTTGCACGATAGCTAGACTTGTATAATAAAAATTAGAAAAAAAGAATCGGATTGCATCGTAAGGGATTTAATGTATAATGAGTGTTTTGTCTCTCATCAGGTGCACACGTCTTTTGTTACTGCTGTCCGTATTTCCAATATGTGTATGTTCATTAATTAAATTCGTATAAGGCCGGATTGCAGGTGGCAAGTTGTGTACATGTATTTATTTTTGTTTTTTTCTTTTTTTACCGCTGTCCGTATTTTCTATATACATATGTATGATTATTACAAATTTCATATGAAATAAAAGTGCACCGGAATAGGTAGCAGTATGTGTACATATGTTTCTTCTTTTTTTTTTGTCTTTTTTTCACCGTGGTCCGTGTTTTCTTTATATGTTCAATATTATTTTCGATGAATTTAATTACCTTGTAGTGTGGAAGGTGTTGGACTAAATGTTGCTAATCTGAGCAGTGTCGAAGGTATATACACTGGGCACTGATCAGTTTTAACTAATTTAATTCCAACATTTTAAATGCTGCAATAGAGTTTGTTTCAATCTTTCGTGTTGTTATCGTTAACATTTCGCGAACACTACTCCCTCTTTCCTCCTCATCATACCCTATTTTCCTAGTTCCAGTACAATGCGCTGCATATGTAGGTGTCATCCCCTGAGTACTGGTTCCAGATAAAAAGAAAAAAAAATAATATTTCTCTTTGATATTGAAATATCCATCTGCTGCCACGATTATTTATTAAGAATTTTGGCTGTAACCATATCAATATGGGTGATATGGTATGTAACCATATCAATATGATTGCATGTGTTGTTGGGTACACCATACATATGTTTACATCTTAATATTAAAACACTTAACTTTATGTTTTGGCAATTACTCAATATGTGTCTCTTCGACCATTTCATATTCTTGCTCTTTTCTAAATAAATTAATTTTTTATACTTTTTTGTTGTATAGGAATTAGTTTATCATACATATGTATTACAAAAATAAATATTTTCATATTGAGTATGATAAAAGCTATTGTTGTTTTTAAACCAATTACACAAATGTTATTATTGTATGCAGTCATATTTTAAAGTTTCCAGATGATAATAATATATTTACAGAAATTATAACAGTAACACATTTATAGAGGACCAAACTATAATTAAATCGATAACACGTGGTGTTTAACAGTAACATACAATGTTATAGAATATATATTAATGTTGTAGCAACCAATGTAGCAAACTGCCTTTGTTTTGCCTGTACTTGAGGGACAATCGCCTCAACATAGTCTTCAAAAATATATCGTTTCTTAACGTTCGGCTATTGACAGCTGTCGAAGACACGGAAGACGAAACTGTCAGCTGTATAATCAGCGATGATACAGTGAGACAAATTATTGTGGTCTTGCAAAATTTAGGAAATTTCATCAACAATTTATTTGAGCTGTCGTCAACATATCTTTCCACTGTTTCAGATGTCTTAGGCACATGATCAACTGTGTTGCTTTATATACATGACTAAATAAGATATGAATGTGTGTTAGTGTATTGTGCAAATACTTTTACAAACATTAGTTTGGCTGTGTATACACACATATATAAATATATGCAGATATAGTTTTGCTGATGTTTACTTTTCTAGTAATGCGGTTAACAGCTGACATTAGATGGTATTAACATGTGTGAAAATGATTGTTAAAAAAATATACTCGGATATGAAACAAAAATTAAAGTTTTAGTTCTGTTTCGTATTTTAGTTTTAGTAATGAAGAAAAACAGGTACCATGTGAATTGCCTTTGTTTACAATTTATGATTTAATTTTTGAGAATAATTTTTTTGGGTTGGATTAGCCACTAAGGCATGATTTCTAATTATGCTGCAAAACATTATGTCAGAATCAGGAAAATATGTTATGGGGGAAGTAAAAATGCAGTATTTCTTTTAAATTTGAAAGCGATAGAAAAATGACCTAAGTGAATCTGTTTAGCAAAAGAATTGGTGTGCTAAAAGTAAGGTTATCTCTTCATTGCATTGCATAATTCAGTGAGCAATCGACTACAAAAGTTTGGTGTAGTTTGGGTCTTGGGAAATGACTAAAATTTATTGTAGTAACAATATAAAACTGCGATGAATACTGTTGGGGGAAATCAATAGATAGTCGTATCTTTCCATCTACAATAAGCTTCTTTGTACTCTACTGCATGCGCATATTCTATCTGTATAGTAGAACAAGTTTAGTAATGTGGTGTTAAGATATATTTTATTAACAACAAAGTTAACAAAGAGTTAATAAATTGAAACAGAAGCACCAAGAACGTTTTGTTTAAAACACTTACGGTCAAATTCATAAAAAATATTGTATGTTTATTAAACACTTATTTGACAAATTTTCTATACGAGTAGAAAATTGTCAAATAACATTTTAATAAAGATACAATATTTTTTATGAAGGCCATTATACTCGTAGACTCTTTCAAACAATAAATATAATAATTTTGCTGAATTTAAAACGATTTTCAGTGCTCTTATAAATCAAACGAAAAATAATATGACAGGCTCTAGAAATATTTTTAAGCTCATGTCAGATAAATTCTTTGTAATAAAACTACGCGTTACGTTACAGTTTGGCTGTGACATCTAAGAAGAAATGAACATACCTTTGTAAAATATGTCACACAAAATATTCTAAAAGCAGTGCGAAGCAAAAACTTTGGTTACTCTTATTTTATACGCGTTGATTTTTTTTAATGATGCTATATAAATTAGCGCTTCAAGCGTAATTTGTCTGTCAAAAATCCGCATTAACATACTTACAAAATGTATGAAACCAAACCAAATAGCATGGTGGCAATACTTTGCAATTGGAAAATCCAATGTTGACAGAGTGTGAGAGAGAAAATTTTGTTTTATTTAGCTGCTTTCATATTAATTTAGCGATTTTATCACTATATTTTGTTTCCATTTAGTTATTTTTTTTATCTTTTTATTTTTATTTGTATTAAACCAAGCTAATGAACACTTCTGTTAAAGCATTAAATTACGTGTCACTTTAGGTCCTAATTTAAGTTGCGCCCTAATTGTTCTAATTCTTCACACAGAAAATCTCTTTTACTGGTTAATATAGGTATTTGCTGAATTAGATATCAAATTTTTTAATACGGGCATTCTTTGCAGGTCAAACGAAAATTTTCTAAAAGCGCTACTTGAACGAAAGCAGACATATTTTTTTTTATGAAATTGAAAGTGGATACTATGCTACAAGGTGGCGCAAAAGTAACCCTCCTATAAGAAAATGCTATAAATTTTGCGATTAGCCCCTAATGTCAGTTCTGTTTTGACATTTGTGTAGTTAACACATGCAAAATACACGTTAATAAACAATGTTACGCTACACTGCTCCAGAACGCGGAATATTGGTGACTATTTATTTGACCAATAATCCGTCGGTGATTTTGGCACAACGTGAATATCGTCGCAGACTTCCTGGCCGTTCAACGCCTACTGGTGAAACACTGCGACGTTTAGCCGCTCACCTCGATGAGAGTGGCACAGCACGAGATGAAGCTGTTCTGCAGAAAATATTGCTGCAGTAGCGCCGTCGACATTGTTCAGACGACGTATCAGTCAACGGTCTTTACAGCGAATTTTGGTACAAGATTTGAAGATGTTTCCGTATAAAGTCCAGACGGTACATCAGCTGTTAGCTGCTGACCGTCAATCGCGTCTAACATACGCTCAAGCCATCATTGATCACCACCAAGAGGAAGATGATTTTTCATAAAAAATAATCATGAGTGATGAGGCCCATTTCCATCTTAGCGGGTACGTAAATAAGCAAAATTTACGCTTCTGGCGCACTGAAAATCCGCATGTAACCCACGAAGACCCATTACACCCGCTCAAAGTGTGCTGTTTTCGCTGGAAGAGTCATCGGCCAAACGGTTACTGTGAATGGTAAGCGCTACAGAGCAATGATCAACGAGTTCTTTTTGCCGCAACTTGATGAATTGAGATTGGAAAACATGTGGTTCCAACAGGACGGTGCTACGGCACATACTGCACGTGCCACAACCAATATACTGAAGGATACATCTACCGGGCGCCTAATCTCCCGTTTTGGCGATTTGCACTGGCTAGCAAGGTCGCCTGATTTGACTGCTGCGTACTTCTTTTTGTAGGGCTTTTTGAAGTCGCGGTTTGTGTCAACAGGCCTCAGACTCTTGCAGCTCTTAAAGACAATATCCGGAAGTTTTGGCCAATGTGATGGAAAAGGCAATAAAAAGGCCTCAAATGACAACTGTGGTGGCGGCAATTTACATGGCATCATATTCTCGACTTGATGTAAAAAAATTAAAAGACCAAATAAAATTAATCCACAAGAAGAATCAAAGTTTTTCATTTTTTTTTTAATTACAGCCAAAAAACATCGGAAGGGTTTTTTTTGCGCAACCCTGTAGATAGGCCTATACTGTGGAAATTTTATTTACGTTCAGAAAACTGCTACAAAACTACATTGAAAGAACCCCTAATTGATTCAGAAAAAATTTAAAAAAATATAGTTTTTTCAGAAAATAATTTGATTGGTGATTTTTTTCCATGACTTTATCTGTGATTGCATTAGAAACTCAATTAGAACCCATTCCAATAAATCAGCCAATAACATTTTTACCTTTCTTTCACAATATATAAAACAAAGAATTTAGTTAGAGCTCAACATTTTTGTTTCTGCCATAACGAAATTTTTAAAAATTCCTAATATATTGCTACGAATTTGCATCAGTTCTAGCTCCTTGTGCAATCATTGCTCTGCTTGTTATAAGTATACACGCATATTGCCAAATACAACACATAGCCAAAAATATAGTACACAACTAAACAACGCACATGATCTAAGAAACGCAAAATTACAAGTAAAATTATTTTATTGTTGTTACTGCGTTCTTATTGCTTTGTAAGCATGTGTGCATATGTGTGTATAACCATTATATTTGTATATATGAATCTGGAACAATCATTAACAAATAGCTAGCTCTCTTATAATCATTAGAGATAGTAATAGAGAAGTATAAATAGCAGGTAGATTTTCGAAAGGGGCAGAGTTTAATTTTAAAAGTTCTGCAAGAGACTCATAATTCAGAAAGGAAAGCTATCTAATGCGTAAATATAAGTGGTGTTAAGTGAAAATAGAACTGCGAACTATTTAAGTACTGTGTACAAAATGAGTGTATATGTCACTTAAAACCAAATCTTGTTTTTATTTATTTATAATTAAATCTTGTGAGCAACTCGATTGTACTGTGTAATATACAAGTGTCAGTGTTATTACCTCCTCTGCAATTAAAGAATCCAGAAAAGCGTTTTTAAAGGTTAAATCGTAAAAATATTATTTAATAAAACAATGATCTATCCAATTTCGATTAACTTTTTTGCTAAATAAGAACAAATTATTTTGAATGTTGCATAAATTTATTAGGACGCGTACAATTCTGCTACTTGGAACATATTATATCAGGTAAGTAGCCGTCACGCGTTTGTGCTCATATCATTTAATTTTCCATCACTCTTTGCAATATTACTGGTAATAAATGTTCGCATTCCTGATTATTCTTCTGAAGAACTGCGATTGTCTAAGTTTTGTTGAAATATACACAAGGTTAAATTGAGCGATCTTTATAACCACTCCAAATTACCAAAACAGAAGATTACGCAACCAGAAAATGCTTCCTCAATACTAATCCTGCAGTATGTGGGGTTACACTGTCCACATGTTTACTAAGCCCTGCTAATTCAATTTCGACAGCAAGAAGTGAGTTCGCCAGTAATAGTAAATGTATTGCCGGTTGCGCTTTCAATAATACATGGTCTATTCACTCCTCCAGTGTGAACACCACATCACACTGCAGCCTTGAGTGAATGCGAGTGTTCAGTATCTCGTAAATTAAGATTTTGTTTATCGAAATGATCGTTTAAATAAAAATGCTCCTCGCCGTTCATGATGATTTTCGACGGTGGCTTTACAGTTAATTACATGATGTAAACGGTGGCTTTACAGTAAATTACATGCGACTGATGATTGGCGGTCATTAACTGATACACTGTGTGTTTTTAGGGACATGTGTACATGATTGTTTTCGATTTAAAATCGATTCCTTCATAGTTGAGTTACAGGATGGCTCTACAGTAATTTACACACGACTGACAATCTGCAGGCATTAACTGATCCACTATTTCTCATTGTAAAGCAGCATTCTCTATAGGCTCCGCCTGGTGAAGCCCAATTGCGTGCACGACTTGAGATTGCTGTTACTTTGTTCTCAGCAACTACAATCTTCTCGACATTTGTGGTTCCACTGTTTCGCTAGGCGACGTAATGTTTGCATAGTTGACGCGACTCAATGGAGTTTCTACCTTGCAATTCACGGTGAGCTTAAACCACCGTCCGTTTATTGGTAAAAAAAATTACACAACTATTCCAGGCTACTGCGGAGTATACTACTTGTGCTGATAGTTCCGGGCATAACACATAGATGGCGCTAGTTTTATTGCAGTCACCTTTTATTCAGTCACCTTTTATTCAGTCCCGTATAATTGCTGCCACGCATTTGTGCTCATATTATTTCATTTTCCATCACTCTTTGCAATATTTCTGGTAATAAATGTTCACATTCCTGATTATTCTTCTGAAGAACTGCGATTGTCTGAGTTTTGTTAAAATATACACAACAACATAGATGGCACTAGTTTTATTGCAGTCACCTTTTATTCAGTTCATCATATGACTATGAGAAAGCTTTGTTCAAAGTGGGTGCCGCGTTTGCACACTGTTGACCAAAAACTAGAACGTGTTAATAATTCTGAGCAGTGTTTGCCCATGTTTAAACGTAACAAACCGGAATTTTTGCGTCGATATGTGAAAATAGATAAAACAGGGATCTATCATTTCAGTCTGGAATCAAAACCATCGTCATCTGAGTAGATAGCAACTGGTGAACCTCGTCCAAAGCGCCCGAAAGCACAACAACCTGCTGGAAAGATTATGGCCTCGGTATTTTGGGATATGCGTTGTGTAATATTCATCGACTGTCTTAAGAAAGAAAATACCATTCACAGTAAATATTATGTTTCGTTATTGGAGCGTTTGAAGGCCGAAATGTGCGAAGGAAAAAAATTTTGTTCCAATAAGACACCGCACGGTATCACAAGTCAATCAAAGCAATAGTAAAACTACTTGAATTGAAGTTCGAATTGCTCCTACATCCACCGTATTCACTAGATTTGGCTTCCAGCGACAACTGGCGGTTCGCAGACCTGAAAAAAATGCTCGCCTAAAATGGCCTACTTTGAGGCAAAAGATAAATCGTTTTACAAAAGTGGTAGTGAAATGTTAGAACGGCGCTGGAATAATTGCGTTGCTGTTGATGGAGATTACGTTGATGAATAAAACTAATATTTTGAACCAAAAAAACTGTGTAGGCCCAGGACTTTTCAGCCCATGTGTTGTTACATTGCATTCTTCTGCTGGCAGCAAATGCCACATATGATTGATGTAAACGCCAACGTTATTACATCTTACGATAGGTTATTTAATTTTGCGCCACCCATAGAATCTTGTTTGTTTTTGGCGAAAATATGGATTAGATTATTATTAGCAGCATTACAAAAAGGGTTAACTACGTTTATTTAAAAATTAATGAAAATAAGAGATATTTATATAGTTTTAATATAATATATTTTCAATATAATAAACTAAACTAAAAATTAATATTTATGTTTTTATTTCTGAAAACATCGTATAATTTTATCTGCTTTACGAAATACATAAATCACAAAAACTTGCTAAGATTTACGCTTGTTACGTCTGAGCAAACAATAGCAAAACACTCTTTTTTCTATTACACATTGGTAAAGTTTAACGATTTATGGCTTTTAAAAGTTTATTTAATTTTTGCTTTGTAGCTGTTTCCATAACTTCTCATACTGACAAATTTCATACTTGTTGCATTAAGATAAAACCCAAAATCTCAACAAGAAACAATAAATTAATTCTTGAATTGTGTGGTATATTTACGGAATGCGTAACATAATAAATACTGTCCTACTCTTAACAAAGCAAAAAAAAAACTATGATCTTTAACACTACTTAAGCCAGAGCCTTGTACACTTTTCAACACACATGTGTAATTTCATACGTATACGCTTGAAATAAGTTACTGGGGTTCAGTGTTATTCCACAAGAGTGTAGAAAGTTGAGGTAATATAACACTCGTATATCAAAATATATCCTGGTTGTTAAACTTTGTCTTATCACATACAATTCCTTCTACAAACGTACACACCAGTGTAGATAGTCACTAGTTCATATATTAGCCACTATTATTAAGCTGTGCAAAGGAAAAATTTAAACAACCATAAAATCTGAGAGAAAATGATAAAATCATACAAAAAGTATCGTACACGAGTATATTCGTAAATAAAAAAAAACGAAATCTTCTTCGCCAACTTCTGGTAGTTGTTTAAGAAGCGTGTAAAGTTTAAGATAAAAAGAAAACATGCAGAACTTAGAGATATCTGCGATGATAAATATGCTGCGGATGATATAAAATAAAAACTGTAAAGTGGATAGGATATATATTTTTATAAACACTTGTATGTGTTTAAAATACTCATGGAAAAATCCTTTGATTATGTAAATAGTTTCAATTGGTGTGGTACGTTGTTTTATTGGCATTTGCCAAATCTATTGCTCTTTATTTAGTTACGGATCCCAAAGTTTCATAAAAAAAAATTAAGTGGCTAGGCGGCTGGAGTAACAAAAACTTAAGTAAAAGTAACTTATTAAAATTAGTATTCAAACAATTGAATGTATTTGCAACGTTGTCAACTTTGAAATTTCAAAAAGCACCACAATGAAGAAAAAAGCGCGTTATGTCAACAAAAACGCACCGAATTTTGAATTTTTTCCTTTCAGTTTTAAAATCCTATTTTGTATTTTAAGAAGTATTTTTATATTAAGAACACGATAATGCAGCGGCCTTTTAAGCGACTATTATACAATCAACCTGGGTCTGATAACATAGCACCCTCTGGCGACATGCTATCAAATTCGTTCAATAGTCTAGCTATTCGTGTTTGTCAAACTCTAGTACGACTATGTTAGTTTTATTAAGATAATGGTACCTTTACAATAATTATAACGATATTTTATCAAATTTATTATTGAGCGATATTATTTAATTATATTCGCTATCGATCGGAATTAGCTGTTACTTTTACTGTCTATTATTACGGAAACAAAAATACAGCTGTTTAACGTCGCCAAAATTATATTGCAGGAGCATACAACCATTACTGTGGAAAGAATTTACGATTATCGGATCATTAAAAGTTTCAGAGTCGCACTACAAGTCTTCAAATTCGGTTAATATCAATTCTATCAATCATTTCATTTGTGTTTTTGATAGCAGTGTCTTTAAAAGAATTTATTAATATATACGAATACATGCCAGGTTTTTACCAAATAAAATATGAAGTTTACCGTACTCAATATTTAATGCAAACGCTTTGGAAAAACTTTGCAATTTATTTAATAATTTTGTAATTTCTCAATTACCAGAACCGTAACGAATTCAAAAGCCATCAGAAATACGAACTTCAGTGTTCAGAGAACTTATTTGTTGTAATATTTGACAAACTTGGCTTGATCGTTTAATAGCAAAACACTCTCTAAAAGCAGCAAATTATATAAAACGAAATGTTTCTTTGTCTTTCGTGAGTGTGTATAATATATGTGCAGCAGATAACATGGTATGTTTTCCACGCAAAATGAAACGTAAAAATTTTGGGCATTCAATTAAACTTTTTTCTTACATTAAAACAAAAAAATGAGTTGAATTTAATTGTGTGCCACCGAAATTAAAAAAACGCAACAAAAATTAAAAAAAGGGCACCCCGTACTGTCTAAAGAATTTTTCGCACAAATAATTTTAAAAAGTACCAAAAACGGTGTGAAATGCACCAAGTTGACAACGCTGCTTATTTGCTGTATTAGTTTCTAATATTGATACCAATAAAAAAAAAATTATAAACAACTTATTTACTAGGTTTCCCAGCTGTCTTTATGTAGACATTTTATAGGAGCCACCCTAATCATGAGTAAACTTGGCAATCTTTGAAAAGTACTCTCAAATATTCAGGTTTATATTCCAATATTATTAAAGCTTTTTACTTTTTAAATTCTCATAATATATTCAGATTATTGGGATATAAAGTTGACTGTTTGAGAATACCTTTCAAAGGTTTCCTGATGACTAGGGAAGCTCTTTTGATATATCATCATATAAACAGCTGGGAAACATAGAAAACAAACTCTTTATATAGTTTGTAGTTGTTGTTTTTTTTTTTTTAGATGAATTTTTGTTAGTGCAAGCTTTGTGCATGTTGCTCGCAGTTTACATTAAGCACAGTTGCCTGCCTAACGCTGGCTGGAGATCGGCTTGGAATGCAATAAACCTCAGATCAACTAAGAACATCGCCTCAATCTGTGAAAATTAGCAAAAAAAAAAAAATTTCAGGCAGTAAATTTATTGCTGCATGTAATAACCCGAGTATTTGTAGACTTCAACTCAATAAATTTAGTGCTGCGATACTGGCCTACAGTCGCATAAGCGCCAACTGGCCTAGAAACTCCTATGAGAGAATTCGTTTTGCCTTTTTCAGGCATTTTGTCTTCTGTGATATAGGCAGAAAGGAGTTTCCCATTTGGGATTCAGTTTTACTAATTATGTCCACCTCCAGCTAGCTTACGTAACAGAGATTGCGACTGTTTATCAATTTCTTCTTTTATGCAGCACGGATCTAAAATTTCTTCAGTGCAATATTCCTTTTTCAAAAGGTTTCCCTTGAATTCCATTGATAACCAACCATCAAAAATCTTGTTTTTTAAACAAACATTTTCAATTTTAAGACTTAGCATTTGTAAAAAGGAGGTAGCCATTTGCTGACGCAACTGTAAAATAAACTTATCAAAACTCTCACCATCCAAGAGACTGATGCTCCAAAACAGGTGTTTCTCTGAGTTTCTTTTTGGTGTAAACTATTCATTAAGTTTCCATACTAACACATCATAAACATCATTTTCCTTGTCATAGGGTACCATTGCCACTGGCAAGAAATAAGCAACAGTCCGCAATTACTGCCCTCCACAATAAAACAACTGGTTAATTTTCAACAGGATCAAAATGATTTCCCCCACATCTACAAAAATCTGGAAAGACCATAGCCATTTTTCTTACTTAACACATAACAATTTTTATGTATGGAATTGCATAAAAATAGTTTTACTATTTCAGTCATAACACTCTTTCAGAAAAGAAGCCAAAATAAAATAAGTATTATATATGTAGTCATAGTCTACCTGTTAGGGCTCTTATTTTTCAGATAAAATGAATGGCTTACATTCAGCCCCTGGCCTTTGCATTCTAATAATTTTGGTTTTTTGTAGTGTAAAGCTTCGGATTCCTAAGCAGATCACAATTTCTTATCGTCAAAGATCACACATCTCTGTAATTCATCAAATAATAATAAAAATAATATGAAAAGCTCCCTTTCATTAAAATTACCAATGTATGTCACAACCTTGATGAGTTTTTGGTAACTTCCAAAAACCTTCAAGGCTTCAGTGATAGAAGGGAAGTGGGAATATTCCCAGGATGTTCAGCCAACAGGCCATGCAGATGCTAATCGCTGGTTGAGGCGCGGCTGGTGGTTTTGGTTCAGACCTTAAATCACTGGGAGAGGTTATTCATATTACCTGATAGGTATTGCGCAAGCCGGTGTTAGGGGTACAGATGATGTTTTCTTGCAGCAAATACCTGTAATGTAACAAACCCGAAGTCGTGAGTGAGTTGGTTAAGGACTGAACACAAATGAGCACCCGTCTAAAAAATTTTATATGGAATACACTCAAAAAATGTAGTAACTTTCTTACAAATTTTCTAGACGAGTTGCTCGCTTGTGTTCTATGAACAGCACGATAATGTTAGCGTTGTCTATGGTAGTAAAAGATGGTATATTTGAAAATTACTTTCAATGTTTTTTCGCATTCAAACAAAAACATTGTGACAAAAATATCCTCAAAAGTCCTGGAACATAATTTACACATGCTATTGCCAAGAAAAACTATTTTTTACTTGATTTTACAATTTTTTTCTGATTCCAATTGATATATAAAATAGTTATTATTAAATAAATAATGTTAGTTTGAAAAAGTAATTAACTATTTCCTGTCGTGGACAGGAAATAGTTAATTTTTTAGCTTAGTAAGATTTAAAGTTCTAATTAAATGAAACCATTTTCTTTTCTTTTTAGGTAAGAAGAAAGTCCAAAAATAGTGGTAACATCGAAATCTAAAAACCTGTAAGTTCTTTCAATATTGAATACATATGGTCACTTTTATTTGAAATGTGGCTTAAATTTGCTCCGCTGTGAGTTTAAGATGTAATTTGGCTAGGAAAATAAATTACTGTTCTTGAAAAATATTTATATTTCTTTATTTTTCGTAAAAGCTCCTTCTGTTCTGTTATAGGCCCTGTGGAATTTTTATGTTTATTATCGAAGAAATTCTTGTTGCCTGACCAATTCATGTGCCACTGGTGCATCTGAGATAAATCTACGAGGTCTGATAAAAATATAAGCGTCATTGTAAATTTTTTTCAAAAAGTATTTATTTATTCATCAATAGCTATCTTGTCACCTTCAAAGTAATTCCCCTCAGATATAATACATTTATTACAACGACGTTTTCAATCCTCGAAACACTTCTGAAACGTGCTTTTTGGTATCGTCAACAGCTCCTGTTTTAATTTTTTTTTTTTTTTGTACCACTCAATCCTAGCAAATCTTTTTCTTTTCAACGGTGTTTTCAGTTTTTGGAAGAGGAAAAAGTCAGCGGGGGCCAAGTCCGGTTGTGGCATGAAAATGCTTTTGTTGCCATACACCCATGATTCCTCATCAGTTATGACCTTTTTCAGGAAATCCTGATCGTTGTTGATGAGCTCCTGAGCAATGTTCATGCGAAGTTGTTTTTGCTCAAAATTTAGCAATTTTGAAACAATCTTCGCTGCTAAAAGTTTCATGCCTAAAAAAAATCCGTAAAAATTGCTTAGCATGAGCCGACCGATATGTTAACTTCTCTGATAGTCACTTGATGATTATCCAAAATATTTTTCTTCACTGTTTCAATGTTTTCATCGGTTGTTGACGTGCTCGGGCGACCAGGATGGCCATCGTCATTGACATCTTCTCGGCCTTCCTTAAACCGGTTATACCACAATTGAACTTGTGTTCTACTCATAGTAGACTCAAAATATCAAATGTCCACTCTTTGCGCATTTTGTTTCATTTTTTACACAAAACTTAATACAGATTGTTTGATCTATTTTTTCGAATAGTAAGAAATCGAAGAGCATAACAAAACACGTCTGACCTTTTTATATGTCAAAAATAAAATGGCAATCCAAAATGGTCGATATTGCCAACATATATAGCAGACATGTGATAATGCGAGAATCAAACATACGTAACTCACGAAATTTGAAAATAACGGTTATTTTTTTATCAGACCTCGTATAAGCGGTTAGAATGAGATTTTATGTTTTTGTGCTCTTTAAACCAGAAGCAAGTAAAACTGACTAAATGCTCTCTGGTGGATCACGTATTTAATATAAGAAGTATAAAAAATAACTGTAATTTATAAAAACCTAAAGGTTTGATGCTGAGAGAACTTTAGTTGTTGTTGTTAAATTCGAATTCTTTTTCTTGATGCTATTTACTTAAAATAATAACTAGTTTATAATTAAGATTTTTAGTTTGTACATGCGTTCATCGGGTTTTAGTTCAAGTTTTTCCTTTCCTAAGTTTTTTTTAAGAAGGATTTTTTTTTACAATACAAATTTGATGTGATCAATAATATTTGGTCAAAGAAGACAAAATAATAATAATAATATCTTTAGCTGGGGGACAACTAGCTGTTTCGTAGTCGATACACTACTCGTACTTATCAGCACCCACTTCGGTTAATTATATACAATCACGGAGGAATTATTTAAGAAGATTTTATTGTTTTAATGTGTTCTGATCATAAAGAGAATATTCTAAAAATAATTGAACATTAGTTATATTAACTGGTTTATAGATCTAACTTTTGAATTAGGTTAATTTTGAAGAACGGCACAATACCGTCAACTCATTAACCAAATCAAAAATCCACTCTTTGTGGATGCACGAGTTCTCAATTATCACTAGTGCATTCTTATATTTGGGCTTACATTTGGGCCTCTTATTAACGAAATTACTGAGCTGAATGTGCTAGGCTTGTGTCATGAATGAATTACTTCAAATGAGTAATTCTTTGAAGTGAGGGAATGAAATATTTCTGTATTTCTTTCATCATTCTCTTTTCTTTTATGTTTCTTCACTTGTTAATTCAGAGACTCAAAATCAATTGAAGAAAATCCGTATTAATTTTACTTTATAATTTAAAATTTTAAAAATTAAACGAAATATAGAAATATTAATAAACTCATAAAAAATATAAATAATAACCTCATATAAACAACAATTATACTTACAAAAAAAGGTCGAAAAACTAGGATGAAGATACAAAATTAAACATTAACAATTGAAACATTTTCATTTATTCCGATATATGTATAATGAATTAATTCACTTTACTTATCTGAACGAGAATAAAAGATTCACTCAAACGAAAGATTTTGCCCAACACTTGAATATGCCTCTCGTTGCAACAGATTACATGCTTTCATTTTCGTAAAAGTCTTCAACAATCTTAATGCTCTGCTCAATGGTGTACCTTACAGTGGTTCTTTCATAAAACATAATGTAAGTCACTCCCTAAGGGAGCTTCGTAATTTTATTAGTTATATTAAACCCTAAAAACAACAAATCAAAGCAAACAAAAATTTATAACTGGAAAATTGTTGATTATTTGTATAACATTGTTAATGTAGCCTTTACAGAATCATGATTATCGGTATATAAATTGTTATGATCGGACTTAGAATGGTGATACGGTGAACATAATTTAAAGGGTGGTATATTAGGCCCCGAACAAAAAAATTTTTTTTAAATTGTTTTTACATTATGTTTAATCCTTGCGGGTAATTGATATAATTTTTTTTTCTTTGCATAAAAGTCGACTTACTCTAGTGTACCCTCCTTGGTTGAAGTGAACGAGATAAATTTAATTTTGAGCAGTTCAATGTTTTAAGAGTAATACAGCTATTAATTTGTTACTAACACTGAAAAACAGTGTGACCAAATTTGACCGATAATTCCCTCTAGTTAGTAATGATTAGTTTTTAATAAAAAGGTAATACTTTTTTATGTGAGAACAGAAATATTTTAATTTTTTGGTTCATACGTGTTTTCTTATGTTATCAAAATTTCTTATAATTGATTCTAATATGTTGTGTGAATTTGTTGAAAAAAAAAAACAGTAAAAACAAAGTTGTACAGTTATGTAAATGAATATATAAAGAAATAAATAAATAAATACTTCTACTAATCAAAATTTTAAATTCGCATACAACTACTAGCATTTATTTCAAGCATTCCGTTTTATGTTACTGGTTTTATTAGTTTTCGTCAAATACTTAGTATGTATTCTAAAACAAAATCAACAAGCTTTTAGTCAACATCTCTTTTCATTCAACAACAACATGAAAAAGTCTTTAAAAGTAACCACAGAAATCTATTGTTTTTTTATGTTGCTGTTAGTCAACATTTGTGTATGTACATACATATATATCAACGAGTATGTCTACAGTATACAGAAAATAAATTGTTCATTTAAACAGCACTACTGCGATTTGTTTCCCATTTGTCTTTTTAGTTATCCACCATAGAACTTTTTTATATCAGTCGTTTGTTTTGTTGTTAATCAAATCCTTTATAGTTGTCTATATTGAAATATAAAACGGTTTGAAAAAAAAAAAAAACAAAACTCAATCACTGAACCACTTCACTTGTACAATCATTTGGTACATGTAGACCATTTCCGTTTCTATTCAATAAATAATATTGATTTTTCAAATACAAAACAATTTTCTATAAGTGCGTCCATTGTTGCCTGCATCCAAGTACTAGAATTGTTTTTTTTTGTGTCTATGCTATTAAATTGATAAATGTTAGCAAAATCAATTGCTTGTTTTCTCCACCAATTTCAAAATCAAATACATTTTTTGTTTGTTTTTGGTTCTTTTTTTGAATGCAAATACATGTTTACATTTAAGCAAAGATAATTATTGAATTGTATTCTAGCCAGTATTATTTACTCGTGGCAAAGTCTACCGGGAGTGTCCTGGGGGCTAAATCTGTCATTCGTGATCGAAATTACTATCGAGTAGAAAATAATTTCGATATCGTGTAAATTTCTAATGATGTGACTCGTTACGTAACGAGTCGAGTTATCACTTCAGTGTTGCAAAATACTGACAAAATGTGTTTTATAACACTGCCGAAAATTGTATGTATTTGCATACTTTGTATACTTGTTGTACATTAAAAACTAAATAAACACACATACGTTCACAATAACAATTCATGTAAATCAGTCAAGAATGCGTGTTTGTACATTAAAAAGTAAGTAAATAGAAATAACAATTCAATAAATATGTATGTAAAAAACAACTATTTAACTATGTATAAACATTGTATGTATATATGAATTTCTAAAAAAAAAACAAAAATAAATTCTTGAATATAATAACATGTGACTTCAAATATAAGTTTTTGTGTTTTTAGCAATACTCATCTTGCAATACTCATCTTGTATCTGTATCATCATATGAATTGAAAAAATCCTTAAGAACCAAAAATTCTCAATTTAATTTAAATACTGTTGCTATTCAAAACAAATTTTTAATTTACATTTCTTTTGTGTTTTTCTGTTTGTCTGGTTTTCGATAGTACTTTTGCTTCCGAGTAAAAAGTTGCACGGTTGCATTCGAATGGTTACTCGCTATCGAATGCCATCATTAGAAATTTCGAAACCTTTTACTCGATATCGAATGGGATAATCCCAAAAGTGTAAAAACTCGCACATTCGAGTAAAAACTCGCTCGTAAGCGAATGACAGAATTAACCCCCTGAATAGCATTTTTGATCGCCGCAGAACATATTTTTTTAGTCATAGAAAATCTCCCGCGAGCGTGAAAGTATTACATGAACTGACTCTTCCATCTTTTATTTTGACTATAGTCAATAATAAACTAATAACATATGTTACTTTTTTAGTTGTTTTTAAAAATAACCCAGCTTGTTGTTTTGGTCTTGCTAAGCAGCCAAACTTTCTTCCTTAAGTTTGTTATACACATTTATTATTTATCTTGTTATTTGTTTCAGATTTAAATTAAAGTTTTCCTGTTCCTAACGACCTTAATTGCGCATCGACAGTATTTACAAAAACGCGATCATTCGAATATAACTCACATCAAGTAGAAAATAATTTCGATATCGTGTAAATTTCTAATGATGTGACTCGTTACGTAACGAGTCGAGTTATCACTTCAGTGTTGCAAAATACTGACAAAATGTGTTTTATAACACTGCCGAAAATTGTATGTATTTGCATACTTTGTATACTTGTTGTACATTAAAAACTAAATAAACACACATACGTTCACAATAACAATTCATTTAAATCAGTCATTTTTATAATAAAAATTTTTAATAAAATATTACTATTTTTTTATGTTAGTTCATATTTTGAAGATTCAATAAATAAATGTATGCAAAAAAAAAAAAAAAAAAAAAAAATTATGTGTATATAATAAATCCTGTTCAACATTTATCATGCCACTTTTACATAGTGGTAATTTATTCGATTTATATGTAAAACTTTAAGCCTTTCAACCCCGAATTTTTGTTATGGTTTTTGCGAGTTAAGTTTTTACGTGTTTAAAAGAGAAAAAACGGAAACTTGAAAAATTTACCTATCCTGGTTAAGGATATATAATATGTTGCATATAAGCAACCTTGGGTCATTACGGACCAAATTTTTATATATAAAATATATGTTGCATATAAGCAACCATGGACAAAATTTTTATATATAAAATTCGAATACCTATTTTTGTTTTGATAAACGGTTTAACAGTTTTATTAATGGTATAATGGATGTCCGCCGGGAAGCTGTACTATTGTCTGTACATTGTCTGCTATAATTTTTGATTAAATGAAAGAGAATGGAGCTAATATTGATAAAAGTTATGTACGAAATATCAGATAATTATCCGTCTCTGTTAGCTTCACAAATGCGAGCCTTTTTGAGCACTGTTTCCAATAAATTCTTACATATTTCACGCCGTGTTTTACTTATTTCAACACGAGTGTTTTGTTTGAGTTCCTAAAGCGTTTCTGGTTTGTTTGCAAAAACTTGGCTTTTCAGATATCTGCAGTCAGTCAAATCAGGCGACCGTGGAGGCCAATCAACATCACTATTTCTTGAAAAAACTTGTTGTAGAAAGAGGTCTCGCAAAATTTTTTAGCCCATCGTAACTCGCGCAGGGTGCACATTGTACCCCATGACTTACATACTTATACAGGTTATATTACATATATATATAAGTTATATTACATACATATATAGGTTATATTATTACCCTGAAAAGAAAATTCATTCATCCGTAGTGTTTTGTCTTTCGTTCTGAATACACGTGTTTTTTATTGTTTATTAATAATTTGTAAAAAACGAAATTATACCGCAATAGGTAGAGTTCTTTTCATCATTATTTTTGTTATTTTATCTTTTTGTTTTTTCTCTATTTATTATTATTAATTTCTTTTTATGTATTTTCCCCTTATGCATTTTACTGCCTTACGGTGTGCGCGGTGTTGAACTAATTTTTATTATTCTGAGCAATGCCGAAGGTATATACACTGGGCGCTGATCAGTTTTAACTAATTTAATTTCAACACTTTAAATGCTGTGATAACGTTTGTTTTGGTCGTCCCGTGTGTTCACAACATTACTCCCTCCTTCATACTCATAATTTATTTTCTTAGTTCCAGTACAATGCACTGCATATGTAGAAGCTATCCCCTGAGATAAAAAAAAATCAAGCGCAAGCGGAGTGAAAAGTACGGTAAGTACGGATCATCAAGTGCAGATTACTTGATTCAAGTCCGCATTATTCAAACACTAAATACAGGGTGTCCGTCGATAAGGTATACTACTCGCAGTAATTACATTGTAATCCTGGCTGTATGTGATGTGAACCTGTCTTGTTGATACCACATGCTAATCAAGCCCAAAGCATGCAGGTGTGGCGTTAGGAAGTTTTCAATCATATCGTGATATCGTTCCCAATGTACAGTTATTTTCGAAAAAAGTAAATTTCAATGATTTCTCCTGACCAAACTGCACACCAGACTGTCACTTTTAATAGATGCAAAAGTGACTTACGAATAGTTTGAGCGTTTTGCATTGCCCGGAACCGGCTATTCTGTTTATTCAAATAATCATGCAAATGATGAATTTTGGGTGCCTTGATGGCTGATTTGGTAGAGCACTCGACAAACAGATTTCTGCCTCAGACTCTGGGCGTTACTGCAGACAAGCAAAAAAGCTTCGCAGTTTTTGTGTTTGTTGAAAAGAAAAAAGAAAGAAATGAAAATATGCCACATCACTCATTGCGATTTTCTCATGAAAATAGATGATTAATTTTGTTAAAATATTTTTACGATTAAAACGCATTAGTTTGTAGAACATTTTTCCATAATAAATTTTCCACGTGTCCACTTCACGTTTGGCAGGCGTGTCAACTGTCAAGACTAAAGTTTATCAACATGGTGGAAAAACAAACTAGTACACCTTCCCGGTGAATACCCCGTATTTTCAGTATTGAAACGTAAATATACATTTTGCATTACATTTGCTGCATTAGGAATGCGAAAAGCCTGTATTAGACATCCTTCATCGTCCTTTCAATCTACGTTAAATCCAATGCTTTGTTTTATCAAACCTTCTGCTTTTGCGGTTTTAGCCACGTAAGATCTTCTACGGCAAATTGTGCAGTCAGACAGCAGTAGTGAAGCTGATGATGATAAAAGTGGGGAGAATATTGTAGACGATGAAGGTTCTGCATGCTGAAGCTAGTCATGATTGAGATTCCTACATCTTGGCTGAAACGTTCTGGCTGTATTTTAAACCTAAAATCGCAGGGAGAGGAATTAGTCTTCCCAGATGAATGCCGGTTTTTAGGGCTATTAAACGCCGAAAGACCGTTGTGTTGCATCAGATATCTGTAAAATAAAGAACCAGTAGTGAAGCAGCCAGTGATGGCTAATACCCTTAATGGTCTTCGCCATATAAACTCATTGAGCATTGTCTTCTATTGACTGTGTGGTGGAAATTACATAAGAAAGTTCCAGCTCTTCAGGATGTGGTTAGTTCATAATGGGACAAACATATGATAGTAGTTCCGACCTGTGTGAGCCTTGTCAGCCATACAGGAGCACTGGTGAATCGTAAGTAAGTCATCCATTAGTGATGGTCCATCAAGAGACAAGTCCTTCTAAGCAGGTCCCGCTATAAATCATTTATACATCTAGAGAAAATAAAGGCTAACGGAGGTGAACCAGTTGCCAAAAAATAATTGGATTATTGTGATGTTGATGAATTATTCTTCCAAATAATGTTTTTTGATATTATCATCTGCAAATTTATTAAAACTAATAATTTTTTTAATTTCTGACTTCGTCAAACCTTTTGCTCTCATTTCTACAGAAAAAATATTCGCTAACGCTAACATACGAGTACATATTTGATTTATTCTGCACAGATCCCATGAACATTCCTTTTCATATCTATTATTTTATATTATTAATTTACCGGTTCGAAAACTAATTTGCACTTTTTACCCGAAAAAAAATGTTTTTAATTTTATTTTCCGTTTTTTACAATTGTTTTCACATCGTGTAGACACTTGAAAAAACTGATCGCAACTGAAAACTAGCAAATCTTTTTGTATCACTAAGATGTTTAGTTATCATCAAAAGAAACCGTTTCAAAATATAATAAGATTTGCGTTAGTTATGAAGACGATGTGGCCTGTAGACAATAGGTCTGAAAGGGTTAAATAGAGTAATGAACGAGAGAAAGGAATTTTTATGGTGGTAATATTTTTTTTTGTAAAATAAGAAGTACTCTTTATGCAATATTTATACGAGTAGTGCCAATAAGCAGCTTGTACTAGAAATATGACAATAAGAGAGTCAAATTATCGTTGATGAAAATATTACTAATACGTTTTTCGAAATTTTTATTATGCCTCGAGCTACATGGCTTTCAGAGCTCAAACAAAGAAAAAATTATAGCTTTTAGTGAAGAAGGAATCAAAATCCAGGAAATTGGGTGGTTTTGCGTGGTCATCGCGTTGTTCAAAATCTTTTAAAAAATCTTTCAACATACAGCACTTTGAAGCGGTCTGCTACAAAGCAAACAGTAACTGAGCTCGAAGAAACGAATTTTGTCAGCTTAGAAAGCAACGAATGTGTCAGCCAGGACATTCAATCGCAGATCCAGCCAAAAGTATGTAAAGCAGCAATATGAAAAGATCTTTAACGTTCAAAAACTATACAACACTACAGAATGCAGCGTAAACAGAAACTTAGTAAACGTCATATTGAGGCTAGTTTGCTTGCGTTAACATGAACACAAATTGGAAACATGCCCAATTAAACAAGTAATTACTAAAATAATTTTCAGGTATAAGTGTTTATATATATAAATAATTTTTTCTGATAAGACAAAATGGAATTTCAATGGACTAAATGGCAATAGAGGTTAATAAAAGTGCTAGTATAATTAATTATAAAACCGAAAATTTTGGAGGCGGAAGTCTGATGATATGGGGAGCATTTTCAATAGGCTAGATTTGATGATAGTTTCATCTAAAATGAAAAGTAGTGATTACACATTAAGCTTAGAGTCTTTTAGAAATTAAACTTACCAGCAAAATAACTCACGGGTTCATGTAAGCTGCAAGACCAAGTTTTGGAATGTGCTCAATGTTTTCAAGATCTGAATCCAATAAAGGTGAATACAATCAACCGAATTAATAAAAATACCAAACAATGGCAATCTTTCAATAAACTCAACGAGTATGTGTTAATAGACTAGGACCTTAACGCAAATCTCATAATTAGTGGACAAACGAGTTAAAACTACGTAGTAAAACGAGCCATAATTTCTTAAATTTCTATGTATTTTTTTTACTGTTCTTTAGAAGTTTTTTTTTATACTTAAAATTATTTAAAACTGGTGCTATATTTTTTGAACAAGACGAATTTTCCTTATTGCTCCAAAAATTTTAATTCAATTATTTTATTTCTCTATTTTGTTTTGTTTATTTATTACGAATAATGTTTTTCGTTTTTAGTAAATAAGCGGTTTTAAAGTGGCGTTATACATGTTGAATAGGATGTATATGTATATAGATATATAATTGTACTACAAGAAAATTACAGATTTTTTTATAACTTCAATATTTTTTCTAGTTTTTAATAATATTGCTATAAATAATAAAAGCTTTTAGTATTTAATTATACAAAAAAAAATTAAATGTCATTTATGCAACCAATTATAATTAATAATTTTGAAATTCAACTTCTAGTTGAATTCATTTCAGGCAAAGAAATTCGTTTGAAAAAAACACAATTAATTTATTAATGAGTGCGATTAATATAATAAATAATATTTTAATAAAATACTAATTAAATATTGTGTATATCATCGAGCGAGTTATTTTAAACAATTTACTTTATATACAAATACATTTCAATACGTTAAAGCGAGAAGATTGCAAGCAAAACAAATTAAATTTCACAAAAGAAAGAGTTTATTGTTTTGAAAACGACACTTGTTTTAATGAATAATATTTTTCCATATATTGAAATCATGTTTAATATTTTCCACCCAGATCAGCTCTTTATGATGTACAAATAGTTTTTACTATCTAGCAGTAAGCATGCATTCATCATACATGGTCTGATCAAAAAATAACCGTTATTTTCAAATTTCGTTGTTACTTACTCGTATGTTAGATTTTAGCATTTTTTTTTGTTGTTGGTACACTTGTCTCTTATATATTGGCAGTATCAGCCATTTCGGATTGTCAGTTTGTTTTTGATAAATGAAAAGGTTAGTCGTGTTTGGGTCACGAAATTTTTACGAGATTTACTAAATTTTGAGTAAAAACAACGTACCATGAACATCGTTCAGGAGCTGTTTAACAGCGTCAACGACGATCTAGATTTCCTCAAAAAGGTCATAACTGGTGGCGAATCATTGTAATATGGCTACGATATTGAAACCAAAGCTCAATCATCCCAATGGAAGCTTCCGGAAGAGCCACGACTGAAAAAGCTCGTCAAGTTTGGTCAAATTTGAAGGTTTTACTCACTGTTTTCTTCGACTGCAAAGGTGTGGTTCATCATGAATTCTTTCCACAAGATCGTACGGTCAATAAGGAAAAAAGTTATTATAACAAAGTTATGCGCCGTTTGCGCGAAGCAATTAATCGCAAACACACAGAATTGTGGAGAAAACAATACTGAATTTTGCACCATGATAACGCACCAGCTCACACTTCGATGTTTGTGAGTGAGTTTTTGGCCAAAAACAAAACGTTTAGCAAGTCTCAACTACCGTATTCACCGGACTTGCCCCCCCCCCCCCCCTCCCCCCTGACTTTTTTCTCTTTACAAAACTGAATACACCGATGAAAGGAAAGTGTTTTGTTACGATTGAGGAAATAAAAGAACAATCGAAACAGGAGCTTATGGCGATACCAAAAAAAAAAGGGGTTTCAGAAGTACATCGAGGATTGGAAAAACGCTGGCATAAGTGTATTATATCTAAGGGGATTAATTTAAAGGGGTTAGTAGGGGGGTAGTTATTGATGAATAATTAAATACTTTTTGAAAAAATTTAAAATAACGGTTATTTTTGATCAGCTCTCGTATATGAAAAATGGTGGCAATAATATTAGGAAATATTCAAAAATAAGAATTAAGCTCAATCGCTTCTGAAAAGCTGTTTTAGGAATCAGTTTAATAACTTAACTCTTATCTTATATTTATATACGGATATGTTTATAGGCTAAGAAGGTTTGACCATGTTTCTAATGTTTCTAAAAAATTTTATGGAGTTTCGCTTGACAATTTAATAAAATTTTGTACCATATTATTTTTACACAAAATAATTAATTTTAGAACGCTTAAATATTTAGTATCGTCTCTCACCCACATAAGAACTTTTGGAACTTTAAAAATTGTTTTAGTTTTTTCTTATTGCAAATTTTTCTTTTTTTATTTATTTATTGAATCTTCACAATGTGAACTAACAATAAGTATTCAAATCTTAATACTAAATACAAAAAATGAACTGAAGTCCAGCCAAAAAGTTTTATTTTGCGCATATTAATTTTTTTAAGCCGAGTGTGGCCGCCAAAATTAAGTATATTGCGAGCAAGAGGGTTTGGATGAAGTTCCAGTTTACTGATATACCTTGTCGCGTACTTAGAAAATTCCTCTTTTACCAGCGGAACACTCAGATCGTTATGAATTCGTGAATTTTTGACGTACCATGGAGCTGCAGTAATCGTTCGTAGAATTTTGTTTTGTCGCCTTTGGATTTTTTCAATGTTTGACGCTGAGGCGGTGCCCCATAAGTGAATTCCGTAGCACCATATGGGCTTTAGTATTGCGTCATATAACAAAAGTTTGCAATCTAATTTCAATGTAGAATTTCTGCCCATAAGTCAATTTAATTGCGCTGCTTCTAATTTTATGTACGCTGCAGAACGCTGTATCATCTGCAAGAGTTGAAGTGTGAATACCAGATCTGGTTGGCATGTCAGAAGCGTAAATTAAATATAAATTGGGTCCCATAATGCTACCTTGGGGAAGTCCTGCCTCGATTGGCTGAGATTGGGCCACATAAATAGCTTTCCAGAAGCTTGTGAGTGTTTGCAGGCAAGTTCATCTTTATTTTGTGCATTAATTCCTCGTGCTATACTTCACTTCACCATTAACAATTTTCAACTTCGCCATTAATAATTTTTCGAATAGTGTTGAAGTTGTTGGCGGTAGACTTATTGGTCTATAAGACTCTACTTTAGTGGGATCCTTCACGGGCTTGGGTATCATATTAACGATAGACACTTTCCAATCTGCAGGATAACACTCTAGGCGCAAAATAACGTTAAAAATAAAAAGAATAATTCTTCTAGCTACACGAGGTAACTGTAGAAGCATATTGCCAGTAATTTTATCAAAACCTGGAGCTTTCCCGGAGTTTACTTTATTTATAACGTTATCGACATCTTGAAAACTAAGTCTCAAAGGCACAGGCGGTCTAACAGCATATGGCGGAAATTCAGCTACCTCATCCACTGTATCACTTGCAATAAAAACGTTTTTCAACTGATTAACATACACCATCCCTTTTTCAGAATCGCTTCCTGCCCAATCTCCAGTTGAAGTTCGCAAAGGTGGCTTACCTACTACGGGTCTTTTCAGTCCTTTTGTCGCTTTCCTCAGGGAATAATCAGATTGAGGAGTACCATCAACGCTTTCCAAATATATTTTAAGGGAAGCCATTCTGTGGATTTCAGGCAGATTTCTTAACTGTGTTATGCATTCCCGTAGCCTAGTTTTAAGCTGGGGAGACCTACGTAGTTGCCACTCTCTTCTAACTCTTCTTTTTTTTGTTAGAAGTTGTAAAATTTCAGACGAATATGTTCTATTGCTCACATTTCTGAATCTTGTACGGCCAGTTTAAGCTTTTCAGAAAATTGGTTAATCGACACATCAATACACTGAGACTCAATATTTTTTATATTTTAACCAGTTGACTCTAGTGACGATCAGTGCCAAGTCACAAAACGGGGAACGAAACAGATATTATAGTGGGAGAGTGATCTGATAACAAATCTAATGAAGGCTCCACTTGCATCCACTCTAAAGGAAAATTTTTCTTATTGCAAATAATAATTATTTGTTTTTTATTGTATTTTAAATCTCAAGCAAAACTTTTAAGCAAATTTTTTATTTGTACATTCTTGCCAAGTATTCAATCGACCATTAAAATTACAAACATTGTTTAATACAAACCCAAAAGGAATCCAATTTAGCAAAATATAATTATCGTATAAAAATTTTATTGCTTATTTTGTTATGTGCAAAAATGGTTCACATAAAGTTTGTGCCTTCCTTTCCTCTGATGAAATTGTTGTTTATTCGTGCAATCAATTCCATGATTTTATATTTGTAAACCGATGGCCTTTAACTACCAACCAGCAGCCAGAACATTCAGAAACATAGACACAATATCAAACAGAAGCAACAACATTCATCATTAGCAATTTGCTTGTTTTATTTCGATATTTTACGACTTGTTTCTGACCATTTCTGCAGACTCTGTTTACAAACATAAACACAAACAACAATACGGTATGGTATATATTCTTACTACAAAAATTTATAACATTTCAGTAAATTTTGTAATATTTTAACCCTTTTTTGTTTTTTTTTGGCTTTTACATGGTCAGTTGTTGACTTTTTAATACATATTCAATTTGAAACCTTTTTTACCCTTTTTGCTGTTTGTTCATTCACCAATTTTTTACTACAGTTCAAAGTTCACCAAAAGTTAAATAACATTAAACTAAAACTAATGTTGTTTGGAAAATTTGCACAAATGCAATGAATGATACTATTGATTGTAGAATTGCTTGTTTTGTGTATTTTACTAGACAATTTGTTAATAATGGCACCACGTGCCACAATTCTTCATTTATTGGTATTTATTATGTAGTAAAATATGTACATCTGTCAAATAGAATTTCTTTGTAACTACTATTGCAGAAATTTCATGGAACATTTATTTGTTTGCGATAACTTTGCCTACAAATTCTGTTTCGTTACCTATGTAAATTTTCAGTTCTATGTTTTAATTAATATAACTATTGTGAAATATATAAATTCTATGCATGCTAGTCATGAAAACAATAATTAAATAATACTTTAGGTGACATAAATTACAATACACTTTGGATGCTTGTTTGATGGCATTTAGTATCTTTGAGGCAATTTTTGGCGTTGGAATTTATGACTTTAGGAGAACACTTTGATGAAAATTTTAATATGTAAATGCAAATGAACTTGTTTATTGGTATAAATGTTAGAAGCTAAAATAGCGAATAAAAACTCAATTGCTTGTTTTTATTCTTAATAATTTGCAAGCTTAATTCTCAGTAACCTAAAAGAAGCATTTGAAAGTCGATAATGAAATTTGAGTGCTCACTCAATTGCGAGAAAGGTTCAATATACGAACATTTTCTGACTTGCACCTAGAAAAAATTATATAATTGAGAAAACAATTATTAAATATTTCTTATTTTTGCAGCAAAAGATCGTTTTATGTTATATAAAAAATTTAACAGTATTTATTTTATATATTTTATATATATTGGACAATAATTTTTCAAACTGAAAAATTTTTTAATAACATATTAATTTTCCTGACGATGATAACAAATTGTTATCGAAATATTGAAAATAAATACTGTTAAATTTTTTATATAACATAAAACGATCTTTTGCTGCAAAAATAAGAAATATTTACCAAAACAAGATCAAATAATTAAATATTAAAGATGAAAACAATTATTGTTGAATTATGTGGTTGAAGGCAACCAAATAAGATGATTTCAGTCTGGGGTCTAATCACCGCATACGATATCGAATTAACCATCGTATCGAATAACATTACGATACACCTAGATTATGGCAAACGATGCATATCAGATCGTAGTTTAAACAAAATGTAATAGATTGAAGACCATACGTTTCCTAAAAGTACGAATACACAAAATAAATCCTTTAACATTTTTGTATTATTGCAATACAATTTATACGATATCGTATGCCATGATACCGAAATGAAAAGTTTCGATAATTTTGCTCGATATCGTATGCGGTGATTTGGCCCCTGATTTGCTAAACTAAGTAGATCCAAGGACCATATTATATCATGTAACCATATGTTTGGTAAAAGTTTTAACAACATTAGCATGACAACTAGGGATGAAATGATACCACCAGGGTATTTATACTTATATTCGATACGGTATCGATCGCAAAGTATCGATACCCACTCGGTATTGAAAAAAAGCATCGACACATACCTGTATCGGTCGGTTTCTTCTCACGATAGTGGCAAAAATCGAGCCAAAGAACAAAATCTTCGCTATGGACGGATTCACTAGCTGAAATTGAAGTGTCTTAATTAGAGTCACGGACGCGAAGATGTTTAAAAATCTGGAATTCCATCTTCTGGTGCATTCACCAGAAGGTAGTTTGCCTTGTGTAACAGTTTAATGGATGAAGAAAAACTTTGAAACTTGGATGTAAAAGAATTTATAATTGGTATAATCTTCGCTAAAAGCACATAGTTCTGGGCCGAAGATTCTTTAGTGACAAATTCGAATGGCTTTAGTAACCGGATTATTTATTTTACTATAGGGTGTTTTTTTAAGCTAGATAGAACTTTAAATTGTAAAAAGTAACACAAAAAATTAAATTTTGATGAAACATTTTTTTTATTTGTTTCAGTATACTCTGACAAATCATCATGAATAGACTCACGCTTGAACAACGCTACGAAATTATCCAAATTTACTTTGAAAATCAGACCCGTTGTTTTATCGCAAAATTGTGTTCAGCGATGAGGCGCATTTTTTGGCTTAACGGGTTTGTTAATAAGCAAAATTGCCGCATATGGAGTGAGACCAATCCACAAGAGACCCTACAGACTCCATTACATCCAGAAAAATGCACTGTTTGGTGCGGTTTTCATGCTGGTGGCATCATCGGACCTTATTTCTTCAAAAATGAGGCCGGAGCTCGCGTTACGGTCAATGGAGATCGTTACCGCACCATGATCAATGATTTTTTGTTTGAAAATATGGATGACATTGATCCGGAGGAGATGTGGTTTCAACAGGATGGCGAACGCAACCATCGACTTACTGAAATCAAAATTTGGCGATAAGTTGATTTCGAGAAATGGACCTGTCAATTGGCCTCCAAGGTCGTGCGATTTGACACCTCTCGATTATTTCCTGTAGGGCTACGTGAAGTCACTGGTTTATGCTGATAAACCAGCAACAATTGACGCCTTGGAGGCCAGCATTGTTCGTGTTGTTCGTGACATACGGCCAGCAGTGCTCGAAAAAGTGGCCCAAAATTGGACGTCCAGAATGCGCTTCGTCAAGAACAGCCGCGGTGCCCATATGCCCGAAATCATTTTCAAATGTTAATGTCACGTATTGATCTTTCGAATAAAAAAAAATTTTGATTACAATTTAATTTTTTGTGTTATTTTTTACAATTTCAAGTTCTATCGGGCTTAAAAAAACACCCTATATCTCCAGATCGTGACCGCACTTTTACCGCCTTTTTTATATTTTGCTGGTGCCATTCGAATGTACGGATTTATTTTATAAACACTTTGAAAACAAATAAAATTATGGTAAAAATAGTGCCCAACTCAGTTTTTTGCTTGTCAATGCCTCGTCACATTTGTTCTTGGAAGGCAAATGGAATGGAGGGAGTGATATTTTGTCGGCATAATTATTTCAACCAGTTTTATACCCGTACAAGCAGCACAAAACTAGCAGAAACACAGGCCAAGCAATCAAATGAATAAAGACATATAAAAATATATGTTACAGCAGATAAACTAATGAAAATGTAAAAACAAATGTGGGATCTTATACCAAAAACTTTCTGCAATCGAGTATTGGATCATGGTTGGGAGGGGAACAAGTGAAACACCTAACGCTTGAGTCAATAAACTATAACATTTTGAATGTCTATTTCATATGTCTCCTTTTTTTGCTAAGCATGAAATCAAGGTGCATTAATGTATACACGGTGGCAGCACTACGGCATGTGACAATTTTATGCTACTGGCAATATAGGAAGCTATTTACGTCAAATGTATTGTTTTTTTTTTTTTTTTGAAAGTGAAGTTAGTGTTGTATTCTGAATTAAACATATATAAACTATTTTGTGAACATAAAAATAATTCAAATAAATATAAATTATAATTATGAAAAGGTACATTCATAGTTTATAATTGTGAAAATAGTTACAAATATTTTTGATAAACATAGCTTACCACATGCCTGTTTTTGTTGTATTGTTGTAATTTTGCTCTAGTGCTGCCACCGTGTATACGTTAATGCACCTTGCATGCAATTAAAATAATATATTCTGTAGCGTAAATAGATCAAAAGTTGGGCTAACGAGACAACACCAGTTGTCGACGAGCAAGAGGCTGGATAAAAACGCATGCTGACCAACTTAAAGCAATTTTCGGACGGACGTCGCCAGTTGTTCGCTACAGTAAGATTATTTTTGGTGAAAAGAACAAAAATTGTTCGGACTAAAAATTGTTTTTGTGTGTGCTAGCGTATTAAGAAAAGAGTATATCTAATCGATACCGAGTATTTTTTACCGATAACTACGTGATACTCGATAGTAAAGCATCGATACCAAAAATACTTGATATCGAAAGAAAATTATGGAGTATTTACTTGCATTTACTCGGATCGTTTCATCCCTAATGACAACTGCATTATATTACAAAACTACTATTGTCACTCCAGTTATACTACTGGTGATTGTCCCATGGGTAAATACATCTATACGTATACAGAGTTTTTGCAATAAAACATGATTTATTTTAAAAATATCGTGCAAAGATTATTAATTCCAATTCATATTCAAAACAGCAATAAGCGTGTGAGCGTCTTCCTGGTATCTTTGATGAATTATCTATAAAATAAGCATATAATTAATTTATTATTTTCACCGTTGTCCACGTTTTCTTTATATGCACAATATTAATTTCTTCTGAATGTACTTCATTACCTTGTAGCGTGGAAGGTGTTGGACTAAATTTTGCTAATCTGAGCAGTGTCGAAGGTATATACTCTGGGCACTGATCAGTTTTAAATAATTTAATTCCAACATTTTAAATGCTGCAATAGAGTTTGTTTTAGTCTTTCGTGTTGTTATTGTTAAACCTCCACGAACACTACTCCCTCTTTCCTACCTCATCATAACCTATTTTCCTAGTTTCAGTACAATGCACTGCATATGTAGGGCTCATCCCCTGAGTACTGGTCCAAGATATAAAAAAAAAACAAACATTTGTAATTATAAAAATTCTAATACAAATGCGATGGTACAAAATTCTCGTTGATCGGCTTATTTATTTAGTTATTTTATTAAAAATTTTTGTTAATAAAACTTTATCTTTTAGTTTTTATATATGTTAATAATTATACACACGAAAAAATTTACTGCTTGGCGTTGCAAAATAAAATCAAACTGAAATAAAATTACACGTAACTGTCATGAACAAAATTAACAATAGTACGTTTATTCAGTAAACAATTAAGTGTTGCTAGTGAATAAGTCCAACATACATATGTCTAAAATAAAAAGCTTTTAATTAAAGAGTGGTTAAATTTCAAGGGCCGTTGTTGATTTTGAATAAAACACAAACTATTTAGGAAATTATTGTAATTTTATTTTATTATGACATATTGGTATTATTCAATTATGTATAGAACAAAATATTGGCCGAATGGTCCAAATTCTCGATGACCCTGAGGCATAATGGAGGTTCTATGCCGTTAATGTGCCGAATTATCTCATCCTTTAGCTGTTGAATTGTTGCTGGCTTATCGACGTACACCTTTTCTTTAAATAACCCCAAAGAAAAAAGTCCAACGGTGTCAAATCATATGATCTTGGCGGCCAATTGACATCGCCATTACGTGAGATAACACGGGCATTGAATTTGTTGCGCAAAAGAGCAATTGTTTCGTTAGCTGTGTGGCAAGTGGCACCGTCCTGCTGAAACCACATATCGTCTACATCCATATCTTCCAATTCGGGCCATAAAAAGTTCGTTATCATCTCACGATAGCGAACATCATTCACAGTAACTGCCTGACCGGCCTCATTTTGGAAAAAATACGGCCCGATGATGCCGCCAGCATATAAACCGCACCAAACAGTCACTCTTTGTGGGTGCATTGGTTTTTCGACAGTCGCTCTTGGATTCTCATTCGCCAAATGCGGTAATTCTGTTTATTGACGAATCCACTGAAGTGCCTCATCACTGAAGATGATTTTCTTCGAAAATTGATCATCATTTTCATAATAAGTCTGGATAACTTTAACACGTTGTTGGATTGTGTGTCTCTCCATGGTTCAAATTGAGTAAGTCTGAAATAGAGAAATGTCAAATAGAATTCGGAAAAAAACTTGACGTTCAATAAAACAAACAATCCAGTATTTTAATTTGTTTTCATTGGGAAAAAACCCGTTTTCTTTTTTCTACCGTGTCACAACCCGTTGAAAACAAGAGTCATAGTAATACGGTTGCATTTTGATACTAATATAAGTATTTATAAAGACCTAAAAGAATCCTGTAGTGCGATTCACTATGCTTTTTAAGCCCCAATTATTTCGGTTAAAATTATTAACCACAAAATTAACCTTTTTCCTATTCACAAGTACTTTAAACACCGTATGCTGGTGTTTAAAATCAGCTGTTTCAGGCAGCTGTTATATTTAACCGCACAAATAGTTGTTAATTAACACCCTAAATTTTTGTAGGTTTAAGTAAAAAAAGTGTTCATTTATGTTGTTTACATATTTATTTCATTAAATTTATCTAATAAACTAAACACACTAAAAGTTAGTAAACAACAAAAATAAATCTTCAAAATAATACTTTTATATAAAACAATAGTTAAAAACTTTTTATTCAATATATATTTCACTTTCTTTTAGAAAACTTCTTATGGAAACTATTTGTTGATTGATTATAAAATCAAACACATTTTGATAGGAAATAAAATAACTTTATTTTTATGTTAAATGTAATTATGTGTGTATGTACATATGCATGCTAAGTTTAGCCCAAATGGGCTTATTGTCTTAATTGAATAAATAAATAAATAAAATAAATAAATAAAGCTTTTGATGTTGTTTTATTTTCTATCACAAAATTTTTTCGATTTTATAATTAATCAAGCGGCAGATATAATAACAAATCTAAACAGAGCGTTAATTGATGTTTCATTCCACAGACCAATATAGTTTTAAATAACAATACAATACCATGGGCACAAAAAGTAAAATACTTGGGTGTCACATACCTTATGTAATAAATAAAGTAAACACTTTAACGCGTAATCTGTACCCTTTCATAAATCGTAAATCAAAACTTAACATAAAAAATATAAAACTTATTTAAAAGTCAATTTTTCAAGCTGTGATGTTCTATATGGTCCCCGTCTGGTCCACTAGTGCAATTGCCATATAAAGAAATTACAGGTAGCTCAAAACGAGCTTTTAAAACTTATATATAATCTACCCTGGCATTTTTCCACCAGACGTCTATATGAAATTGCAGGCCTTGAGCCAGTACCAGAAAAAATTCAGAGGTTAACACAAAATTTTAATATCAGGTGTCAAATTTCTGATTTTTATCATATTACTGAGTTATACTCATCCTAGGGTTTTAGTCTAGTCGTAGTTAGTTGTGTAAGTAGTTATAAATGAAAATCAAATAGGTATTTGCCAATTTTCTCCTACAAAATAATGTATATATGTATATATATATATATATATATATATATATATATATATATATATATATATATATATATATATATATATATATATATATATATATATATATATATATATATATATATATATATATATATATATATATATATATATATATATATATATATATTTGTATTTGTAACTATACAGTTGCAAATAAATTTTCAAATTATAGGATGCACAGCATGGGCGGAGTAACGTAGACCTTATGCCCATGATGGTATTAACAGTATTCCTTTTGTGGCGCTGTGACTAAATGCACCGACTTATGCCTTTGCATAGGAAGTTGGCGCGTGGTTAGCAACGAAATACCTCACAAAAACTGTGAACTAATACAGTTAGTTGAGGTAGACAGTTAACCAATGAGAGTGAGACGCAAAACTCTCGAAGGCCAAACAACAACAACAAGCCTGACCGCACTTAAGAAATAATTACGATGACGCGAGAGCTGTTCCCCAGCCCAGAGATGCTTTACAACTCTAATATATGTATATATAATATTGTAAATACTTACTAATAATTAAGCTGAAAAAGAAACGATCTTGAACACTTAAATGTGCAATAATTAAATTTTACTTAAAATATACATATTATGGATAAATAAATTGAATACAATTGAATTAAATAATTAATCAACAATACATTCCTTAAGAAGTTTCCTTAAAAAAAAAAAAAATACGAAATATTGAATAAAAAGCTTTTAATTATTGTTTTTTATAGAAAGGACCTCGAGCTCATATATATTATTTTTAAGATTTTTATATATATGTATGTATATAAAATAATCAAAGTTACAAAAGATGAAGAAACCATATAAACAAAAAAAGAGATTCAGTACGATAGCTAACAGCAATGAAATGGAGAGTTGCCACGTTATAACAATCTGAACGGTTAGAAAAATAAAACCCTTTACGGTGGCTAAATATAGTTAGTGAATAACGTAGGGGTTAGTTTAAACAACAAAATATGTGGCTAAAAGTAACACTTCTAATGGGGGTGTAAAGTTAGTGAATTGCACTACTGTGGTGTACTTCTTTAGGGATAGCTTGTTTTTCAAACCATTCGCCGTTTGAAAACGCCGATTGAAACTGATTTAAGTCGTATAAGTTTTATGGAAGTTCTCGAATGATTAAAAAAATATTTCAACTTACATAAAAGCCTTTCATGATTAACCATATCAAAAACCTTGGACACCTAGACTATAGCTGAACTAAGAAGGTAACGTCTACTAGGTCCGATTTCCACTTATATCTTCACTAACGTTAATCAGAGCAGTGACACAATTGTGTTCAAGGCGAAAGCCAGATTGGACATTTGACAAAAGGCTGTTTTAAGTGTGTACAGGATTATTTCTATATATAATAGTTTTTCCAGAACCTTTGAAAAAAGCACAAACTGGCAATAAGTCTATACTCCCCATTTGCGTTTGGTAGTGGTACCATATATATTATTCTTTATAACTACTTAAACTTAAACAACAGCCACTTATTTTCCATAATTAAATTCATATTTATTGTTCTTCTTATTTTCTTTAAGTATTGTTTTAAATGCATGCATTTTCTTTTTATTTAATAAAAAATATTGAATAATAATGAGGCTAATACGATAACGTTGATTACTCTACACACATTCAATGAAAGAAAAACATATTTTGTTGCCATATCTTTTAAAAGTCCATTAGATTTTATTGCTTTTACAAGAAATCTACAAAAAAATAAATGGAAACACGTAGTAAAATAAACCATTTTAACATTCACTCAAATTAGAGATTTGCATGTCTGGCATAGTTTTCATTATACTTTCTGTTATTATTTATTTAAGAAATTTAGATTTTATTTCTGTTTCTTTATACTCCACTGGAGCAGAACCATAAGTGAAAACAGCAAACGAAAATAAAAAAAAGGGTTTTATTTTGCACGAACTAAAATAACAACCGGAGTTTTTCTGTTAATTTAATACAGATTTAGGTTATTTTGTTTAATGGAGAGACCTAAAAAACAAAATGCTTTTTTATACTTAACGGTTTCTAAAATTTGATCATCCATTCTATATGAAGTTATGCTTTTCAGAGGCGTAATAAAGAAGATATGTATAATTTATTAACAAATATTTGGCAATGTAAGCTTTTGACTCTAATATATAAAGGGTGCTACAGCGGTCAGTATGTAAATTTAAATTTAAATTTAATTTCCAATGCAATATGTATACTTACACCGCGCGTCATCAGAATAGCGCCCTCCAAATTACTCATTTACTTTTTACCTTTTCTATTGCAATATTGCGCGCAACTTCTTAATTTGTGTCTTATATTTGCTATCATCATATGCGATCTCTCTCACATTAAAACTAAGCTCAATACAAGACACGTTATATATTATTTTATATTTTGCACAAAGTACTTTGCACTTTTTTTGCTTCTTCAGATTAGCACCCCCCAAATAGAATTTAAGTTATCTAGCTTGCCTTTGCAATTACTGTCATAAATTGTCTGTGCATTTTTAATGTACATTTGTATATTGTAACGACGGGTTTTTCCCCTATATGCTAAGATAGCTCAGGGCTGCCAGAGTTCGTTACAAAAACTTATGTTTCCGATCAGAGAACAGAATAAGAACACGACATACTTCTATATATACTGCAGTTTGTTGATTAAAAGTTAATTGTGCGTTACGCGGCGACTAGCAATACCAACACCAATACATCGCTTTTGGCCGACCATATATGTCAAAGTAAGTGGAGTTCGCGGAAAAACCCAGTGCGGGGAGATCCGCTCAAATCCTCAAGGAATCAAATGAGTCCCGTATCATACACACGACACGAGGTTGGTTGATCGTATAGTATCGAGAATATCTGGAGGGGAGATTTACTCTAAATCCTCCAAAGATTCTCTTTTCACAAAACCCAGTTCTCAACAAAATACGGCAAAGGGAGGTAAACTCCGAACTCTCGGTGGGTTAATGTAAAGCGAGTCACTACGCGAGGTTGGTTGAGCAGAGTGTAGAGAATATCCGGAGGTGAGCTTTACTTTAAATCCTCCGAGGATTCTCTTTTCACGAAAGCCGGTTCGCACCAAAATATGGTGAGGGGAGGTCAACACCAAACTCTCAATGGATAAATGGAAAGCTAGTCACTATGCGATGTTGGCTGTGCAGGGTGTCGAGAATATCCAGAGGAGAGCTCTACTATAAACCCTCCAAGGATTCTCTTCTCACGAAAGCCGGTTTGCGCCAAAATACTCAAAGGAGACACCAACTCCCAATCCTTCGATATGTCGGCGTTTCCCGGTTTTTATCTAGACTGAACGCAGTTTTCATGTCTCCAAGGAAGTATTCAAGTGTCTAGGTTTTTTGAAATGGTGTAAGATGATCCATCTTGTCGTGCAAGAGTATAATGAAGTATTGACTAGACGGGCGAGCTACTTAACCCCTAATGCTTTAATGAGCTTCAGCTTACCAACTCATTAAGCTTTATTTTCCTTTGACTGTCTGGGAAATTCCATGCAGGATTAGAAGGCCCAGGATTCTAATCCCTCCGGATCAGAAATTCAGGTCTTGTGTCATGTTCAAAAATTCTGACCATACAGCGAACCTGGATAATCGTGAATAGTTCACCCCATGGAGTTCGTTCATCATTAGGTAAGGCATTCCAGACAGAGACCGATATAAATCAATTTCACATTCTGCCACATACAATGTTCGGAGCTTCATATCAAATATCCACAAGCTTTACACCCTTTGGCTCTTCCTCATAACCTGTTCTCTAATTCGAGGTCAATGCCCTGGTCCAATATAAAATAATTATTTTAAATGTATTTTACCAAAAAGTAGACATATGCATCTAACACATTCTCTTATCAACTGTAAGGTTTACAAAAATATGTTTTTGTATTTTTTTGGAAGTTCAATGTGTATATTAATAATTAAAAATTCCACACAAAAACACATGTTGCACAATACGAGTATACATATAAATTTGATGATGATTTAAATTTATTTTAAATTAAACTCTTTTATGTACACATTTGTTTCATAAAGCTTTAAAATACCTGCCATAAATGATTCTATACTTTTTAAATGATAACTGCCAGCGAGCAAAGATGACCTAACTCGAAGGAAAATCTTTCCAGAAGCGAATAGGTTTGACTAAAATATTGAAGTCATACTTTTTTACCTCTGGGTATATGTAATTTGTATATATATTTTTAGTTGCTGTTCTCTTCATTTTTATTATACATGTGCATTAGGATGCAGTAGCACCGAACAAATATATACATTTTTAAACCTCCTGCATTGTTAATTGATGACTTCATTTGATGGTGGCACATGAAGGGTGAAGTTTGAATAATAATATAATTTATATAAAGGTAGAAAGTTTTCCATTTCAAAATATCTTTTTATTAGCATCATTTAAATTTGTTAATAAAAAACCGTGAACAAAATATGGAAGTTTAAAATTTAAATCAATCGGAAAATCTTGGTTAACTAAAGTCAAAATGTGATTGATGGGGAAAATTTCAAATGTATACAACCAGCAAAGATTTGAGTTGCTCTGTATGTGGACAACCAATTACGTTAGGCGTTAGGTTAGCTTAGGCTAGCCAAGCAGGCCGCTGGATTCTTCATAAAGTACCTAGATTCTCCAGCACACTTGGGTCCTGAAGATCGTTTCCTTTGTGATCGCCAGAAAAGTGGGATAGTAGAATTGAAAAATAAAAGTTAGAGGGATATAGTGGGAGTGAGGGAAAGGTGGGAAACTGCTTAATGTGTGCTGAAGTACTTGCCATTCGCTGCTCCTTATGAAAGAAGCTAACGCGGTTGGATCGACCGAGGCTAGACATGATAGGCTATTGAAGCTCCTCTCGCCTAGATATCTTACGCGATGATGTTCCTATGCCGGGCATTCCAAGGAGATGAAGGATTGTCTCCTCCTCTTCCTCGTATTCGCAACTTCTGCGGAAGTTATTATAGGGTAATTCTAGCCTCCTGGCATGGTTACCAAACGGGCAATGTCCAGTGAAGACTGCTGCAGTGACTCTCAGGTGAGGTTAAATACATATATACGGTAATATTTTATCTTTGCATAATGATATTATTAAATATTACGTGCGGCTAGAAAAATAGTATGCTTGAATTGTATAACTGAAAAGATTCAATAATTGTTAACGGTATTGAACGAATATGGAAAAAAATTCGTTGACATTAAGTGATCAACAATTTTTACGAAGATTGATTTCCCATTACAACAAAAAAAAAGTATAAAGAAACTGTCTAGTGAAGTCAAAAAACAAAATTTCTTCTAAAGAAATGACCAAAAACACATGTAAATATGTGACTACATCTGCCTTAGGAAAAGGACCAACGAAAATGAGTGTTATGGAAATATGTTGGTTCCATTGGCAGGATAATAATAAAATATATATGTCGCAATGAGGAATTCGCTAAAAAAAAAACATTACTCTTCGTCTATGTTAGAATTAAAACGGTCATGTAGCAGTATTTCAAGTAATATACCGGAATCATAACTAGATGATTTGTGCTTGAATGAAGGAAAAAAAATCACAAAAGAAACAAGTAAGAGTGTAGTATATTCGGCTGGGCCGAATCTAAAATACCCTTCACGATAGTCACGAATATGTATAGTATATTAAAAATGTGACCTAAATATGCTCGGTTATATATGAACCGATATCGGAATTTTCTATTTTCTGTATTTTAGTAACCTTCTTTTATAACGAGAATTGCTTTTCAGCAAAAAAAAAAAATTTTTTTTAATGGAAAAATCGGTTCAGGCTATATCTCGGCTATATATGGACCGATATCGAAAATTTTAATTTTTCATATTTATATAACCATATATCATTACTAGAACTGCTTTTGAGCACAAATAATTGTTTAAGTTCGCTTACGCGATATTTTCATGAAAAACCCGATTTAGGCTATATCTCGGGTATATATGGACCGATATCAGAAATTTTAATTTTCTCTATTTTCGTAACCTTCTTTCATAACAAGAACTGCTTTTCAGCAAAAAAAAAAAAAAATGTTATTGGAAAAATCGGTTCAGGCTATATCTCGAGTATATATGGACCGATATCGGATATTTTCTTTTTCCATATTTATATGACCCTATTTCATTACCAGAACTGTTTTTAAGCAAAAAAAAGATGTCTAAGTTCACTTACGCGACATTTTCATTAAAACCGCAGTTTAGGCTATATCTCGGGTATATATGGACCGATATCGGAAATTTTCATTTTCCATACCTATATAACCTTATTTTGCTATTAGAACTGATTTTAAGCAAAAAAGTTGTTTTAGTTCGCTTACGCCGCGTATTCATGAAAAACCCGGTTTAGGCTATATCTCGGGTATATATGGACCGATATCGAAAACTTTCATTTTTCATATTTATGTAACCTAATTTCATTACCAGAACTGCTTTTGAGCACAAAAAAGTTGTTTAAGTTCGCTTACGCGGCATTTTCATGAAAACCCCGGTCTAGGCTATATCTCGGGTATATATGGACCGATATCGAAAATTTTCATTTTTCATATTTATATGACCCTATTCCATTACCAGAACTGCTTTTGAGCACAAAAAAGTTGTTTAAGTTCGCTTACGCGACATTTTCATGAAAAACCCGATTTGGGCTATATCTCGGGTATATATGGACCGACATCGAAAATTTTCATTTTTCATATTTATGTAACCTAATTTCATTACCAGAACTGCTTTTGAGCACAAAAAAGTTGTTTAAGTTCGCTTACGCGGCATTTTCATGAAAACCCCGGTATAGGCTATATCTCGGGTATATATGGACCGATATCGAAAATTTTCATTTTTCATATTTATATGACCCTATTCCATTACCAGAACTGCTTTTGAGCACAAAAAAGTTGTTTAAGTTCGCTTACGCGACATTTTCATGAAAAACCCGATTTGGGCTATATCTCGGGTATATATGGACCGACATCGGAAATTTTCATTTTCCGTATTTATGTAATCTTATTTCATTATCAGAACTGCTTTTGAGCAAAAAAAAAGTTGTTTAAGATCGCTTACGCGACATTTTCATGAAAAACCCGATTTGGGCTATATCTCGGGTACATATGGACCGATATTGGAAATTTTCATTTTTCATATTTATGTAACCTAATTTCATTACCAGAACTGCTTTTGAGCACAAAAAAGTTGTTTAAGTTCGCTTACGCGGCATTTTCATGAAAACCCCGGTATAGGCTATATCTCTGGTATATATAGACCGATATCGACAATTTTCATTTTCCATACTTATATAACTTTATTTCATTACTAGAACTGCTTTTGAGCAAAAAAAAGTTGTTTAAGATCGCTTATGCGACATTTTCATGAAAAACCCGATTTGGGCTATATCTCGGGTACATATGGACCGATATCGGAAATTTTCATTTTGCATATTTATGTAACCTAATTTTATTACCAGAAGCGCTTTTGAGCACAAAAAAGTTGTTTAAGTTCGCTTACGCGGCATTTTCATGGAAACCCCGGTTTGAGCTATATCTCGGGTATATATGGACCGATATCGGAAATTTTCATTTTCCATATTTATGTAACTTAATTTTATTACCAGAACTGCTTTTGAGCAAAAAAAAGTTATTTAGCTTCGCCTGTGCGACATTTTCATTAAAATCCGATTTGGGCTATATCTCGGGTATATATGGACCGATATCTGAAAAAAAAATTTTTTGTCTTTTAGTCACCATGCTTAATAAGTGTGTGAAGTTTGAAGCAAAACGAACAACTTTTGTTTTCAAAAATTTTCATACAAAAATGCAAAAAAAAATGGCTTTTTTCGGAAGTTTGAATATATCTCAGCTATACGTGGACCGATATTACTGAATTTCAATAGCAAACCCATGAATCGATGGGGTAAAAGAATGGTGAAAGAAAAAAGTTTCTAAGTCTTATGGTTTTCTCAGAAACGGTATTTCAACAGCGGACAGACGGACAGACGGACATCGCTTAATCGACTTTTCCATTAATTCTGATTCAGAATATATATACTTTATAGGGTCGCAAAAAAAAACTGTAGAAATTACAAACGGAATCACAAACTTATATATACCCTTTACATTTTTGTGAAGGGTATAAAAATCAAAAACAAAATAAGCAAATCAGCCTGGATTGGAGTTTCAGATCGATCTGCAGCATTTATTGCATGATTGATATAAACAGAGATGCAGAAAACTAATCAAGCGTAATACCAGCAGATTGAAGTAAAATACGACGAAAAAAAAAATCGAACCCAGTTGAGTTTTACTAGCATTGAAAAACTCTGACTTCTATTTATTTTGACGGTCGTAAAGAAAAAACTTTAACTCTGACTTCATATGAAAAAGAGTCACATCATAAGATTATTAGCGAAGAACAAATTTCAATGTTATCTGAACCAAATTCTAAATATATTGAACAATTTACAATTCAAGAAAGAAAGCTAATATTATGATTAATATTGTCATATTGTTGATATAAAGTATAAGTGTACTCATCTTTGGTGGCAATCGGATGTGATGGAACGATATAACAATAGAGTCATTGCTTTACTGGAAGAATATTAAAAAATATTACTAGAATGGTTTGTGTACTAAATACACGTAAATGCATTGCCACTGAATTATTTTTTTAAAGTCTTAATGGAAATACAATAGGTCCTAATAGCTTTTCTGGAGCTATTGATAAAAACCTCGGCAAGTGCATTGATTTTAAGTTCCAAGCTTTTGAAGCGATTACTACAGAACTCCGGGTGTTAATATAAATTACTAAGCACTAATAAGAAGTATCTTTACGAGATGTACTCTTCAACTTCGTCTAATTCAGTTTCACTAAGTGTGGCTGAAGAAACTGCTCTAATGGGACTATTCGTTTGTATATAAAAATGACTAGACAACCAGAAAACCTCAAACAGCTAACACTTTTTATTATGAAAATGTTTTATTTAATTGAATAAAAAGAACAGCTTTAAATCAAACAGTTCCGCAGATTAAAGTCCTGTGCGCCACTTTGACCTAAGAAATTAAAATTTTTTTGTCAGCAAAAACTAAATCTGGAAAACATAATTTTTGGCTCCACCCTAATATGCACATGAATGTTAAAGTAAATATTTCTTTTTCGTTCGCCATAGTTATAATTATGTTAAAGCTTGAAAATACTAAAGGGATTAATAATTAATTTTCTGTTTACCTACCGCTTAATTACAATTTTTTGGTTTGTTATTTGACCGCTATTTATATGCAAACAACGGCACAAAAATATGCATTTTTTTTTACTGCTGTATTAAAACAACAACAATTATTTAACGCAAACATACGTTTATATCTGTGTTTAAAAGCAAAAAGCGCTAAAGTTACTGTGTGTTATACAATATAATTTTTGTAATGGACCAATATATAATTTTATAGTTGAATAGTTACCAAAAACAATTTACAAAATATTACATTAATGCGTTTATGTAAAAACGTACATACGAGTATATGCGTACATTCGTACAATATTATCATTATTTACAAATACTTATGTAATGCAAGTGTGTAAGATAATATTTGCGTAAATATATTTTGAATACCTTTAAAAGGTGAATGTAAATTCAGTTTAATAAAAATATTCAATTACAATAATTATAAAAAATAAAAAAAATAAAAATAATATTGCATTGCGATCAACAAAAAGTAAATATGCTGCCAGGTCAAAGAGTTCAATTCTCTTCGGAAATGGAATGCAATCCATTTTTTTCTTCTTCAGTGAAAAAGCTTGTCTAAATTGAGGCATCATTTAAATTTTGCTGCCATTTTTTCTACTTGTTGAAAATTCAGTTCAGTTATTTATTATGGAACGGTACACGTTGTGGCAATTCGTTTTTTGGGCCATTGAAAATGGAGAAAAAAAATGGAAATTTTTTAAAGAAAATAATCTACACAAGCGAAGCCCATTGCTAACAGAATTGCCTCATTTAGAGTAAAGAGAATCCAAGAGTTATTGTAGAGCAAGCATTACAACCATAAAAATTTACGGTTTGTTGGGGTGCGATGATATCATCAGGCTAAAGGATATGTGATTGCGTGCAATAGAAATCACAACAGGGAAATGATCCAAAGTATTTGTTTCGAAAAATAGCTGATTTAGAGTGTCACTTGTCTTTTGAAAGAAAAAAATTAGTAAACTGGCCACCAAGATCGTGAGATTTTATGTTTTTAAATTTTTTTTTGTGGGGTTTTTTTAAATTGAAAGTGTTCGGCAATAATTCCGCGACAGCTCAAAAGCTAAAAACCACTTAACCAACAAAATTTTTTTTTAACCGGAACATGGTTGTAATAAAATGAAATAAAAAAGTTTCTTCTTATTAAAACTAAGATGATACTCCAATTTTGGACACTCTTTATTAAAACCATAATATAACATATTAGGTGTACAACTTTCCTTCCGCCGTTGTGTAATAGAAGACTGTAGCTTAAGAGCCATTTGTGGGTGGTTTACATTTTCTGCTGATGCAGAAACCTGCGGCTTAGGCTCATCGAATGCTCTCAAATACCTATAGTGAGGCGGCTGTAAGTGAAAGAACGTGTGAAGAGTGGTTTCAATGTGTGAAGAAAGGTGATTTTTGTATATTTTTATTTAGGACAGTGCATAGAACCAGAACTAGGAAAATAGGTTGTGTGGAGGGGAAAGACCAAGTAGTGTTTCTGAACAGTTGACTTGAACTTTTCAATGTTATAACGAACAGGACACACGTTGACGTCCGGCATGGCGGTGGAGGAGAGGCGGATTTTAAAGCTGCAAAATTGCAGACATTTCTTCATCAGGACTAGAGTTAAATGCAACAAGAATTGACAGAATCATTGAGAGTGATACGACAAGCCAATTTAAAAAGCCTGAAAGTAATAGGAGTGATTCAGAAACAAGAAAATTGTGTGCCGTGCGAATTGAAGCCTAGAGATGTTGAACGGCATTTGTTTGCTTGTGATCAGCAGTTTGTAAGGCAAAGACGGAAGGGTTTTTTGTTGCGCTTTATGACTGGGGATGAAAAGTGGGTACATTATTATTATTATGAGTCAAGCGTAGAGAATCAGTGGTATATCCCGGACATGATTCCACGTTGTCGGCCAAACTGAATATTCAGACTTCTAAGGTCATTATTTAGTGGGGCCAGCTCGGCGTAGTGCATTCGTGTATTCGCTTGAATGCTTGACCCCTTGTTTTGATTGCGGCCAAAACATACTCAAAAACTTTGAAATGGGAAGTCCCTTTCCACCGGCCACATTCTTCAAAAGTTCCTACCTGGGACTATCACTTGTTTCGATCAATTCTACACGGCCTGGAAGAGGTAAACAACAAACGGTCCTATGAAGAAGTAAAACATTTCATCGATTTGTACATCGCTTCAAAATATGACCAGTTTTTTCTACGCGGTATTTTTACGCTGCCCGAAATATGGGAGAAAGTGATGGGCAGCGATGAACAATACTTTGAATCATAAATTTATAAACAGTATTCTACAACAAATCCTAAAATTTCGGAAAAAACGGCGGTAGCAAAGTTGTACACCTAGTAATATAGCATAACATAATATATTATTTTTATTGGAAACCTGGATGTAATAAACTAAAAATAGAAATATGTTTAATATATGAAGAAAAAGAAGTTTTATTAATATTAAAGTGATGCCTCAATTTTGGGATTTTTTCCGTAATAAAATCGTTCCTAACATGATAAAGTATATTTGAATTTGTGCAGTAAAGTGTTGGCAGCCCTTAAAAACAATTCGACAGCTAACAGTTTAGTGTAAGTAAAGATGGCTAGTTAACCGATAGAAAAATGTTTGAACATTTTGACGCTAATTTATCGAGCAAAATCATACTGAACGATTGAGCACATTTTCATCTTTGTTAATCAGCAAAGTTACCGCTTTTGGGGTCCTGAAAACCCAATCCCACTTTGTTGAAAAACTAATTAGCCCACTGTGATTTTGTGCTAAAAGCTTAACTGGACCACGTTTTTTGAAAGTGAAGCTGGTCAAGCAGCAACTGTTACAGGCGCTCGATATCTTGGCATGAAAACACAGGTGTTTCTTCCCAAACTGAACGATATTGATTGAGGTGGCCAATGTGTGGTTTCAACAAAAAGTGGAATGGGAAGAGAACGATTTAATTTTGCGTGGAACAAACAACTTTGCAGATTTGTTCTGTGATTTTAGCAAATCGTCTATATAGCATTTAAAAACAAAAATGTTTATAAAAAGAGCATGGGTGGAGATAGAAACGGTTGGGAATGGAAATATTAGTTTTGCACTGCCCCAAAATTTACACGTGGTTTTCAGACATTATACTGGATATGCGAATTTTGTGGCATTGAACTGGCTTTTTTCAGCCAACTACTGCTACTGCTATCCTTAACGCAAGTTAGTACTTCACTAAGTTTATTTACATTTATCAACATCAAACATTATACAAACCGAAATGTAAACGAAAATATAAATAAATATTATTTAAAATTTGTGGTTAAAAAGGTTTTAATTATATTTGTTGTGGTAATATATATAATATATACATACATTGAAATTTATACAAAAAAAAATACATAAATACAATATATTTGAAAAAAAAAAGATCTCTTTAATTCAAAAAAATTAATTGCCTTTTGTTGTTTAAGGTTTAAAAGTGTTTTTGCTAAAAATAAAATTTAAATTAAATTGGTATACTAAAAATTTATTGATTGTGCTATTTAATCAAGCAAAGTTTTTATATCAGACAGATTTATATTATAAAATATTTTTGTTTTGTTTTTTTCTAATTTTTTCGATAATATTTAATCTCCAAAAAGAATAAAAATCCCAACTAAGCTAGTTTAAATACGCGGAACAAAATGTAAAGCAAAACTAATTGATTTTAGCATAACTTTAGGTTAGGCTAGATTTGACAGGCTGCCAGCTATTGTAAAGCCAGCCCACTTGGGCCCAGTCTGGTCTCAATAGTTTTACATATCACTGGCTTAGAACCTACCCGAGGATTAGAAAAGCCTCCGTTAGGCACTGAGAAGCTTAAGCGTTCAAATATATGTTCAGGCTGACGAGTATATATAATTTTATGAATAAATTGTAAAATTTGAACTTTTAGATAATTATCGAAACTCATTCTATAGAGCAAGCTAACATAGTGTGACATATCATCAAATCTTCTAAGACCATGTATGTACCGAATAATATTATTAAAGGGCATATTAAGTTTCTTTTACTATCGCAATCGCAACTGGCATACAATTCACAGCCATACAATAAAACCGGAATTATATAGGATTTGGCAAAAAAAAATTCTAATTTTAATCGGAGTAAAGTACTGCGTTTGCCAGAGATTTCTTAACAATGAGAAAGTTCGGGCGCATGTAGAATTTACGTGGTTAAACCAAGTTAGATTACTGTTAAAAAATACCTGCCGGTTTTTCGCTAATTATTTAAAGCAGTGGTACCCACATGTTCTATATGGAAAAGTAAACACCATTTAAGGAAAAACTCATTTTATTTCATATTTTTTATTGTAAAAAGCAAAACCATTTACAAAAACAATATTCACACTGATTATCGCTGTCGTCAATGTTTACCAGCAAAACATAGGAAAGTTGTGTTGGTTAGCTCTTGTGTGTGTGCAGTGAAGATCGACAACATAATATCCGAGTATAAGACGAAATTGTTTCTGTTTATTTCCAACGCATTAGCGGTAGCCCACTCATAAACACGACCCAACTCTAAGTTCAAAATCTTCACACATCATTCATCAACTGCGGTAGTGCTACAGCTAATGTAAAGCTGAACATCAGCTGCATATAGCCTAACCCTACAGTACTCAAATTTACACTGAAAGTCATTTACATATAGAGAAAAAAGAAGAGGACCCAAGATAGAGCCTTGCGGAACACCACAACGTAATGACATCGACGTTGAAATTGAAGTTAGTGTTTCAACATACTGAAATCTTGCAAATAGATACGACAGCTGCTGTCGATGAAAATTTAAAGATGTTTTCAGCTTAAGTTATGGTCAACCGTATCGCATGCTCGGGAATAAAGCAAAAGTACTAAAAAAGTTATATTACCGAGATCTACGTGTTGCCTTAGTAACAACTACAAGAGCTGTTATAGAACTATGGTTTTTTCAAAACCCAGATTGCCCGTCGACATATTATTAGTTTCAATATACTCGTACTGTGTATCTTGCATATGAATAATTCGTTCAAATACTTTGGATAGAAATGAAAAGATGGCTACTTTATCTGTACTCATGGAAATATTGAGGAATCAAAAGCTCTTGATATTTTTGGAATGAAGATACAGTGTGATGTTCGCTGGACTGAATACATTTTTCATGTCTCTAAAGAAGCATTCCAGTGTGACGGTTTTTTGAAACGGTGTAGGATGTACTTCACTCCATCCGACTTCCTTACTATTTATACCATCTACATCCGACCGAAAATGGAATACAATTCTCATCTTTGGGTCGATGACCCAAAAACAATTTTGGGGTTACTCGACCGTGTGCAGGAGAGGGCGAAGAAGCTTATCGGTGACAATAAGGTATCCAACTCTATTGACTCCTCTGGAGCATCGACGCAGTGTGGGGTGCGTTACTCTGTTCTAAAGTTACTTCAATGGATTTTGCTCTGACGACACGTGCATCGTTCAGAGCTCATCCATTTGAAGTTGATTACCCATTTTTACGCTCTGCCTGCCGACGTATTTCCTGTCTGTTATAACGGTGAAAGATTCAAGTCAAATGTTCAGAAATACTACTCCCTGTTTCCTCCTCCTCACAACCAGGGGTCATCCCCTGAGTACTGGTCCAAGTTAAAAAAAATAAATAAATAAATCTGAAATCAGAATTCGCTTTAGGCATAGGAATAATTTTGGCAAGCTTTCATATTTTTGGATACTGGTAGTAGTGGAAACCTTATTGAAAATAAATATTATGTGAGAAAGAGGCCTAGCTATAAGAATTTAGAAAAAACTTGGATCTATTCCATCCACACCAATAGCCTACAGAGAAAATATCAATAATATTCTTAATTAAGTTATTACAGAATTGTGCAACATTAGCTACTATTAACAGTGGATTTCTGACACAAAACTGTTCGGTGTACAACAAATGCTCTATTTAATATTATAACACATTAAGTATAATAAAAACAGCCATTACCATAATCTTAGTTAATGCACAACAACTCCAATTTAACTAGAAGAAAGAAAAAGAACGAATAAAAAATCGAACTGTATAAAAACATTTTGTTTATCTCGAAAAATTAAATCTCTATTTCTGCACACACACACACACCCACACAACACATTTGTGTCTTATATTATTTTGCTGATTTTGCTGTCTGTTAGCTTTGTTTATTTTTATTTTGTCTTGTTATTTAGTATGTTGGCAGTAAGAAAAAAAATCTTAGTTTTAGCCTTGACCAGTATGAAACAAGGATACAACAAAATAAATATTGACTTGTGAATCAACAATTTAAGTAATGCAACAAGATTTTATTTCAACTGTGTTTTTTTCTCTTATTGTTGTAAGATTATACTAAACGAGAAATTGGGACTCTTAAAAAAACCAAATAGAACGTAATCTTTCTACGCTGACCCGTGCCCTCCCACAATTGTATACTTTCCGATATACACACATTATATACACTTACAAATGGGCTTAGAAATCAGAACAAAAACCATTCTACTGCAAGAAGAAAAAAAAAACAAAAACAAAAAATTTAAGAAAAACACAAGACTTGATTATCTTTGCTATTATTTGTAGTATGTTCATCAAAAGATTTTTTTCTTTTTTTTAAGTAAATTAGGTTGAGCATTTTGTTTACAGAGCAAAAGAAGAAAATCAACCAAATGTTTGCTTAACAAAATGCCGAATTAAATTGGCAAATATCAAATGTTGAAAACCTGTTTTTAATATTCCTACAACCTGAGAAATATTTTTACAGATTATTGTAGATAAATCAAAATAACTGGAATTTCTACGTAAATGGTCTTAATTAACATAATTGGCAAAAATAAAAATAAAAGTAAATAAAATCTGTAAAATGTAATGAAAGGCCAGTTGAAAAGGATAAACAGATTTTTTAAGACTCTTTTCCAATGTCTTCAGTCTAATTCAACACACATGCTTTGACTAAAACTGATACTTAAGTAAGGGTGAAAATGCACATGTTAAAAAGGAGAAAAAACAAGGATTGGACAAAGTTTAGTTAATCCAATTTATGCGATTGATGCCCCTACTACTTACAATTCAAACTATAAAATTAAAACATTCGATTCGATATGAAGGATATGAAATTACTTTAGAATGACCAAGCTGACAGCCTAGTTAGGCACTTTATCAGTTCCGATATATTGTTTGAGGGAGATATGTAGTCTGTGAAACCAGTTCATCAAGTCAATCTAAAAATCGAATAAAAGAGTCTAGTTCATTCATCTCGAATTCCGATATGTCGGCCAATCTCTGGATTACTGGACTGACATGATATACGACTCTTATAGTGGAAAAAGTCGAATAACAACAAAGGAAGTGTTCGGCAATCCCTTCCTCCTTTGCATTCCTACGACCACAAAAGTAATCATAACATGGAAGATTAAACATTCTGGCACGAGTTTCCTCAGATCATCCCCTGAACTTGAGTACTCAGGGAATGATCTCTGTATATGCAATACTTGGAATAAGAAAATAGGTTATGAAGAGGAGGAAAGCAGGAGTGGTGTTTATGGATGATTGACGTAGCCTATCAATAACCACATGAAAAGACCAAAAACAAACGCTATAATCGCATTCAAAGTGTGGGAACTAAATTAGTACCTTCCACACTACGCAGACCAACAAAGCAATGTAATGAATTACATTCGAAAGGAATTAATAACAAACATGTAAAAAAAAAAAAAGTAAACGGTAGTGAAAACAAGTAAGAGTGTAGTATATTCGGCTGGGCCGAATCTAAAATACCCTTCACGATAGTCACGAATATGTACAGTATATTAAAAATGTGACCTAAATATGCTCGGTTATATATGAACCGATATCGGATTTTTCTATTTTCTGTATTTTAGTAACCTTCTTTTATAACGAGAATTGCTTTCCAGCAAAAAAAAAAAAAAAAAAAATTTTAATGGAAAAATCGGTTCGGGCTATATCTCGGGTATATATGGACCGATATCGAAAATTTTAATTTTCCATATTTATATAACCTTATATCATTACCAGAACTGCTTTTGAGCACAACAAATTGTTTAAGTTCGCTTACGCGATATTTTCATGAAAAACCCGATTTAGGTTATATCTCGGGTATATATGGACTGATATCAGAAATTTTAATTTTCTCTATTTTCGTAACCTTCTTTTATAACAAGAACTGCTTTCCAGTAAAAAAAAAATGTTATTGGAAAAATCGGTTCAGGCTATATCTCGAGTATATATGGACCGATATCGGATTTTTTCTTTTTCCATATTTATATAACCTTATTTCATTACCAGAACTGCTTTTGAGCACAAAAAAGTTGTTTACTCGGCATTTTCATCAAAAAACCTGTTAAGCTATATATCGGGTATATATGGACCGATATCGGAAATTTTCATTTTCCATATTTATATAACCTCATCTTATTACCAGAACTGTTTTAAGCAAAAAAAAGTTGTTTAAGTTCGCTTACGCGACATTTTCATGAAAAACCCGGTTTGCGCTATATCTCGGGTATATATGGACCGATATCGGAAATTTTCATTTTCCATATTTATATAACCTTATTTAATTACCAGAACTGTTTTAAGGCGAAAAAATTGTTTAAGTTCGCTTACGCGGCATTTTCATGAAAACCCCGGTTTAGGCTATATCTCGGGTATATATGGACCGATATCTGAAAAAAAAAATTTTTGCCTTTTAGTCACCATGCTTAATAAGTGTGTGAAGTTTGAAGCAAAACGAACAACTTTTGTTTTCAAAAATTTTCATACAAAACTGCAAAAAAAAAATGGCTTTTTTCGGAATTTTGAATATATCTCAGCTATACGTGGACCGATATTACTGAATTTCAATAGCAAACCCATGAATCGATGGGGTAAAAGAATGGTGAAAGAAAAAAGTTTCTAAGTCTAATGGTGTTCTCAGAAACGGTATTTCAACAGCGGACAGACGGACAGACGGACATCGCTTAATCGACTTTTCCATTAATTCTGATTCAGAATATATATACTTTATAGCGTCGCAAAAAAAAACTGTAGAAATTACAAACGGAATCACAAACTTATATATACCCTTAACATTTTTGTGAAGGGTATAAAAAAACATGTGTACATAGGATGGAAGGCAAAACATCAATTGTTCCTGTGATAATTACCCTCAAAAACAATCATAGTATCAATCGCTTGCAGGATGAAGCTCCTAAGGCCAATGCAAAAACTATTACGCAAACCACTTAGCATTTACATTTATTGACTTCAGAAACCAAACAAATTATAGCTTCAGATTTAAGTGCTGTTCATAGAACACACACGAGCGATTAATTTTAAAAATTTTTATGAAAATCACTCAAAAAATAGAGTTTTTTTTTACAAATTTTCTTTACGAGTTCATCGTCTGTATTCTATGACCAGCACAATAATATACGAGTATGCTCGTGAAAACATAACGACATAACGTGCATTCAACCTATATTTTTATTGAAAAGGTTCGGACCTTTAGACGGATTTTTACTTTACATCGGAGGGGTAACATTTAAGGGCCGATGTTGACTGTGAACCACACATAAATGTCAAGTTTTTTTCGGCATTTCATTTGACATTTCTCAATTTCAGACTAATTCAATTTGAACTTTGGAGCAACGCATTAAAGATATTCAGGCTTGTTATGAAAATTGGCATTCAAGGCAATTTTTGGTCAATCTAGTTGTTTAAATGTGTGCACAGCCGTACAAAAATTTTATCATACCGGTTCTGTAAGAGATGTGAAAACACCAGTGCATGCTCGTACAGCTGCTGTTCGTGATAGTGCGGCTGAAGAGCCGTCCACTTCCATTAGTCGTCGTTCCTAAAAATTGCACCTCTCACACTCGTCGTTGATGATTATTAGGCGTCTTTATGTATGCCTTTATGCATTTGCACCCTTATAAGGTGCAATTGACTCAAAAAATAAAGCTTTTTGTACATTCCAATCGTCGATAATGGTCGGAATGGTGGCAAAAATGGCAATATTGGATAATCAATTTTAGAAGAAAATCATCTTCAGTAATGAGGCACATTTACACCTCGGTGGATTCATCAATAAGCAGAATTGCCACATTTGAGCAAATACCAATCTAAGAGCGATTGTCGGAAAACCAATGCAACCACAAATAGTGACTGTTTGGTGCGGGGCATCAGCTGACCGTATTTTTTCGAAAATAAAACAGGTCTGGCAGTTACTATGAAGTTTGTTTGCTATCTTCATGTGATAACGAACTTTTATGGCCCGACTCGGAAGATATAGATATGGACGATATGTGGTTTCAACAGGACAGTACCACTTGCCACACGGCTAACAAAACAATAACTCCTTTACGCGACAAATTTGATGGCCGAGTGGAGGCTATGTCAATTGGCCACCAAGAATATGTGATTTGACATCGTTGGATTTCTTTCTTTGAAAGAAAATGTGTACGTAGATAAATAGAGATGATAATAATTCTTAAATAATTTGTGTTTTATTTAAACTCCACATCGGCTCCTAAACCTTGACCATCTTTTATGTATCGGTTTCCGGTTCATGTACTTTTTTGGACAATCGATTTTTCAGAGAGTAACTTTTACAAATTGCTCAAAAATTACTCAATTACTGCATTTTACTGTAACGTAATAACTACCGGAATAGGTAGTTCTTTTTTTTCTCCATTTGTTTTATTATTGATTACTTTTTTATGTTCCTCCTATTTATTCGTTACCGTACGGTGTGTGCGGTGTTGAACTAATATACACTGGGCACTGATCAGTTTTAACTAATTTAATTTCAACACTTTAAATGCTGTGATAACGTTTGTTTTGCTCGTTCCGTGTGTTAAGTTCACAAACATTACTCCTCCTTTCCTCCTTCTCATAATCTATTTTCCTAGTTCCAGTACAATGCACTGTATATGTAGGGGATATCCCCTGAGTACTGATCCAAGACAAAAAAAAAAAAGAAGGATACACAACTAAGATTTTGTGAGACAACTCATTTGAAGTCATAAAACTACAAAGTCATTTCCAATGACGATTCCCGATATAAACATAATGATGATGATATGGACAGTGTGCTTAGTGTGAGATCGCCGCCAAGAGGCTAAATATGAATGATATAGTGATCTTCTATTAATCTCCGAATGGGGTCGTAAAAACAGCGCTCGTAAAAGCGCTAAAGGTGACCCTGAGGAATCGGCTGGTCTTCATGTTCTTGGAATGAAATTACTCTGTGATGTTCCCTGGACTGGCCCCCGGGAAGTTCTGCTTGCGGTTCGATCCGGGCTGATCATGGTTGAGGTGCCTACCTTGGCTGAAACGTTCTGGGTGTGGTTGAAACCTAAAACGCAGGAAGGAAGTGTTAGTATCTTTGATAATTGTTTGGTGATGGCTTTTTTCGAGGGCTAACAATCTCCCGAGGATCTGTTGCCTATAAAACAGATACGTGTACTGTAAGGAACCAGCGGTGATGATTGACGGGTGAGTTGGTTTAAGGGCTGATGCTCTTAATGGGCTTCGGCCTACCAACTCATTAAGCCTTATCCTCCATTGATTGCTGGGAAATTGCACACATGAGGGATTAGAAGGCCCGAACTCCTCAACAAGAAGTTGTTCATATGACCGCAATCATATGACAAGAATTGCTCCCTGTGTGAGTCTAGTAAGCCTAGTAAATCATTTTCACAGTTGCCTCGGGTTTTTGACACGGTGTAAGATGTACTTCACTCTAGCCGATTTCCTTACAATTTATACCACCTATATCCGACCGAAAATGGAATACAACTCTGATGTTTGGTTTGGTGCCTCAAAGTCTGTTTTGTGGTTGCTCGACCGTGTGCAGGAGAGGGTGAAGAAGCTTATCGGTGACAGTAGGGTATCCAGCTCTATTGGCTCACTGGAGCATCGACGCAGTGTGGGATGCGTTACTCCGTTCTATCGTTTGTTCCCAAAACTCGCTTATTTTTACATAGCACGCGTTAAACGTTTAGAACTTATCCATTTGTGGTCGATTGCACATTACGGAGAGGATTCGTTTTTCAGCCGTACGTTTTGCCTGTGGAACAACTTGCCTGCAAACGTGTTTCCTGTCTGTTATAAGGTTGGAAAGTTCAAGTCAAATGTTCACAGACACTACTCCCCCTTTTCCCCTCCTCATAACCTTTTTTTTTAGTTCCGACACAAAGTACTGCATATGTAGGGGTCTCCCCTGAGTTCTGGTCGTAGATAAAAAAACGATGTAAATATATGAAACTTTAAAGCTAGTAACTAGTAGACATATGATCTATAGTATAGATTCTACTAAAAGCGTAAAAAATTTTTTATTAAAATATGTTAACATATTTCTCGTCGTAAGGCAGCTGTGGACTGGGGAACAGCTCTTGCGTCATCGTAATTATTTTTTAAGTGCAGTCAAGTTTGTTAGTGTTGTTTGGCCTTCGAGAGTTTTACGTCACGCTCACTCTGATTAACGGTATGCCTCAACTAATTGTATTAGTTTACAGGTTTTTTGAGGTATTTCTTTGTTAACCACGTGGCAACTTCCATGTCGCAACTTCACAGTGCCGCATAAGGTCTTCGTTACTCCGCCCATGTTGTGCATCCTATGCTTTTCAAATTTAGTTTAGTTATAGTTAAACAAATAAAATATTTAACATTTCTTGAATTTCTAAAACACATTTATAAATACTCATTGAAGCCTGGCAAATTCACATTAATTTTCGAAATTTTATTCATAGAATTATAAATTTGGTCATTGCTTCAATTTAGATTTAAGAAAACTAAAAACAACATAAATTTTATTTAAAACGACACCTGTTGCCACCAATTTTTATTAGCATTCAAATTGAATCCTTGAAATATTTATACTTGTGAATACATACTTACCTTGACAGTCTCCGCAAAAGTCAAGTATTTAAAAAAATATATATATAAAAACTTTTATGTATGCTTGTATATTAAATGGTTAACTCACAGCTTTAAATACCCCTCAATTGAATTTGACAATAATATTGTGATTGTGCACGTTCCAAATAATAAAGTTTTCAGATTTCTTTTGCTTCACATCCACTCTTTAGTCTGCTCGTATAGAAGAGCATGGCGTATGTACTCGTATGTGGCTTATACATATCATTTTTTCGGTCTCATTTTAAACTTTCCATCTTATTTTTGGTAGCCATACAACAGCTACAAAAAAAAAAAAACTCCATTCACCAAATAAACGAAGGTATGTATGTGCAAGTGAGTTATCAGGTTATGGATGAAAGGCGCTGCATGAGCACTTTTTTATATGCAGCAAAGCAAAAATATATTGAAGCCAGTAAACCTATATGGCACACACAAATATTTTATCATTTGACATGTAATATGTGCATATGTATGTCGAAACATGTTAAATAAAGCACTTGTTCATAAAAATAACAAAACGAGCAACGAATAAAGCTGAAGAAAAATAATAAAAGAGTGCAAATAAAGTTTGCATGTGATATGGAAACACTTGTTATTTCTGGAAAATAAAAAGAAAGAACGTTGCATGTAAGTATCAAGTTTGCACATCAAATGCAGTGGAGACACTTAAGAGTGCAAAGAAAGCAAAGGAAAAGCAAAATAACACGAAAATAAACTCTTTTGTAACCCAGAATAATTGCTGACCCTTGAATCGCACCTGGGGCGACTAGTCAGAAAAGAAAAGAATAATATATAAAATGGGGTCATATGTCTTTAACACTATAAACTCCAACTACATACTTTTACTCTGCTTATGCAACCAACTAACGCAATCATTATTTCAGTTTCCACCTTCTAACATTTCTAACACTTCAGTTGCATGCTGCCTTGTATGGGTAAAAATACGAGAATAGTTTTCAACACGGATGAAAAGTTTTGTACCTGAAAAACAAAAACTTGCCTAAAATTACTAAAAGAATGTTTATGCTGTTTTCTAAAAAGACCATCAACTTTTCTTTGTTAAATTAATCTTGTTTTTTTGCTGTTTGAAACTGAGTTTGGCAAAAATTTTAACAAGTAATTTGAGGTAACTTGTCTAAGGTGGCAACAAAATTGACAGTGTCAGCTACATACTGGGCTGCTATTCAGTGAACATACAAAATGGCAAGGACTCGTAATAATATAGTTTGTGTATGACTTTTTTAAAATATGATTTTTTTTTATCGCAATGCTTTTAGTTTTGTACAAGAGAAGCAGCGTTTTTAGAAAATTTCATGAAACACGTTCTCGGTGACGAACTGTCAAATAGTTTTCCGTTCTGAAAAAATATAATCCGAAGAGTATTTAGATTAGACTCAAATGTTTTATGGCTCCATATTCAAACTCTGTCTATGGTCACTTGTTCAACACTCACAAATCAGCAAATCCTCAACAAATGATGCAAAATCCTCATTTGTCTCGCAATTTCCTGCTCACTTCTAGAGACAGCACTGTGGCCGTTTGCTGTTTTTTCTGATTTAGTTATTGCCATCAGGATGCTAGATGGCTGCCTACTGAAACAGTGGGCATAAAGCTAGCAATGGTTTTTTTTCAAAAGCCAACAAAAAGCTTAAATCATTTCCGAATAACAGTTTACACATTCTGAGAAAATATTTTTATTATTTTCTCATATTAGTGCACTCTATAGGATAACCTAATCAAAAGGAATACCTGATAAATTTATATAGCTAACGAATTTAGTTTTTGCGCATTTAGAATCAAGTATATAGTTTGTAATAAAAAAATCGTTAAGGAAAGGAAGATCAAAATATATTTACATTAACACATCGGCTGAAAAGTCCCAGGCCTAACAAAGAAAACACTGTTTTCTTAATCTCCATTAAGAGCAACGTAATCATTCCAGCGCCGCTCTAACATTTCAATACCACTTTTATAGAACGATTTATATTTTGCCTCATAATTAACCTCAGTTTCAGCCATAATGTCTTACCGGCGAGCGTTTTTTTTTCAGTTCTGTAAACAGCCAATAGTCGCTGAGAGTCAAATCTGGTGAACACGGTGGATGTGGTAGCAATTCGAAGTTCAATTCATATAGTTTTGCCATTGTTTTGACTAACTTGTTACACGGTGCGTCGTCTTGATGCAACAAAGTTTTTTTCTTTGTCATACGTGAACGTTTCTTTGCAATTTTGGCCTTCAAACGCCCCAACAATGCTATATAATATTCACTGTTAATTATATTTCATTTCTCAAGATATTCGATAAATATTACACCACACAAATCCCAAAATATCGAGGCCATAACCTTTCCAGTCAATCGTTGTGCCTTCGAGCGCTGGGGACTAGGTTCACTAGTTCCTGTCTACTCAGATGACGATTGTTTTGACTCCGGAGTAAAGTGATGGATCCATGTTTCATCCATTGTCACATATCGACGGTAAAACTGAGTTTTGTTACGTTTAAACATGACCAAACACTGCTCATAATCATTAACACGTTCTCGTTTTTGGCCCCAACAGTGAGCTCATGCAATCTAAAGCCCACAGGTTCTTTGGTATCTTTACGATGTCAGCTAACTTCACTTTGCAACCATTTAAAACGATTTTGTGGATTTCTTTCCATGTTTTCTGGTGTTACCGCCTTATTTGGACGTCCACTGCGTTCTGCATCATCGGTGTCTCTACGACCACGTTTGAAGGCGTTTTTTTGCTGTTTCTAATGGAGCGGAGTCCCCATAACACCATTGCTTCTCTTGAATGGTATTTTTCCCCATCAAGAAGCATCGTAAAATGAAAACACGAAATTGTTTTGTGATCCATTTTTTTGAAAATAACAAAAGTAGCGTCACTCTTACCACAATAAACTAATAAATAGAATATTATGAAATTTTAACAGCTGTCTTTTGAAGGTTGTTTGAAGGTTGAAAAAAGTTGACTGTAATAAAACTAGCGCCATCTATGTGTTAGGCCCTAGACTTTTCAGCCCATGTAGTATACATGAGATGGTCCAACATCCTTCAAGTTTTTTGCCAAACTTGATTTAACATTTGTTCACTTTAGCGTTTGACAAATTCAGTCATAGAGATGTCCAAAACTCTAGGAAGCCGCTTGACTTATGTTGTATTGGCTTCCGAAACCCTTACCAAGGGTATAAATTGGCAGAACGAGGATCGGCATGGCCCCGGGTAGTTTTGCTTGCGGTTCGACCCAGGCTGATCACTTGGCTGTAACGTTCTGGATGTGGTTGAAACCTAAAACGCAGGAAGGGAGTGTTAGTAACCTTGATGATTTTTTGGTATGTGGATTTGTTTAAGGACTGATGTTCTTAGGCTTGTTTTCTATTGATTGCTGGGAAATTGCATACAGGTGGGATTAGATGGCCCGAACTCCGCTTTGCTTATATGACCGCAAACATATGACAAGAATTACTACCTGTGTGAGTCTAATCAGCCACACGGAGGCACTAATGAATCGTGAATAATTCACTCGTGGAATTGGTCCACCATCAGATTAGGCCGTAAAGGCAGGTGCCTAAATATTTTTCACAGTTGTTCCGGTTGTTGCTATTTTTTTTTTGTCATTTGCTGCTGTTGCTATATTCCTGTGTTGCTGTATGTCATGTTATAGTTTTTTTAAGTATTGTTCTTGGGGGGGTCACTGTCCAATCCGTGTGGGGCTCTACTGGTAGTAGTCCTTGGGCTATGAAGTCTGGACGGAGATTTAAGTCTGGTACCAAAGAAACCTGGAGTCCCAAATATTTTTTGCAGCCCGATTATGGTGTGGCCCTTCGAGGAGTATCATGATTGTTGTAGTGTAGACCTAAATCGCGGGGGCAGTTTAATTTAACTTGGTGTGACGTCGCATTGCAAACGAGTGCCGTAGCCCAAACATCGGTAGGAGTTTTAGAAGGATTTTGCTCGTAACCAAGGGGAAGGTCTTGTCCAAACAACAAGAGTTGACACATATCATCACCTGGCGATAAGATCACCGTGGGGTAAAGCCACACTGGCAGTTGGCCACGGGAATCTTTTTCACAGCTGTACCTTGCTCCTATTAAGCTTCATATTATGGCTATATCTGTCTATAGCTTAGCAACACTTAGTACAGCTGGTGACTGAAGATCAGGAACATATGTACATGCAAGAGTTTTGAATTTGCCTCCGCTGACTCTAAACCACTTATTAAACTACATTACTTGTCTTTTTGATTTTGATAGAATGTTCAAAGTCCATATTCTCTATAAGAAGTAATGGAATGGAGATCACCTGGTGGACGGGGTTTCCACTATGGTTTTCACGGCAGGCTCTAAAACGAATAACGGCATTGGCTCTGCTGTGGCCTTTATAATGAATATAGCGTCCTTTATAAAGAATTTTTGCAGTGATGGTAACCGGCAAGCCACCGTCGTATTAGGAAAACATATTGGAGTTTTTATCGATTTGAAACTTTTAACTCTTATACGATAACGTCTCTATTTGTCATGCAGTATAAGTATGCACTGTACAGGTTGCATTTTGCACATATCACTTTGGCTGGGTTCTCTTCTCGTAAAGATTTTTATGGGGAATTGATTAGAACTTTATTTGCATAACTCTTTTTACGTAAGACTATTAGCAGATAGCGGAGTCTTGCCACATGCAGTGTGGTCAAGGTAATGTGGCCAACTTTTGATGCGATAAAACTAGAAATATATTGAAATTGATGGAGGTAGTAACTGGAAACTGGATGCTAACAAGATATGTCAGTCAAGTTGGTCCTCCCTGTCATAAATTTTATCGCAGCGGATATTCAGGTTACCCGGCATTTACACATGCAAGTGCAAGTTCGAAAAACTCAATTCATTTAAACTTTTTTACACAAATTTTTCTTACTTACAATCAAATAATGATCATAGCTGATTTTTAGCATATTTATATAAAAAGATAAAGAAAAAAAGAACATAGCTATATACTAACATATTTCACTGGCAGTACTAAACATATATTACATTCTTTTTGGAAAAAATTATTTCATGCAAATATGTTTTTCTAAAATTTTTCAATAATAACAAAACGGCAATACTTGATCCATATTTTTTTCATCAAATGTAATTTTAAATCAAATATTTTTCATCAAATACAAAAAAAATTATATCAACAAGACATTATTAAATAAATTTCACTTTCATTTTTGTATATTTAACACTTTTGACTATAAGCGTAAAGCAATTCTTAATAGATTTTTGCGCTGTAAAGACATTTTAGAAATGAACTAGCACTTGTCTGTGTAAACATAAAAGTAAGTTGCGAGACATTCGAGAATTTTTCCGACATATTCGATAATAATATGTATACTGAACTTACTGTAAGTTACTTATATGTGTAAATGCAGTGTTAAATATAATACTTTGATGATTCAAAGTATTATATTTAACCCACGGGTGTTGTACGAGTAGTTCTGTCAAAACCAGGCACTTTTTACCCTACTTGATTGTCTACGAGTAGTAAACTACCATGGAAATTAACTAATTAGGCAACTTGCACGCAGGCAAAGCTAATTAGAAACTGAAGTCTATAAAATTGCAATGTAATTATATTTCTTAGATATAAAAACCTAAATAATTAGTTAATTAATAGTATGTTTTTTACGGTGACTAAAAATTCGGATTATGCCAATAATAATATTTAAATACAGTTGCTTTTCATTTTGTTATAGTTTTTTATTGCATTTACTCACGTACCACTGGTTTGTAGTTAGTCTTATTTAGGTTACATATAGTTTTTCATTTGCACACTTGTTACAATTCCCTTTCAGTTTTGTAGTTTACTTTGCCTCCTATTTCTTAGCGTAAAACAATATGGGAATAGATGACAAATGCAACATATTCCAAGAGCTTGTATTTTGTTCAAGGAGTATATAAATTTGGAAATGAGAAAATTTAAAAAAATAGCTGTTGTTGAGAAAGTTGCCATGAACCTCGACCTTAGTAACACTTTGTAACTTGTAAGTAGAATACTGTGTTTAAAAAAAGAAAGAAACTTTATATCTTCAGAAAAAAATTAAGTACGCATATCGTTAGTATAATGTAGAAGGGCCCTAACTCATATAAAACTGGTTCGTTATAGAAGAGCAAATACAGTAGGAACTTCAATTATCAAATGAGTCTTATATATAAAACTATTCGATTAAATATTTGTGGCAAGGTCTATTTGTTAGTAAAAATACCTATGTATGAAGATTTTGAGTATTATACGCAATGAGAACTAAACTTCTGTATATAATTATTTTCTACGAACTTCTTATGACACTTTTCGCAATTTTTATATGTATGTTTTTGATTCTAAAATACCTGCACACTGTTTTATTAAGAAGACTTATGTAGTTTAAAAACAAAAAATGGGTTGTAGGTAAGACTCGCCAAACTAATTTTATCATTTTCATTTGGCTTGTTATTTTTTAATATTTTTTGCCAAAGATCATACTATCTATAATAATTTAATAAGGGGGAAATCTTTAACTGTTTGTAAGAGGTAATCCTCTGAATCAGTGGTTTGGTTTTCAATATATTTTTTTTAACAAAATATACGAGTACAATGTAACTTTCTACGAGTACAATGTAATAACCATTAAAGTGCTCAGGTCAAGCGACCTCAGAAAATATTTATTTTGGTTGCAAATCAAACAAAGACAAATAAAACCCAATTAACGTGAGTACACTGTTCGTCCTCAAAAATATAAAACGCGGATATAACTGCGTCTTTTTTTTTTTTTTTTGGACCAGTAATCAGGGGATGACCCCTACAAATGCAGTGCATTGTACCAGAACTAGCAAAATAAGTTGTGAGGAGGGATTAGTGTTTGTGAACATTTGACTTGAACTTTCCAACGTTATAAACACGTCTGCAGGCAACTTGTTCCACAGACGAAGAATCGACCACAAATGGATGAGCTCTGGACGATGAACGTGAGCTATGTAAAAATGTGCGAGTTTCGGGAACAAGATCCCTAATCTCGCCAGAACAAAAATTCATTGTAGTAACGATAGAACAAAGTAACGCACCCCACACTGCGTCGATGCTCCAGTAAGTCAATAGAGTTGGATACCCTACTGTCACCGATGAGCTTCTTCGCCCTCTCCTGCACTTGGTCGAGTAACCCCAAAATAGACTTTGAGCCACCGGCCCAAACATGAGAGTCGTATTCCATTTTCGGTCAGATGTAGGTGGTATAAACAGTAAGGAGTTCGGATGGAGTGAAGTATATCTTACACGGTTTTAAAAACCCGAGGCACTTGAATGCATCTTTAGAGACATTAAAAATGTGTTAAGTGCAGCGAACGTCAGACTGTATCGTCATTCCAAAAACACCAAGAGCATCCGATTCCTCAATATTTATACCATCCATGAGTATAGATGAGGCAGCACTTGCGGTCGTTTGTTTGTGTATTTATAATTGACACTGGGTCTTACGAGCGCTAAAGGCGACCCTGTTTCTACGACCCCATTCGGAGATTTATAGAAGGTGTACTATTCAGTGAATCGTTCATATTTAGCTTGTTGGCAGCGATCTCTGATAGGCTGGGCCTATAGCTAAAAGAGTACAAATGCTGCTGTCATCTGCGAAAAAGTGGATAGGGTTGGAAGTTTGATAGAGAAGATCATTGAGAAAAATAAGAAATAGGGTAGGAGAAAGAACGGAGCCTTGCGGTAACCCTGAATTAATCTTGAGCTCGTTTGATAAGATCCCGTCTATAACAACTCGTATAGTGCGGTCTCTGAGAAAGCTCGATATAAACCGAGAGAAGTCATCACCTTTGGTGTCGGTGAGTTTTGCTAGAAGCGCACCATGCCATACTCTGTCAAACGCTTTAGAAATATCCAGAGCCAACACCTTACTTTCACCAAAATGATGGATTGAGTGGCACCATTTCTCTGACAGATATGCCATAAAATCGCCAGTAGAACGACCCTTGTGAAATCCATATTGTAGAGCACATGTGTGTCTTAAAACACACATGTGCTCTACAAATATATCTTCAAAGCTGGAACGAAGAGCGTTGCAGGATAGTACCGAAGCGATTTTGATAAGAGTTTCGGTTCACACTAAGCCTCTTAAATTTTTCATATATGGAGGAAAAATTAATTTTATTCAACAAGCAAAGCATGTGAAAATGTTGTTGAGTTGCACTAGTGTGTGTACACACACATGTGTATATTAAACCACACAGCCTATAGCTAAGTGCTTTTATACAAACAAATGAGCACCAAGCGTATAGGGCTTAGGCCGTCCTGACCTATACAGTGAAATTATTTTGAATTCTATGTTTTTACTTATGTGCTGTAACATTATTTTTCAAAGTTTTTTTTGGGTTTTTTTTTTTTTTTTAAGTGAGAGCAAATGTTAAAAAAAGGAAACTTAAGGTTTTGATTAGACTACTCAGAAGTTTTCAAGTTTTTTGACTAGATTTTTTCAAATTTACACTTATAATTCTAAACTAGTAAATAAAATTAACGACCAGTTCATCAATCACGACAGAATTCTTTCTTTTGAAATATAAGCGAAAGAAAATAAGTTTGGGTTTGTCTAACTTTAATCTATGTGAACGATGTGTCCAAACTCAACTAAAATACAAGTGTATAAGGACATACGGATAATAGTGAGATATACTAAACCAAATCGATTCGAATGTGAGCAGCTAGCCATCTTTAGCATTTCTTTTCTTTCGACATTGGTAAACTGGCGGTAAAATTTATTACTTTTAATACAAGGTGTCTGCCGGGAAGGTATACTACTTTTTTTCGCCGTCATTTTGGTAAACATTAGTATTGACAAAACACACTATTTATCATGCAATGATTGATTCCGAAGAAAGAGAATCAGTAGTTGCTAGGACCAAAGCATGGACATCTTGAGATATGAAAAAACCATTCCCTATTGGTTGGTGTCTTAACTAAACAACTGTTTCTGATTAGTTTATAAAAAAAATCCAAAAATTTGGTATTTTTATTTTGATTCACTTGAATAAAAAAAGCACCTTAACTAATTTTAAGAGTTTTTTTTTGTTTTTTAATTACTTTACTTAAGAGCGTTTAGTAATGGGTAAACCCCCCTTTGTTTTTAATAACTTCAAATATACAGGTTGTTATTGACAAATAAAGAGAATTTATGTAATCCACAGAAATTTAACTTCAAGCATCCTTAATGTACTGAATTAGTGACTGCTTGTCATCAAATTGTCTACCTCCTTCATTACTAAATAACAAACCCTAGACATTTTTGATAATGTTTAGATCTAGCAAATAAAGTGGCCAGTCAATTTTATCAGCAATCAGCGTTTACTACTCTGGCGTTGAGCATAGGGGCATTACCATGTTGCAATATCCAAGATATGGAGCCTAGTAGTTCATTGAATTTCGGAAAAGCTGATTCCAAAAACATTTTACAGCTTGCACCAATCAGTTTTGCTCATTGAAACTCAAAATAGATAGTGCCATAGTACGTAATAGCACCCCATACCCTAACGCCTCCCTTTCAGCTATGATAACGGCTCAAAAATTGCTTTTGTTTGCACAAATCATGAAAATAATAGTTATAGCCATTAGGTCCATCCAAATTAAACTTCTCATCCGTAAATACAAAGGTTTTTCAGTCATTTACATGACCTTTTTGCTGAACATCCAATGTCATGAAGCTTCCGGTATTTAAGATACTCACATCTTTTAGTTACTCTGCGTACTGATGACTTGCTTACTTACACTCTAATTACTTACAGTCCAACTTGAGGTCTTATTTTATACAAGGATAAGGCAGAATTAGAAGTAATTATTTCTTTTCTTATACGAATACGTAGATAAAGACGATGAAAAGCTTCTTTTTGTAAAGTTTTTTCCATACGCCTCAGCATCCTTGATGTAATTTTCGAGAACTGTTGGACTTGGTCCAATTTTTTTTTAGCTATTACACGGTTAAAATATGGTGTATTAAGATATTCGTAATTTGATTAAGATATCATAAATTCTAACAAAACAATCGCTTCGGACAAAACAATCGTTGCTGACTTTAAAAATAATAAAAAATAGTAAAATGCTTTTATTCAAGTGCAGCAAAAAAGAAAAAAAAAAAACATTTTTGAACTTATTTTTTATAAATTGCTTTAAAAAAAGTTATTTAGGCAAGAAACCACTTTTGTTATGATTTTTTTATGTCTAGCTTCCATTTCTATTTTAAAATTCTGCATTAGGTTAAAAATAGCAAAAGATATAGGCATCTGTATAAGGAATTTTTAGTGACTTTAAATAAGTAAGCCGGAGTGTATATATGCAAGAATCTTCCTCTGTTGTAAAATTTTAGAAAGCACCATGATGATAGTTTGGGGCAAGTCTACAACGAGTCATAGATCTCATGTTGAAGCTGTAGTCTGAAGGTTGAACGACATTATAAACTCTAGTGTAATTACGGGTGGAATAACTTTTCTAGCTGGTGGCGATTTTATTGAAGCAATCGCCGTAGTAACAAATGAAACGAGAGCCTACATAGTTAAGGCTTATCCCTTATATAGATTTATTAAGAGGCTGACCTTACGAACAAAAATGAGAGCCAATCTTAACAGATATGTAAACAACGAGTTCAAAAAAGCAGATGAAACTTCGAAATGCGAGTTTTTCTTTAACAAAAGTAAAATCTAACCCAAAAGTCTTCAAAAAAAGACTACTCAAAATGTAAATGCATAAGCCCATAAATAAAGCAGTAGGTTATATAGTTCAAAGTTTTTAGCCCTATGTACTTCATGTACATCCTTGACTACAACATTTACTTGACAAAGATTTTCTTTGGCTAATAATAGTTCAAGAAACTAATCATTTAATCATGAAAATAATTGAACTGTTTTTTTTTTTTTTTTGAAAATGGTAAAAGTCCACTTTTTAAAAAAAACTAAGTTAACGGTAGTTTTAATGAGCTACAGACACCTTCTCTCTATAGTAATAATGCTGTACAATGGTATCGCAAACATATTTTTTTTAAATTGGAATAAGTTCATTCCTAATACATAATTAAAACAACTTTCTTATTGCAATTATTGTTGATTAGTGCACGCTGATCGCTTATCTAGTGCTAATGTATTAAAAACAACCTTGTTAACAAAATAAAGGTATTATTGTTCTAATGAAATGATGAGAATTATTCAAATCCCAGTGGGTGCCGATGAGACTACGAAACAGCAAGTTGTCCCCCAGCTAAATATTTGATTATTATATTTCTTGTGTTCTTCAATCAATAATTATTGATCACAAATTTGTATTATAAAAAAAATCCTTCTTAAGAAAAAACTTAAGAAAGGAAAAGCTTGAACTAAACCTCGAGGTACAAACCAAGAAAATTTTAATCTAAAAATTATAAAGTTCAACAAAAATTTAACAAAGAAATGATGAGAAGTTTTGTATAGTTATCCTACGGGCCTTGGTTCTTATGCAAATAGTATTATTTAAATATAATTGCTGTTAAACTAGAAAGTTTAACGTTTAAATAAATAATATTACTTGTTACAATACATTCATATATTTGTGAAGAATACGACAATCCGTCAATTTGGTCTGAAAGTGATGTTGGTAAGTAAGCGCCAGAAAGACCTTAATGATTTTTATAATAATTGAAATAAACTCCTACTAAACTTGGTTATTCATATATTTATATGTCTTCATTTTAACTATTACTTTTTACATAAAAATCCAATTCAGTAAAGCATTTATGTCTGCAAATATGTGGACTTATTACGCTACAATTTTTATATCTTTCAATATGTTCTTTTTGATAGTGGCATAAGTCCATGTGGAGTTAAGAACATCGTTTAGTTTTTCAAATAATTTTAGTCATTATTTTTTCACAACAAAATTTAAAAGGTTTATAGTGTAAATAACATCACTCGAATTGATTAAAGTTGGCCAATATTCAAACGCAAACCCTTAAATATCTCAATATATGAAAAAATGGACTTATACCACTTTCAGAAAACCAGTTCAATTATTGGCCTATTAATGATGTGTAAAATTCCCTTTACCTATTCAAACTTTTGAATCCACATAATCCTCTTAGTTTGCATCTAACAAATTTCCACTTAAATCTGTAAAGTTATCATACCGTTAAGTAATTTCCGTCTTTCTAAAATGTGGATTGGGACAAGTTTCATCTCTTTAATAGCGATAATTTAATTGTGGCCTAACGATTCCACTAACAGTCCACCCAGATTCCACAGAGAATCGTACAGATATACTTAATTGTATGCAACTAATGTTTATATCAAAACTGTCTATCAAGGCAACAAAATTGGGAATATATTTGGTTAAATAAATTTAACAAAAACACTTTCTGCATTATTCGTGAGTGGCTCTAATGTGCAAATGATGTACAATGTATTTGTTTGTAACACTTACACTTGTTAAAAACTATGAGTATTTTGTAACCCTTTTTCCTATTTTTACGTTCGGTGACCTTTTTGCCTCTATGCTGTACAAGGTCTTTGGAAAATGATTTTCTATTTTGTTGATATTTGCCACACTCTTTTTTGTGTCTTTATTGTGGTCGACATTTTGACCCTTATTTGTTAAAGTAAGCTTTTTTCTTATAATTGTGAGCCATTTGCTAAAAATTTGATATTCTATCCTTCTTTTGTTATAAAAAAAAAAAATGAAAAAATACTGGTTACTATTCTCCAGGTTTTCTTTTTTAAAACTTTCTTTCAGAAATTAAAAAAAAATGAAACTTTGTGTCAACTTACTTGAATATTTATCTCTGTTTGTCATCATCACCGCACAAGAAAACAATTTATTTTTTTTTGGTTGCACGTTTAAGTGTCAAAGCATTAAATTGCATTCTTTTGACATGATCTGTGATTGTAATCAAGAGACACGATTTACAAATAAAACTGAAAAAATTGCTATCGTGTATAAATATTGAATGAAAATGGAGACCAGTCATTAAAAGCTGAAAAAAGTATTCCTTTTTTTTAAATTCGCTTTAAATTACTACATTAATGGAGTATATTAAACAAGCGGAACACTAACATTTTTTGTGTAATATAAAAGCTTTGTTCGAGGAAATTCCGGTTAAAGTCCGGTAAAATGAGAGTAAACAAAAAATACTCTCAAAAGAGAACAAATTGGCCCAAAATTGCTGGAACACAAAAAACCACATTTCAAGCCTAAAATTAAATACCAAAACAAAAGCAACTGTTGTCTATTTATACAATTTTTAAAATTCAGTGTTCCCAACTACTAAATTTTATAATGCACTGAAATCCAGTAAAAAACGTGTACTTTAAAAAAATATACACGCAGTTGAGAATTTTTGTTCTTCTATAGAACTAACAAACAAATTTAATTTATAGTATTCACTTTAATAATAAAAATTTACTTTTTTTATGAGAAAAATAAATAAATATGTATCACTTAGTTGTTTTGTGAAGTTTGTTCGATTTTACAAATAAATTAATTTTCAATTATTACGCTTATGTACAGCCTACTCGCAAATAAAAAGTATTTTCAAATAACTAACTGACTGCTTGTGCTTCAATTTATATATGAAAAAGTTTTATTTTATTATATGTATGGGTAAGCATTTTGATTACTAAAGTAATAACAGAAAAATGAAAAGATTAACTGTTTTTTGTAATTCAATTAGAGCAATTAATAATAAAAATGAAAAATTGTGATTATTTATTTCTGCACATTATATTTAATATATTTCATATGTGCCAAATTCACAGAAAAGAATGTACTCTGTGGCCACAGCGATGAAATCTTTGATATTGTGAAGTGGCAAATTTTTATATATGATTTGCAAATAGGTTTTGATCAGTAAATGTTTTCGTAAGTTAGCTATTAGAAAAATAAATTATTTACTGTTTATGTGGCTATTTTTGTTATTTACAATAGGTTTATTCACAAATAACATGCACTTACATTAAATAATATCCATTTTACATTCCAATTATTAGGCATTAATGAATACTCAGATTGATTAAGGGCCAAATAAGCTTCGAAAACCTTATGCCAAACTTTCCGCTTGCACCTAAACCATACAAATGCCAACACATGCAAACGCAATTGCATCAAATAAACAAAAACATACGCCCTATTCGCAATCTTGTGTAAATGGTCTTGCATCATTGCATTTTTTTATCTTGGACCAATACTCAGGGGATGACTCCTACGTATGCAGTGCATTGTACTGGAACTGGAAAAATAGGTTATGATGAGGAGGAAAGAGGGAGTAGTGTTTGTCGATGTTTAACTTTAACAATAATAACATGAAAGGCCAAAGGAAACTCTATTACAGCATTTAAAACTCTATTACAGCATTTAAAATGTTGGAATTAAATTAATTAAAACTGATCAGTGCCCAGTGTATACCCAGTGTATACCAAAAGGTAATGAAATGCATTGAAAATAAATTGATAATGAACACGGACTACGGTGAAAAAGGAGAAAAAAACACATGTACACATCTTGCTACCTATTCCGGTGCATTTTCGATTCATGCAAAATATATTTTACTTTACACTAACAAAATACACTCATAAATGTCAATTTTGAAATTGTAAAAATATGCAACCTTAAATGCACAAGATTTTGAATCGAACTATATTAATCCCTTTTTCTTTGTTTTCAATAAGGGTAAATGGTCATTGCAATTTGTCATTTGAAGTTTGCCATATACAAATTGTTATACCCTCTATTCCTTGATATTCAGTTTCAGTAATGTTTATATTTTTAATTTCTAAAGGAAAGGTAAACTTTTATATAATTCTAACCATTATTGCAATTCAATTTGTGTGCTTCTTCTTCCACCACCTCAATGACAAAATTTACCCACACGCATTCACACTGTTTGCACGAAAATCAAAAATGTTTGATTTTTGTGCAAACATGCTTAAAATTTTTTTAAAAACCAGCAAACAGTCATAAACAAACATAAAATCCAAAATGTTGACATGTTTGGCATATATATATATATATATATATATATATATATATATATATATATATATATATATATATATATATATATATATATAT